>JARKHS020036292.1:0-38499 GCA_030143305.2 Amblyomma americanum | reverse complement strand
GACAGTTTTAGCAGAGCGTATTTGCGCCTCCGATCCGCTCACGGTTCCCGCGCACCCTAACCGGAGCGTTGGCAATTAGATTTCTTTTTAGCTGAGCGGGAACTAAGCGAACTGCACAAAGAGCCCCTTGGCGTTCAAATGTGAAACTAGGCAAAAGAAAAAAAGAATAAATGTATTTTCCATCGAACTATTAAGGCATATTTTTGCACGTAAACATTTTATAACATGTAAGGTAATATGTACATGCTGTTTTTTAGCAGACGTTTTTTGTTTTTGTTAACGAGCACAGTTGCGAGCCAACGCCTAGAGTGAGAAGGCCTAGCGTGAGCCGCGCTCGTCTCGCCGTTCCGCGCTCCGCTGGGACTCCGCGCGAGCAGGACGGAAGGGCCGGTCCGCTCGCGCGCTCCCGTCTGACCGTTCGGCGCATGTGCAGTAGCGCTACCGCTAGCCGGCTTACCGGAGCGGAGGCGCAAATACGCTCTGCTAAAACTGTCTAAAATACGGTAGTAGTAAGTGGTTCATTAAAATAATAATGAAAAAGGAAGGAAAAAGTTTTTGCTAGCCCCGGCGTCTGCCATCAATACTGACGCACCTGAGCTGGGGCATCAGAACTAAACGATAGTAGGCAGAATGGAGAAATGAAATGAAAGAGATGAGGGTACAGGAACAGAGGTTAGGAAGAGATGTGATATAGACAAAAACTATTTACACAATAATAAATATGTACAGGTTGCGCGTGGTTAGTTCTTGATGAAGCATATAATGCAGCCACCGTTAGTTTTGAGGAAAGTAAATGAGCATGACTGACTCCGTGGGACAGTGGACACCCTAATCGCGCTATGAGGTACGTGTTGGGGGGCACGCCAGCGTAATATTGCTTCAGGAAGAGATAACAATAATTTGTTTTTTCGGCGAAAGGAAATGGCGCAGTATCTGTCTCATATCGTTGGACACCTGAACCGCGCCGTAATGGAAGGGATAAACGAGAGAGTGAAAGAAGAAAGGAAGAGAGAGTTTCCGTAGTGGAGGGCTCCCGAATAATTTCGACCACCTGGGGATCTTTAACGTGCTCAGACATTGCACAGCACACGGGCGCCTTAGCGTTTTTCCTCCACTAAAACGAAGCCGCCGCGGTCGGGTTCGAACCCAGGAACTCCGGATCAGTGTCCGGATCAGGATCAGGTAGAGATGAAAATGAAAATTTGTTTTGGGAAAGGAAATAGTGCAGTATCTGTCTGGCATCTCGGTGGACACCTGAACCGCGCCGCTAGGGAAGGGATAAAGAAGGGACTGAAAGAAGAAAGGAAGAAAGAGGTGCCGTAGTGGAAGGCTCCGGAATAATTGTGACCACCTGGGGATCTTTAACGTGCACTGACATCGCACACACGAGAGACTGCGTTTCGCCTCCGTCGAAACGCGGCCTCCGAGGTCAGTTTCGAACCCGGGTACCGACGTCATTTTCGTGCCGCATTTCAAAGACGGGTTTTTCATTACGACCGCATTTTTGCACAATGAGCCATGAATGCTATTGCATTCAAACGCTGGAGTTGGGCTCTAACGAAGTCCTCGATCCTATTAGTCACTATGTAATAGGAAGAGTGGTATGTCGTTTCTGCCAAAGCACGAATCCCAACATAAAAAACGTAACAACTGTTTATTCGAATAGCGATGGCAGCGGACGAGCATACCAAAGCGGCGCTCGTCTCGGTAGCGAAAATAAGAAAGCCGCTCTTCCCAGCCGGGCAGCCTGTTTTTGTAGCCATCGTCGGTGACGCAGCAGTGGCGCTGTGTTTTGTCGGTAACGCAGTCCAGCGTGTGGCCATGTTACGGATGTTAACAAGGCGGATGATGCGCAGAAATATGCGCAGAGTGTGTCGCCACAGAAGTATAAGAGGATTCTTGTACTGCTGCCTCCTTCACCTCTGGATCCCGTTTGTCGTGGCGCATAGGGTATAACAGGGAATTCCTACGTCCGCCGCAGGTGTCAGGGGTGAGACTGGTGAACAGCCTCTAGGTTAGGTTTCTTGGAACATAAGTGCCCTCGAATGTACAAGATTGGACAGCCACCACCGTAACTCAGCCGGTAGAGTATCGCACGCAACAAGCAGAAATGTGTTCCGATCCCACCACCGGCATGTGGTTATTTTAATGCGATAGCACCAAAAGCCTCAGCGGAGAACTTCTGAAGCAAAATTCTCTGATCAGATGGAATGAAGTGACGTAAAGCACCCTGAAGTATTCAGCTGTCTGATGCATCATGGAAGGTGAGTCACCACACGGCAACTTTCAGTTTGCTGAAGAGAAGTGAAGTTACAGAAACGTAAATGCCATCAATTAAGCTGAAGGCATCTATAACTTCTAGTGCTATCATATATCAAATGAGAAAAGGCAAAAGTCTGAGCTCTGTGTCTTCGGAAACACCTGAAGTAACCGGAGAAAGAGGGGACGACGATTTGAATGGCTTAGACGAATTGCTCTGTATTATTCAAAAAATTTTGATGCCTCTTCATTACCAAATGATTAAAGTTTAGACGCGAGAGTTTTAGTAGTAATCTTTTGTGCGGCACTTTATCGAAGGATTTTCAAAGTCAAGGAAGAGCGTGTCAACAGTTAAGGTCGTTGATGAAAAGAGCAAATTGGGAATCCCTTAAAGAATCCATGTTGGTTAGGGTGAAAAAACTTTACCGAGACTAGAAATTTGATGATGTGAGAATAAATAAAATATTCCATTTGTTTTGAACAAATGCTTGTGAGGCAATTGGACAGAAGTTTTCACATGAAAAAGATGAACCATTTTTGGGGACTGAGTTATCTTACTTATTTTTCAGTCTAATGACACCTGATGACAACGACTGTTGAAAAAGGTGGCACAAGGTAACACAAACCATGTTCTTAATATATTTAGGTATTACGAGTTTAAGCCATCAATACCAAATGAAGATGACACTTTCAATGATTAGACTAGATTCGTAATTCCACGAAGATTGAACAAAATGTCTGGCATAGGTGGGTGATCAAAGACAGAGAAGTATGGTAATTCTTCGTCAGGTTATTTAATAAAAACTTGGCGGAAAAAAGAATTAGGAGTGCTACAGACATCATGTTTCGGTATGAGAATGTTGTTCTTATTGTGTAATGTTAGACGCTTGTGGCGTGTCAGGTGAATAGTTTTCGAACTCCTGTTAGACTTGGTGCGTAGCATAGACTGTAACACTGATGAAAAAATGGATTGTTTGGTTTGGCTTGCTAAAGAGTGGAATGCTTTTTTCCACTTGCGGAAGCGATATTCAGCCGTTTGGTGGTTCAAACATTATTTTCTTTTTGTTGTTGAGGCGCTTCAGTTCATTGTTAAACCACGGCGCTGCTGATTATTCGGTGATGATGGTGATAGCAGGAATGTGCTTACCTACCAGTTGCATTTTGTCTTTGAAAACCAAACCGGCGTGTTATTTTCTATTGACTGATATGAGGAATCAACGACCAGCAACGCCCAAACATCGGACAGTTCTGTGTTCATCGCTGTCTAGTTCTCTTTTTGATATAATGTGATGTCTTTTTTTGCTTTTCCAGGCATTACTGTTGGTAGGAAAATGTGTTTAGCATTACGGAGTGGTATCTAAGCCAAGGTAAATGAAGCTTCACTGAACCGTTATCTGGGGGGGGGGGAGTGAAAACGAGATCAGGATTAAGGAAGAATGATGAGTTTGCATGCTATGGTTAGATACGAGCTTAGACAAGCAAAATGTTAGGAACGTATTAACATAATCACCTTTGGTGTTATATTTGGATGTGATGGCAGGGAGGTCGGACCAGGTAATATCAGGAAAATTAAAGCTACTGTAAGACTGGACACGGGCTTTAGAATCTTCAGAGGCTGGCGCTCAACGAAGAAGACGACGAGAAGCGCCGAACAGTGCGAAGCTCGAGCGCCAAACACTCCGAAGCTCGAGCGCCGAACGCTCGGTCGCTCGTGCGTGCTCTGGACTGAACGCCGTCTCTGTTCTGTGCCTGGACGGTTCGGCTGGTTGTTTGTGACGCTGTGCTTATTACTGTGTTGTGCTCTTATTACTGTGGTGTGCTGTGTGTGCTGTATTAGTAGTGTGCTGTGTTCTTATTACATGTGGTGGAGGTGCAACGATCCCTCGCCCTGGAGCTTCGCACTCGCGCATTGACTAGCACCTCTGCAATGCCTGAGACTGTCACCCAAACCGCTTCACCACTTCCTTCGGCTGTCTTCTCTTCCGGCGCCGCGCGGCAGCGTGACCCGACCATCTTCAGCGGCACAGATGACACGGATGTGGAGGATTGGTTGGCCTCCTATGAACGCGTAAGCGCATACAACAAGTGGGACGATAGCGTCAAGCTCACCACGTTATCTTTTATCTGAGCGACGTAGCCAATCTCTGGTTTCGAAACCACGAGGCTGACATCTCAAGCTGGGAAGCTCTAAAAACCAGTCTGACAGAAGTCTTTGGCCGTCCCGCAGTGCGAAAGCTTCGCGCCGAGCAACGCTTGCGAAGTCGGGCCCAGCAAACCGGTGAGAACTTCACCAGTTATATAGAAGATATCGTCGACCTCTGCAAGCGTGTCAGCCCCTCTATGAGCGAGGCCGACCAGATCAGACACATTATGAAAGGCAATGAGGATGATGCCTTCCAGATGCTCGTCGCCAAAGATCCCCAGACTCTCTCCGGTGTCATGTGCTACTGCCAAAGCTTCGATGAGCTGCGCAAACAACGCCTTTCTACCCGGCATGCAGGCTTTCAGGAGGCCGCACTTTGCAGCTTGGCTCTGCCAGTGGACGGTGCTCTGAACCAATAGTCGCTTCTCCAGAGCATCCAGCAGTTTGTACGTGAGGAAGTCGCACGCCAGCTATCTTTGTCTACCTGCCCGCCTACGCCTGCGCCGTCGCTCACTCCCAACCTACAGCGTGTTATCGAGGAGCAGGTCGCTGAAGTCCTGCCACCTCCTTCTCAGCCAACCCTGATCGCGGCTCCTCTTACGTACGCCGATGCCGTGGTGCGGTCGCGGCCCTCACCTGCTCCCCCTGTCTACAGGCCACCTACCCGGCAATTAGAACCCCAGCGACCTGCAACCCCACCTTACCGTCCGGTTGCCCGCCCCCGATCACAGCCGTAGCCACTCAACCCCTGGCACACACAAGACAACCGCCCTATTTGCTACGCCTGTGGCGTCTCTGGTCACGTGGCTCGTTTGTGTCGCAGTCGTGACCACCGTCCCTACGATTATAGGCGTGAGCCGAAGTACGACCTTTCGCCGTCGTCCTCGCCTGCGTCACACTTGCCGCCTCCGGATTCTTCTCCTTGTTACCATCCCCGCTCCCACCGCTCGCCGTCTCCTGGCCGTCGTTCCCGTTCCCCAATGCTCCGTCGCCAACCCGCCGTCCACGCGGAAAAGTAACCACCGCAGTTCCGGAGGCAAGACCTGCGTCACCAGCGGCTCAATCAAGACCTGTTTCTGCGCCTGCCAATATTATTCCCGTTTTCGTTGAAGGAGTCACTGTCGAAGCACTTGTTTACACTGGCGCAGCCGTTTCGGTTCTCAGTCACACCCTCTGTCGCAGACTCAAAAAAGTGACGACGCCCCTTCCTCCCATTTCTCTCCGGAGTGCCAGCGCTCAGGACATTCAACCGTTAGCCGCCTGCACCGCCCGCCTGCTCAACGGGAACGTTCCCTACACAATCGAGTTCATCGTCCTCGCCCGCTCCTCTCACGACGCTATCCTTGGCTGGGACTTCCTCTCCTCACATCACGCCGTTATTGATTGCGCCCGTGCTCAGCTTGACTTGTCACTCTAGTGACGCCCCCTTGGACGCAACCGATGCTTCTGCCGCTACTGTTGTCGTCTCAGAACATACAGACGTTCCACCTTTCTCTTCAGTGTTGGTGCATCTTTCTTGTGCTGCGCTCTCAGATGCAACAGTGACTTAAACACCCTCTTTACGATGCGCTGACCAGAAGTCTGTTTTGCTGCCTCATGCTGTGCTGACAATTGTTCGTGGCTCCAGCGCTATTTATGTGGCCAACCCGTTCTCCTGCCCTACCACTTTACTCCGTGGCCAATCGCTTGGTAGCGTTGCCGTACACGATCCCGCCTCCGCATACCCCCTCGTCGATAGCGCGGCCGACCTTCACGTCAGCGCCATTACGCCTGTTCCCATCACGAATCAGTCGTCTGTAGATATTTTTCACCGTTCCGTCGACGCCGCCCTGACGTCTACCCAACGAGACCAGCTTGTAGCCGTTCTGCAGCGTTTTCAAGCTTCGTTTGACTACCAGCAACCTTCCTTGGGCCGCACCACCACCGTTACCCACTGTATTGACACTGGAACCCATGCCCCTTTGCGCCAACGTCTGTTCCACGTATCAGCCGCTGAGCGCCGCATCATTGACGACCAAGTGACCGACATGCTCAAGCGTCACGTGATACAGCCGTCGCACAGCCCGTGGGCATCGCCAGTGGTTCTGGTCAAGAAAAAAGACGGTTCCATCCGGTTCTGCGTGGACTACCGTCGTCTGAATAAGATTACACGCAAGGACGTTTACCCTCTCCCCCGTACCGACGATGCCCTTGACTGCCTGCAGGGCTCTGAGTTCTTTTCTTCATTGGACTTGCGCTCCGGTTACTGGCAGGTGCCAATGGCGGAGGCCGATCGCCCAAAAACTGCATTCTTCACACCCGACGGGCTCTATGAATTTAATGTCATGCCTTTCGGCCTCTGAAATGCACCCGCCACATTCGAGCGCATGATGGGCAACATACTCCGAGGGCTCAAGTGGCACACATGCCTTTGTTATCTAGACGACGTTGTAATCTTTTCCCCGGACTTTCCGTCTCACCTCCAGCGCCTCGAGACTGTTCTTCGCTGCCTGGCCGACGCTGGCCTCCAACTTAATTTGAACAGTGCCGCTTCAGGGCTCGGCGGCTCACCATTCTCGGTCATGTCGTATCGAAGGATGGCGTTCTCCCGGACCCGGCCAACTTGCGAGCTGTGGCCGAATTTCTAAAGCCCACTTCTGTAAAAGACCTCCGCAGCTTCGTCGGCCTCTGCTCCTACTTCCGCCGCTTTGTCCGCAATTTTGCCACTATCGTCGACCCCCTGAACAAGCTCCTTTCCAGCCACGACCTTTCGGCCTGGTCGCCAGCCTGTGATGAAGCGTTTACGTCACTCCGTCGCCTCCTCACCACTCCACCAGTTGTGCGTCACTTCGACCCTCGTTCTCCGACGGAACTCCACACCGATGCCAGCGGTGTCGGCCTCGGTGCCGTACTCGCTCAACGCAAGCAAGGCTTTGACGAATACGTGTTCGCTTGCGCTAGCCGGACACTCACAAAAGCTGAAGCCAACTATTCTGTCACCGAGAAGGAGTGTTTAGCCATCCTTTGGGCGATCGTCAAATTTCGCCCCTACCTGTATGGTTGCCCTTTTGACGTTGTCACCGACCACCACGCCCTCTGCAGGCTGTCCTCTTTGAAAGATCCCTCTGGCCGACTGGCGCGATGGGCTCTGCGACTCCAAGAGTACGACATTCGCGTTATCTATCGTTCCGGCCGCAAACATGCCGATGCTGATGCCCTCTCATGTTCCCCTGTACCATCTGAGGCAGCGCCTTGTATATCCGCCCTGTCTTTGAAGTTTGAGTTCGCTGATATTGCTTCCGAGCCACGCAAAGACCCTTGGATCCCTTGCCTTTTTGATCTCCTATCTGTCCAATCGTCTTGACCTCCTTCCCGTGCTCTCCGTCGTCAGTCCCACCATTGCGCCATCCGAGACGAGCTCCTTTACCGCCGCAACTATCTCCCGGATAGTCGCAAGTGGCTTCTCGTCATTCCGACACATCTGCGCTCCTTCATTTGCTCTTCCTACCACGATGATCCCCAGTGTGCCCTTGCCGGATTCTTGAAGACTTTCACCCGTCTACGACAGCGGCACTACTGGCGTGGGATGGCCCGTTACGTCCGCCAGTTCGTTCAGTCCTGCACCACATGCCAGCGACGAAAACATCCACCTCGCCGTCCCGCCTCTCCTATGCAGCCGCGGCCTTGCCCAGTACAGCCCTTCGAGCGTGTTGGCATCGACCTCTACGGCCCTCTTCCCAGCACATCAACCGGGAACCGCTGGATCATCGTTGCCATCGACCACCTTACACGTTACGCTGAAACATCGCCTTTACCATCCGCTACAGCCCACGACGTTGCATCCTTCATTCTCAATAGCATCATTCTTCGCCGTGGTGCGCCCAAAGAGCTGCTCAGTGATAGACGTCCGGCCTTCCTCTCAGAAGTTGTTGAAGCTCTTCTTCAGGAATGCAACGTTGTTCACCGCACCAGATCCGCCTGCCATCCCCAGACAGATGGCATGGTTGAGCGTTTTAATCGCACCCTCGGCGACATGCTCGCTATGTATGTTGCTTCCGACCATTGTAACTGGGACTGCGTTCTCCCTTTTGTCACATACGCTTATAACTCCGCTGCTCAAGCCACCACCGGATTCTCTCCGTACTTTCTCCTCCTGTACGGCCGTGAGCCTTCTTGCACAATGGACATCATTCTACCTTACAGCCCTGATGCTTCCGAATTTCTAACTCTTTCTCAAGCCGCAACTTATGCCGAAGAATGCCTACAGCTTGCCCGGTCCTTCACTTGTCACGCCCAGCAGCAGCAGAAAAGCGCCCGTGATCCCCCTGCACTTCCTTCCACTTACCTTCCTGACTCTTTGGTCTGGCTCTGGGTACCCTCCTCAGGTCCCGGCCTTTCCTCCAAACTTGTTAGCAAGTACCAGGGACCCTACCGTATTCTTCAGCAAACATCCCCGTCAATTACCTCATCGAACCCCTTACGCTATCCCCTGATCATCGTCGCCGAGGCCGCGAAATTGCCCACACGACCCGCCTCAAACCTTACTACGACCCCGCCGTCGTCACATCGCCCTAGGCCGCCAGGATGGCGCCTTTTCGCCCGGGGGGGAATTGTAAGACTGGACACGGGCTTTAGTATCTTCAGAGGCTGGCGCTTCAGAGAGAAGCGCCGAACACTGCGAAGCTCGAGCGCCGAACACTCCGAAGCTCGAGCGCCGAACGCTCGGTCCCTCGTGCGTGCTCTGGACTGAAAGCGGTCTCTGTTCTGTGCCTGGAAGGTTCGGCTGGTTGTTCGTGACGCTGTGCTTATTACTGTGCTGTGCCCTTATTGCTGTGGTGTGCTGTGGTGTGCTGTGTGTGCTGTATTAGTAGTGTGCTGTGTTCTTATTACACTACCATGAAGAACAATGGCTATGTGCCGATGTGACGTAGTTGTGAAACAGAGAGCTTCGTGGAAGTGAGCCACAAAGGAATCTGTTAGATCAGGTGGCGATATCAAACGCCGATGACATCTGGAGGGAACGAAACATGGCATTAAATGAAAAAGAGTTCTATAGTGGATGCAAGTTTGATCTCGAAACAATGACATGCGTGATGAGCACCTAATATTACGCCCCCTCCTTGCCTATTTATCCTGTCACGTCAAAAGATATTGATGTCGGAAATGATGGAAAGTACGTCGGAGTCTCCTGTGGACGAATTCAGCCATGTTTCTGTTAGTGCAATTATGCTGCTCTCTGTCGTGCGTACGACACTCTCGAGAGTGTCAAGCTTAAGTGGAAGACTGCGGATATTAATGTAAAAATGGTCAAGGGGCAGAGCTTTGGCTTTACAGAACGGTCATGAAATAGCTATGAAGTTCGGGTAACGACTTATTTGGAAACATGGTCATAAGTGTACGTGGTGATAGAGATGATGAGCTTATTATAATGGTGTTTGTATTTTTCGGTTTGCGATTTCCCAAATGCAAGTAGCTGCTTCCTGGCAAAGAGTCCTTTTAGAGCAGCTTTCAGAAACACTATAGTCACTGTCCTTTAGTTTGCTAGCACAGGAGATAATTTTTATTTTGTTTTATAGCGAGAAAAATTAACTATAATCTGTGTGAGCTCTTTCGACGTCTGTTGGGTTTATTGTCATGTCTAAGTTTTCTCTTCATACCTTTGTGATCAAGTTTTCAGATTCATCCCAGGTTTCTTAGTAAGTGCCTTTGAAGCCAAAAATAAGAATAAATTGGATCGGCGGGTTCTTTCATAAACACTATAGCCACTATCCTTTAGTTTGCTAGCACACGAGATAATTTTTTTTGTTTTAAAGTGATCGAAATTAACAATAATCTGTCTCTGCGCTCTTTCGATGTCTGTTAGGTTGATTCTCAACTCTAGTTTTTCTTTTGCATACCTATGTGAGCAAATTTTCAATTGCATCCCAGGTTTCTGGTTTAGTGTTCTTTAAGCAAAAGGAAAGTCACAAATTGGATGGGCGTGCCCTATCTTCTGAGTGGGCCAGCTCAGACATAATGTTCGATATTTAACCTGCATTCAGCTCCGCAAGCTCCCGAACATCGCTGATATAATTTTTTATTGCGCCAGATGATGCGCAATCTTCATCACTTTTATTTAGTCTGGTTCTTATTTCACCTAGCGCTTTGTCATTTTGGGTAAACCTGCTACGAATTGTATTCACTTCAGCCACCAAAGACGTTTGCCCAGATCGAAGTTCCTTCAAAGCTTTCTGTGGAAAACCAGCGCATAAAACGCAGGACAAGAAAGACAGACAGGCAGCGTCCTTAATGGATCAAAGATAAGTTCCGCCGACAAGCAATCTTAAATCCGCATTGTGCGGTAGAAGACCATTTGTGGCTGTTTTTTTTTCAAGGTGGGTTCAAAGACCCGTTTCTCAAGCATATCATCCTAAATAAGCCGAGCACCAGGCCAGGGGAAAGCTTGTACTCATTGTATCATCACCAGTGGGAACACGGAGGCACTGGCGATCGAACCTCGCATATGCCGCATGCGAGAATATCTCACCAACTTGCCCAACAATACACCTTGATGCGTTCAATGCTTCCAAAATGTCGGAAGAATCTTGCGGAGCAGTACCGCTGGTGCTGGAACCGGAGTTTACTTCAACGCCACCCGCCAAGATCAGCAGTTGACGGATGTCACCTAGGCATTCAGAGGCAGTCGCGACATAACACTGAGGGCTCGGTAGCACTATGAAGGCTGCATAATGGGCACGCCGCGCAAATAATGAGTATTCGTAGGTTACCTGCACGACAAGGAGGAGACGCAGGTGAGCGTGCGCGAACATCGTTAAATTGCTGCCGAGCCCATTCCAGCTACAAAATAATTGTGCCTATTCAAATTGCGTGTTCTCTTTTTTCCCAGTTTCATGTTTTTCTAAAAAAAACAAATAAATCGCTATTTTCCTAGCTTTCAAAATTTCTACAAATCTTGCATCACTGCAGAGAGAGCTTTACGGACGTCTGTTCGATACGGTTGTGCTGTACTTTTTAAAAATTGGCCAGTTGTACGTGAAAGAAGTTGTAGCAAAAAGTGCCGCGCACGCGACAGGTGCTGCGAAGTCCATCCTCCAAAAACGAGAAGCGCAACTCACACGCCAGCTGTCCGACAGCACTCATGAGCAGGAAAGATGGGAGAAAGAAATTGGGCGTATCAACGTAAAACTGTATCAAGCAGACATCTTTTAGCTCCGCCTCCTCACCCGCCATGTAACAGTTACGCACGACAAAGGTACACTGAGAGCCCCATGATGCGCTTTTCTGTGCAGATCGACTGACGAAAACAAGCCGGCGTCAAGAGGCATGGCCGTTTCCACTTGCTCGACGGGTGGTGTGCACGGCACACTTTGATGTCGGACATTTGTCAAGAGACATGAGCATGCTGTTATTCATCGTCTGTTCATGACTGCTGTGTGCGCGTTTCTGAACCGCTATATTAATTGGAGAGGCGTGGGAAAGGCCTTTGCCCTGCAGCGGGCGTAGTCAGGCTGATGATGATGTATATACGCGTACACCGAGCATTCTCTGTACGTGGGTTCGTGCATACGTGCGTTCGTGTGCGCGCTTGTATGTGAATCTTCGCAGAATCATATTGTTTCACAATGAGAGGGATTTCCATGCCACCATCAGCCGGGCTTCCATCTTTGGCGTTTTGCATTATTCTTCCAGAGTGTGCAGTCAGGTTTCACCTCGTGTCCATATATGAATCACAGTAGCCTGTAGAAATTGCTGTGCGGGAACCGAGACTTGTCACATTAGAGGATCGTCACCTTTTATTTATTTAAAAAGGTCGGTTCTACATGCTCGGTTTTACCCTTAGAGGCGACGTGTAACTCCGAGACTCGTTTAGGGAGTCATTTATTTGAAAATTTTATTTGAGTGCCCGACGTTGTACATTCTTGCTTGCCTTACATACTTACATACCTTGCACGTAAACATCTGCGAAAGCCCGCTTCGACACCTCCGTAGGGTTTGTGGCTGCAGTCTATTCAGCGGAGGGTAATAAAGTTCACTCCAGTAGGTGGTGCCGCGCACGATGCCTGTCATTAGTGGCAACAGTGCACAGTCAGTGGGCTCGGCCACCCTGCTGCTACGAAGCCTTGATGTAACGTGTGTTCGCTGACGTCAGTAGCTGGAGAAGCATGACAAAAGAAAGCAGCTTGCTTCGGCATGATTAGTTCCTCTTGAGGTAATAAGTGCGGTATTTGTCTGCTCTTAAGTACATCATAAACGCAAAAAAATTAATGATGGCCTACCCCGGTTAGGCCGGGATATACGTACCGTAAGCGCGGCGACATCTGGTTCAGAAGAGTTATTATATGAGAGACGCGCACTCATAACATGCGCCTTTATTAACAGTTAAACCTTGATCCGGCGTGGCGGAAGCCGTTCTGAATGGCTGTGTGTTGAAATGTTTCTAGCTGGAAACAGCGCATCGGCCGTTGGCCGAGGTCTCCCGACATCTGAAGTTGCCACGGACCCGTACAAAGTGGTCCTCCCTCGACTACCTACCTGTAATGTTGTCCTCAACACCGTCTTCCTGCATGGTGACCTCAAGAATCGGTCATACCGTGCACCCGACATCCAAGACGCGCTTCCACAGATTGTGGACCTCCGTGTGATTCTGTGTATTAGCCAGTACCAAATGCGCTACGTTAGGATGGTTACCTGCGAGAGCAGTTCCTCAAAACAGAAGCTTATTGACAAAGCAGAGTTCCACGTCAAAGATCTTTAATGTAACGTGTTTGACCCAGGCACCAGAAACGTGAAGCTTAAGCTTCTTTGGCTATCGCGCTATATAAAGCACCGGAGGATCGTGGAAGATTTGGAGCCTTTTGGAGCTGTACAAACTATCGACCGTGAGAAGTGACAGTGCCCCGAAATGGAGCACATGGAAACAGCGAACCGTGGAATCTTGCTCACGCTCAAGGACGGAGTGTCAGCAAATATAATACCTCACACGCTTAAAGTTTTCGGGGTACATGCTTTAGTTCTGATCCCAGGCAGGCCTCCTCTGTATCTGCGTTGTAACCGTGTGGCCCATGTACGGCGTCAGTGTCGTACGCCTCAATGCACCCATTGTTGACGCTTTGGGCACACAGTAGACAATTGTGTTATGAGTTACGCTGAGAGGTTATGCCAAGGCAGCTGGGCACATGAGGATGAAGTGGTGTCAGAGCACATTATGGATGTGTCGGATGTTGGAGAAGCGTCGGGTGAACTCCAAAGTCATGAGCTCATGGGTCAAAAGTCATGAGCTCCAAACAGAAGATGGGCCAAAGGCTTCTGCACCGACTAATGGCTAGGGTCCGCCTGAAAGTACAGACAAACAAGTATGCTCGTCTCTAGACCCAAATACGCCGACCCGGGTCTGCCCGGGTCGGCCACTGTGAGTTTTGTGCTTACTGCTCAGGAGCCACTTGTGTACTCAAAGATCACGAGAGCAAAACGCCTCTACTGTAGAGTCAGTGGAGGTGCTTCAGCCAGTGAATGTGCCACATGCCTTCGGTGCCGGCGATGCCCCTTCGTCGCTAGAGTGCAGCAGTGTGTCGCCTGAAATGTCAGCTTCTAGTGTGTTCGGTGCCCAGTCGGCTGTCAGCGTGGTTGCGAGTGACGTGGCCCACTCGTCTTGATGGGCCGAAGTATTGGCTGTCTCAGAAGAGGCAAGGGGCAATAGCACACCCTTAAAGCGTCCTGCAGATGATGAGGTGTGTGTCGATGGCGATGTGCAGAAGGCACGTGGTGTAGTGGCATTGGGAAGGGTCACCTCAAAACGCAGGGCGACGTCTACCCTACAGGCCTCCGATTTGCAGGCCGGCCGCCCCAGTACAAGGAATGGCCGTGAATAAGACTAGCACCCAAAATTTCAGGCGTCAATGCATTTCAGGTCGCTACCCTTAACATTATGGGTTTGCGTAATCGTCGAAGGCAACATCAGTTATGGCATCTTTTAAACAAATGGGGTGCAAGTGTGGCAGCCATCCAGGAAACCAAGCTGTCCTCTGATTGGGAGACTGAAGCTGCTGTCGAGCCTTTTTTGTCAAAATTCAATGTTATCGTTAGTCACTCGAGAGGCTTATCAGGTGGGTGCATGCTATTCCTGGCCAACACACTGGGAATTACTGCCTCGTCGTGTAGCACAGAGTATGACGGGCGACTTATCTGCTGTGACCTCTCAATTTGGGGTGTACAGCGGCGAATTGTTTTTGTTTATACCCCTGTAAAGCAGAGTGATAGAAGGCTATTTTTCCGGTCATTAGTAGACCATTTGTCCACGGATCGTAAAATTATGCTGTTGGGTGATTTCAACTGTGTTTGTAGGGATGAAGACCGAGCAGTGGTAAGTAAGCGACATGATCCTAGTGCTGCTTCACTCACTGATTCGGCATGCGAATACAACCTGGAAGATTTTGGGCAAGGGAAGGGACGTAACATCCATTTCACACATTTTCAGTGCTCCTCTAGTGCGGGGCTTGACAGGATTTACGTTTCAGCTGACATCTTATCCACCGCTTTTGGTTACTGGGTGCAGCCCATATTCTTCAGTGATGACTGCGTGGTGTCTCTTCAGATAGGGAGGTACAGTAGGCGAATACTCCATCCTCGATAGAAGCTGTGGAAGCTGAATAGCTGCCTGTTCTCAGATGAAATCTTCAAAAGTACTGTATCTAATTGCTTGAAGGACACGTGGTCACGCGGTGACCTCTCAGTTTTTGAAAAATGGGACTTATTTAAAGAAGAAACAAAAACATTGTTATTGAAGCCTCAGCGAGAATCGCGTTTTTGAAGGGACATCACCTTCGAGAACTCGGCCATACTTTAGTTGACCTACATGAGTTAGAGAGGATCAGCCCAGGTGACTATGTAGAAGGTATCACTTCCGTAAAAGCAGAACTTCAGAAGCTTTAAAGTGAAAAATACAAAGCAGCCTTGATAAGATCTAGGACTCGTAGATTTCTTGATGAGCAACCATCTCGTCGGGCCGTGAGTGAGGAAAGGCAGACTGCTGTAGCTAATAAAATATTGGAAACTGAGTATGGTGGTTGCACATAGAGCGATGATCCTGGTATTATTGAGGCTTTCTTTGACTATTATCGGTTGTGCGGGCACAAACGTGACATAAGATTGCAGTCACTTATTCGAAGCCTTGCCCCGACTTGACGAGGAGCAGCGTGCTGTAGTGGAGGGGCCTATCACTTTGGACAAAATTAAATCTGCCATGCCATTTCTGACCTGTTGGCTCCGAAGTCTCCTGGGCCAAATGGCATTACTAGCGAGCTCTATGAAACATTTTCCGCTTCCACAGCGCCTGTCTTGATGGAGGTTTTCATGGCTTGATGGGATATTAGATTTTTGCCCCCCCCCCCACTTTCCATTCTTGGCACACTATATTAATTCCAAAAAGCACAGATTCAAATTGGTTAAAAACAGTTGAGGGATATCGTCCAATTTCCCTCTGTAATGTAGATTACAAACTATTTGCAAAGGTTCTTTGCAATCGTCGGCAGCTTGTCGTCGCTCACTTAACAGGCACCCATAAGGTCAGTGGTATCACAGGCCGCAGCATCAAAAGCCATATTCATATTGCAAGTTCAGTGGTGGAGACAGTATCAGTTGAGACCGGACAAGCAGCTCTAATTAATATTGAGCTTGCCCAGGTCTTTGTTAAGGTTCGTCCCGATTTCTTGTTTGTAGCCTTAGAGCATGCAAATACTCGATATGTTTTGCTTAGGGCATAAAACTGTGCTATAAAACGTTCTATACAAGGCTAATTGCTAACCAAGAGCTAACCAAACCAATTTCATTGAAATTATCTGTTCGCCAAAGATGTCCCTTATCGCATTTGTTGTTTGCCTTATATCTTAAACCCCTTTGCCTCAATATTATTAACTGCACATCTATCCGTGGTTTCTCCTCGGCGCAGTGTGAAATTAAGATTTTAGCCTATGCAGATGACGTCGACTATTTTGTTCTGACTAAAAAGTGTGCAGAGGCATTGCATTTGAGTGACAGTTTTGCGAGGTATCAGGTGCGGCTCTTAATCTAGATAAATTCAAGGGGTTTTGATTGGGTCATTGGGGTACAACACCAAGTCATTATGGTGGCATAAGCTGTTTCTGCGGGCCGCTTCACTATCTAGGGGTACCTCTTCACCAAATTCGCAACAGTGGCGCCTACTGGGATTCTCAAATAGTCTCCATCAGCCGACAAACCCAGGCTTGGATAGGTAGAGAACTCAGTGTTTGCTAGGGCTCAAGTCTGCAACATTTTTTTATTTGCAAAACTTGTCTATGTGCAGCAGGTTCTCCACTGTGCCAGGAAGAAAGTGCAGGTGATGCACAGAATATTTGCTACATTCGTATCGAGTTCCCAAAGGAAACCTCTGCGTCGCGATAACCTATTTCTTTCTCTAGAGACTGTTGGAATCGGCTTTGTTCACTTGTTCGTGCATCAGCTTGTTTCGAGTTTTTTTTTCGTATTTATATTATCAAACCACCCTTCTTTAGTAGCTGTGCTTATTAGGCGTCCCAGGGCTCATTTGCCCTTCCAATTCGCACCGACTGGGTACACTCGTGAGCGGCCTTTATGGGGATTCCTTAAGGAAGTTGCTGACACCTACAATTTCCTCACTGTGCGCTTTTCTTTAGACTATCTGTATAGCCTCTCCAGAAGGCAGATGACTCAGGCACTTACAGAGTATTGGTTCCCTGCACCGTTGTATCAGCAACCTTTTCTCGAGATCCATAACACCACTGCTTTTAAACGTGTTAGGCGAATGTGCATTTCTTCTGCCGCGAAAACATTCTTTTTTAAGCTGCACACGTCAACGCTGCCTGCGAAGGCATGGCTTCATGCTAAGGAGATGCTTGCGCCATGGACGATGAATTGTCGCCTGTGCAATACACCAGAGACAATTGACCATTGTTTTGTTGCGTGCATTGTTGCTATCTTCTTCTGGGACATTTTACAATGAACAATTAAGGACATTGAAATCACACCCTACAGTATTCGTTTTTTGCCCGCGGAAAAAAAAAAGCGCTGTGCCATATGATCTATTTATGTTGCTGGGTCTATTTAGCCTCTTGGAGCGCCGCATGATGGACCGCCACGCCAAATCACCACAGTCGTCGTAATGTTTGTTTCGTGAAGAATGCGCTTTGGTGCGGGCAGTGTATGCTGCCCTGCAAGAGCCGCCTAGCTGGCTCCCCTATCTGGATACATGTGTGTGCCTCCAAGACTTTTGATATTTTGGTAGGAGGGTTCATGCAGGGGTAAGGTGGCCCGGTGTTATTGGCATAATTGTGCTTAGACTTTTCTTTTCGGCACTATTTTCATGCAATAAAAAAATGAAACAGGCGTTGTGGCGGAATGGCAACGTCTCCCCCTCAAATGCCCAAGGCCCTGGTTCGATTCCCTGCCTCGACACAGTGCTTTTTTTTATTCAGTAGGTGTTCAGGGGAGGGCGGCTGACCATGTGGTTGGGCACGTGGTGCGGAGCAGCTGCCAGCGGCGCGGCACCATGGCTGGTCACGTGGTTGGTCACTTGGTGAGGTTTCCAGAGGATGCGCAGAATGGCTAGGCGAGCTCGGCGGCGGTGGCGGCTCCGGCGCGCCAGATGTGCGCCGTGTGACGTCACTGCTCCTCGCGCATGCCCAGCACGGCTCTCCAGGAGCCATGCAAAACTGCTCAACCTCGGCCAGCGTAGATTACGCTACGAAAGAAGGAACCGAAATTTGTGCCTTTGCGGAAGCATTGCATCAATCGATTCTTCGGTGCTGGGTAAGAAAAACTGTGAAGCAGCGGTTCGTCGTACAGCGTTCCTGGTGGTGTCATATGCGCGACTGCGTAGGTGGGTGCCAATGCTCCTATAGGGACAGTAATGCCTTCTCATTCCTGCACGCAGGCAGTCATTAGTGTGTCTGAATTTAATAGGCTGTTGGGGAAAGGAAATGGCGCAGTATCTGTCTCACATTTCGGCGGACACCTGAACCGCACCGTACACTGCTAGCAAAAAAACACCTAAAAGGGGGTATAAATGGTTGAGGCCACCCATTAAACTCCATTCCTGAAAACATTTACTTCATGAATAAGGAGTAAAAACGTGGACTGTCTTTTTTACTCCCATGAGTGGGTAATGGAGTAATATTGGAGGATTGACGATTGACCTGCGTTTACTCCCCAGTATAGAAATGAAGGGAGTAATGCCAAATACTCCGTCAGTCCCGAAATAGAGTAAAATGTTGTTTTTTATTTAGCCAGTACCATGTATGGCAAAATATTCTTTCAGAAGTGATACATTCACATTAACTGGTACTGTGCTACAAGTCAGGGATACGTAATGAAATGGCATCCGCAAGTAAACGGCACAAAAAGAAATGCCATTAATTTGCAATGAATTCCCAAAAGCACGGAATTTTTTTCAAATTTTTCTCAGTTGGACCCATATACGATGATATGCACTGACATATAGCTGCATAATTGCTGCTCCGAACAGGATCTCTCGCGGCTCCCAGCTGTCAATGTTTGTGTCGATTAAAAAAATATGAGGACGCTTCAGTCACCTTAAGAGTGGAATGCGACAGTATTATATCTCACATTTGTCGCTGCTTCTGTTGCAACTTCTGTGTGTGTTTGCGACAGCTTTTTTCGCAATTGTTGGTCTATCAACTGTCATGTTCGTTATAGCAGTGGCAGCAGAAGGTAATATTTTGCTGTTACGGATCCGATATTTGAATATATCCCGTTTATTTACTTCTTATTTCGCTTCTGTTACAATTTTTGTTGAACAGAAACACCTAACTGATCTATATCCATTTATTTCTAGTAGCCTTCTTCCGCATCTCCATCCATGCCATCAATTTATTTTCCACCTGCCACGGCGAGTCGACTGTGAAGACGTCACACACCCACATGACTTCGCTCGCTCACTCAGTGTGTCTTATCAGGGTACGTTATACTGACGACACAAGGTCACGTGTCCTCTCTCGACCAATCAGTGAATTTTGTTACATCGGACGGCGGAATTTGCTCCTCACGTGAGCTGCAATTCTATTACTACAATTATATTGCTCTTTTAAGTGTATATACACCAAATTTTAGGTTGCGCGTGTTATTGCAGCCATGCTTAAGATGCCAGCATTCATTAATCGCCCTGTTATGTTCGCCTACAACCGCTAAAAAATTTATAGATTTTTTTCTCTCACTTTCTTCAGTTTCAACAACCAACTGATGACTATGGCATCAAAGGTCATCATAGGTCACGCGAGGCATAAAAAGTGCTGTGTACTCTCTGCTTCGTTCTTTTAACTATGTACCGCGTCAAAGGCAGCCTGCATCAAGAACAGGAATCACACCGGGTTAAAATCGGTGTCTTGGAAAGGAGCCCAGTAAATGCCTAATTTCACAGTGGACCCGTCAAACTCGCCGAGAGGGAAGGATAGAAGGTGGGAGTGAAAGTGGAAAGAGAGGAATGGGTGGTGCAGTGTAAGGCTGCGGAATAATTTAGCCCACCTGTCTTTCTTGGAATAGTGTAGAAACCGCAACGGCAATGATGCGGCAGTTGTCGTCGTACCTTACGTGGCCGGTACTAACCTTTAACCCTTTAGCCATTTCTAGGCTCTTGAAACTAAAACAAAAGAGAGAAGAAATTCAATTATAAATTATTTAGCGGTCTAAGGCGAACACCCTCTGCGATTTCGCGCTAGCATATCGAAGGGGGTCGGTCAATTATAGGGGAGAGGAGGAGAATCTGTCGACGCCATTGCCTCTAGAAGCTCCTATAAGGAGCATTGCCTGGCCTCTAACCTATACACTGACAGGCAACGTTTCTAAGTGTTATAACTGTCCACGTGGTGCATTCAACACTTTTGTTCCCAATGGTCAATTATAATGCACTTACGTAAGGCTAAATGGCGAGTACCCTTGGCATATTGTAATAGAAAACTATTGGGCTATACCTTGTCGGCATCTCCTTACGGGCAGGTCGTGCACATAGAATGGCAACACTGACGGCCAGGGTTGTCACTGTTTTCACTGTACAGAAAATAGGTATTTATTATGGAACGAAAGCAGTGACAGTACACATCCCGACTTCCCAGCAACGAGGTGGTGGCGCACCCGAAAACATAATAGCACTAAGAACTAAAAATTCCCACCAGAGCAATGAACAGCATCAGAGATAGTATCAGTGAACTTATTTCGGACTGAACACAATCAGTTATTATGCTTTTACTAAACTATTGCATTACGTTGCACAAGAGTACTCAGACGGTCACTTGTCTGAGAGGCTTTTTTATTGAAAGTTATCATGCGCTCTAGGAAAAAGGTGAAAAGCGGAAGCGTAAAATATGCTTAGGAGAACATATTAAATGTAACAAAACATTTCTTTGTCTGTGCCGATACAGACTGGTGTAAAATAAATGCAGTTAGCCATTCACCACAGGTGATCTGGAGCAATAAATAAGCTGAACAGTAAAATGAGTCCACATAAAAACCGTTGTGGTCTTACACGTAAGCCCCTTTTTGCGCACTGAGATACTTTCAGTAACTAGAGAAAAAACGTGCTTTATAGCGACACATGTAGCAATATACAACAGATTATATAGAATCGCATTCGTGTGACAATAACTGGTGCAGTCAAACACTCATGAAGCAAACGCAAACTACAAAAAAAGATGTGAACAAAATGGCAAGTATGATTTCAAGCAATGGTATACACATTGCAAGACGGTGTGCTATGAGCCGCACAAGCTGTTTCACCAGATTCTAAGCAGCTAATGAAAAGCACGACGTGGCACTAAGGTTTGTATGTTTGAACAAACAAACAAACAGACTGCTTACAACTGTATTTTGTTCATTGCATGACACACTCACATACAAGTAAAAGACGATGAGGTGCACCTCTTACAAACTGCAGAGGATTATTTCTGAAGAGATGTCGCAAACCTCCAAAGAAAGAAATAACTTGTCATTGGTGCTGAAAAGGAAGTGTTGCACCAATCGTACCAACCGGTCTCTGTGAAAATGAGCAAACAAGATTTCATGTGGGCTGGCTTACAGTTTGCACAGATAGGGTAATGTGTAGACCCTTGTTTAAAAGCATACGCCTACTTTCAATGGGTTACATCACACAGAGATTCAGGCACTGAAATGTGTGATGGTGAGAGAATTTCCACGCTTGAGAATGTTTTTGAAGTATCGACAGAAATGTAAACGCAAGAAAACACACATTTCCTCTGACCAAGTCTGAAAATTAGTGTACTTAGTGTTTTTGGCGATAAATATAGGGCCATAATTTACTACATTTACAAGTGGGAACACAAAACAGTATGAATATGGTGCACATACAGCTGTTTAGGCAAGTAAACCACTGAACACGCTAATTAAATGCGCTCTGTTCTGTAGTACCAGCCGCTCCAAGGGGCCCAGGCATAGCCTTAGCGCAAGGTTTATGGAATCAAAGCGAATACGGAGAAATACACCTCACATACACACATCCAAATCTTATTGAATTATTAGCAGCACGACCTCATTGTCGAGATAGCGCAATAATGTATATCAGTGATTGCACTTCTGTCACCTACTCACGTTGCCTCTGCTGCATGACTGTTTAAGAAAAACACAACAGTGACAAATTGTAGCAAAAAGCATAAGCCTTAGACACTGTCCATAAGGTCCGGCTCTAATTCCTCACAGAAGAAAGCATGCCGAGGACTAATGTTGTAGCATTCTCCCTGTTTGTACAAATGCAGGGGTTCAAAGAACACTCCGTGGTGATTGGCATCTTCAATTATAACATTATGGTCAATGTGGGTTGCAACAAAAGCATGCAAATGTTCATCAACATATTCGGTTTTAAGCAGAGCAGCAAAAATGAATGTGTTCATGCAACCGATTGCAATGGATGTTATGACTGCAAATTGAGGCAAATTATCTTCCGAAACAGTCAAAAGAATTACACAGCCTACAGAGAGAGCTTCCTTTCCGCCGCGGTTAAAGATGAGACCAAGTTAACATCCATGCCTACAAGCTCAAGGTCCTGAAACCTGCCTTTCAAAAGGTCAGGTAGAGAATTAGCATCGGCTTTCTTGCTACCCACAATGTGCACCGATGCTTGCGACTGGCTCAGGGCATACATGACCTGCATTTCGTGCCGGCGAGTCAGCGTTGCACTCACGTTCCTGAAGTTCTTAGTTTTGCGGTCACATCACTTAAAGAACTAGTGCTTCGCTTCGAAACGCATGGAAGAAAGTTTACAAAGCGGGCCATACAGGAGCAGTAGCGTTGGGTAATGAACAGTGTAGTGAAGCTTGGGGATGTTGTTAACATCTGGAAATGTTTGCCGGAATGAGGCATAGAATCCTTGAATTAATGTTTCCAAGTATGCTACTGCACTGTGAGTAACGTGCGGTGCAAAAACAATGTCCATCAAAGACCTTAAATCAAGGTAAACATTGTATGCTGTATTGTAACGAAAGAAAAAATGCAGAGGAAACACGGCCTCCCTGCAGTGGACCCTTTTATTGATGCGTTGCCAAATATTGCTTGTTGGGAAAGCGGTTGAAGCCTGTATTTCTATCCTCTCCGTGCAAAGGAAATGAGCCAAGAATTAGGTTCAACTCATCAAGGGTATTGAAATGACGAGATGATTTGGCGTATGACATGCCTGAGAACAACATCTCATGCATAACGTCGGGCGGGAAACCTCTAGTGACGTCAAACGAATGCAGTGTGGTGAAGCAGCTTTCACCGGCAATGCCATAGACACTTGACAGCCTTGGGTCGGTTTTTGTCAATTGCACATGTTGGGCATCAATCTCTTTTGTTCGCGAAGTGAAATCATAATCGTGCCATTTGTGATTTAATTCCGACTTGTCTGCTAAGTAAAAGCGGCATATAAGGCCCGAAGAGTAGCATTCGCGAAAACCACCCAGTTGGTGGCTAGAGAGATTGTCACCACTCACAAATAGAAGGGAGCCTTTCACCACTTTTCCATTGATCTCTACACCGCTCGTTTCCAGGCGTTGTAGATCAGCCAGCTGTGGCTGCATTATCTTATGCAGACCGAACTTCGTAACAACTGATGATTTCACTAGCAGGATAAGGTACTTGTCCTTTAGTTTGGAGCGAGATTTTGGTGAGAAATTAAAACGGGTTAAATAGGCAGCCAAGAGCTTGTGCCTGCCACGTTTGCTTCCAAGAGGGTTACTAATTTCAAATTCATCGAAGTACAACTGGAGAGCCAATGTCTTTTCATCTTCAGTGTCTTGAAATGTGATGCGTTTTTTGTAGTAACTGCCGTCAAAAACATCCTGAAGGAGAGCTGAGTTGCTTTCTTTTTCCTCGAAAAGGTTGTGAACCTTTCCTGTCGCTCTGATGGTGTCAAGAACAGAACCATACTCATAGTCCTCACTTAAATCTCGCTCCGTTAAGGACACAGATCGGGACGTAACAAAATTAAACAAATTTTTCCAATAGTTTTCTCTGCCAGTCTTCGTGGTAAATTTTTCAAGCTGTGACATGTCAACTAGGGCAATTGCATATGGAGTGAATTCAGTAAAAAAATTTACGATGTCTTTTGCTACTTCGTCAACGGTACTCTCAGGCAGCTGCCTGCCCTCCTGCCACTTGAGCAAAAGAGATCCCATATGCATTGCAGAGTGGTCACGAGCAGATAAACCAGCTCCGCATCCTTGCTGACTCGAGATGCTATCACGAGCACCACGTTCACTGGATGCACTTACATCCTGGTGCAGGTCAAGGATTTCTAGGAAGGCAAAGGTTCCTCCGCACACGGCGGCAACAAACCCTGGGAATCATTCAGGTGTACTTGACTGTAGGGAGGAGCATGTTTCTGGAAACATGATTGCAACAGATGCTGGTGGAACCGGCTGACATGTTTCCGGAAGGAACTGTGCAGCCTGAAGGTCTTCACACGACCTTCAAAGCTACATGCCCAGTCGCTCTCAGTGTCATGCTATGTGGCAAAGTGGTGGAAAATGGCAGCCAACGAGTGGGTCTTCTGATGGCACCGGCTGCGGGCATATGTGTCCATGGACGTCACCTGAAATAAAAAATGAAATTAAGAATATGTTCCGGTGTATGCTGTCAGAAGAGTGCAGTGCGGGGCTAGTTGGTACGACATTATGGAAACAATGAATAACTGCGCAAAAAGGACGGGACAAGAGAGAACAAACACACGAAACAAGCGCAGACTAACAACTGGTTTATTGCACCAACACCTTTTATTGCACCAACGCAAGGATTTGGAGTTTCTTGGTTTGACGTGATGATTATGGCTTTTGTCTTTGCTATTGGTGCGCATGCGCTTTCTTGTCGAAGGAAGGAGGCGTTGGTGCAATCAACCAGTTGTTAGTCTGCGCTTGTCTCGTGTGTTTCTTCTCTCTTGTCCCGTCCTTTTTGCGCAGTTATTCATTGTTTCCATTATGCTATCAGGATGACCAAAACTAAGTCTTCTCTAACATTGCCTCGTAGTATGAAGGGCTTGCATGAGAAGTAGAGAATATTGATCGCGTTTTAATTTTTTTTACAGGTGGCACTCAATTTCATACTATAGTGTGATGAAAAAGCAGATGCGTAATATCAATAGTGGCACTGAATCGCCTCAACAGGAGGTGCCACTCCAACACAAAATCCTTGCTAGTGGTCTTAAAACGTTTCGTGTCCGAGCCTTGACCACTTTATGTCAGCAAATCCACCTAAACTCAACCCCCCCCCCCCCCCCCGAGCCACTCCTGGTTACGCTTTCATTCATTTGTAAATCCTTCTTCCCATGACTACTGTGCAAGTGAAATTCCGTTTCTTGCTATTATATAGGATACCATACCTTCCTAGTTTCTACCTTCCTCCATCCGTTCCATACCTCAATGTTGCCGCAGTCATGTATTTTCATGAATCCCTTCCTTCCGTACCTGTATTTTTTTTCATTATCAGTTAGAATCCAAGTTTCTGCTCCACATTTGGAAGCACTGCGAACATAAAAATGCTGCTGGTACTGCCCTCTTCACAGAAAGTGGCAAAATCCTGTTAACATTTTTTGACTGCGGTGGCTTAGAGTGCCTGTCAAAGGCATTTGAGGCTGTTCCAGCTGCTCCATGTGTTGTTTCAATTTCTCAGGGGGCATAACTGTGCTTGTTCTGCAGTGTCATTGCAGCAGGCGATACAGGAGTGTTCATGTTCTTATCGGCGACACAAGCTTCGGTTCGTGATTGTGATGGCAAAAAATGCGGCTTTGTATATTCTCATATCTATTCTCACCTCGCCGTCACTTACCACGACCCTATTCCTTCTCTTTTCTTTCGCAGTGCAGAGTAACTGACCAGTTACTCATCTTTCCAGCTGACCTCTCTGCCATTGCTATCAATAAACGAATCCATCAGTAAAAAGTGAGCGAAATTATTTCGGAACACTCCGCTACCGCAGCTCTTTCTCATTTCCTTCTTTCACTACACCCCTCATCTCTGTTTTTACAAAGCGGCTCAGGCGTCCACCGAGAGAAATATCATTAGTGCACATTTCCTTTCACGAAAAACAGTGTCCATATTACGCGCCTGTTTAATGCTAGATGTATAGAGATAATTAAGGCCGCAACCTTCGTAACTAGGCGGGCACCACTAGGCTGGGCGCCCGAGCCGCTAGTAGTAAAGTCACTGGAAAGTTCCAGTAACTTTATCTATTAGGTACATGTGGCGACATCTGTAGGCAGCAGCCCTCACTAGACTCAGTGGGAATTGCCGTTTCCTAGACAGTATTTATTGATTTATTCATTCATTTCAGCTGCCCGAATGGCCATGTAGCCCTTTGGTTCCTTTCGGGACCATCCCTTTCGGCCAATCATGCGTTGCCAGAAGGGACGGTTCTGAAAGCGAAGCAAGTTGGGAGAAGACAAGGGCTATTGGTTTTAAGAACTTTTCAAAAATAAGCGCGAGACGACAGCAAACTGTATGAACGCTGTGTATATGTGATCATCCTAGGATGAATTTCTGTGGGAACTAAGGAAGTAGCTACAGTCGTGCTGGTGGCAGGGCCGATTTTAAAATATAGGAGGTAGCATAAATTAATCCGCGTCGAACACAATGTATTTCTTCCGATGGGTTTTGTACGTTTATTTCAGTCATAAACCGGTGCTGCTACTACTGCCACTACAAATATTTTTAATTACTAGCGTAAAGTGCCGAGCGTGCGTTTTTAAGCGCTCGCGTTTCAACCTCACTGATGCAGAAGGGGCGATGGGCTACAGCAGCTTGGCGCGAGATTTTTTTTCTGCGAGCCCCAACGCAAAAAATTTATGTCTTGCATGAACTTGATAAGTTCAGAGGACCTTATAGTAAAACACACAAACACACAAAGCAGGGGCTGTTTAAGAATTCAAACCAAAGCATAGCGGCAGGTTGTCTCTGCATGCAATAAATAAAGGATGCAACTCACCGTCTCTGACCTTTTCACAGCACGTCAAGGTGTGCTACCTGTCACTCGCCCTCGGAGTTCGCATCTGAGGAAGGAGACAGGTCTCGCAGTGGTTGCTACAGCGCTTTGCATAGCACTGCGACGAATAAAATCTTGAGATTGTTGCTGCTGTATGGTTTTCACTGCTCACGAAGTGCTCTGTTTCAGCGCATGTATCGGTCCCTCTAATCGGGCCGCGCGCTTAAGCAGACGGCAGTCAGAAGTACGCTTCTATTGGTTTTTAGAGGTCACGTGCAATGACGACACTACCGCCGACTGGCGTCGGAATCGGCAACCGGTAGTGCCCGTGCCCCTTTTCGCGACGGCCTGTGCGGTCTACGCCAGACGCTGGATACGTGTGGTTGCGTTGTTTACACTTTTCAGAAGTTTCGATTTCAGCGTGTGGTTCCACAAACGCCGCTACTCCTTCGCATTGCGTTCACCAAAGTGCATGTGAGCTTTCGTCGCTTTCGTGCCCTGGTCACCCTGGTCACCCTGGTGCCGTTATAGTGGGGCAGTTCTCAACTGCCAGCTGTGTGTGTGCGTGTGTGTGGTGTAGCGTAGTGACATAGGTAAGGCTTCCATTTCGTATGGCGTTGCTGCGGAATCGCCGACACACATTTTGCACTGCGTGAACTGCGTTCAGCGCGTGTACTGAAAACGTTTCTTAACGAAATCGCCGCGACCTCTTGCAATGTGGACCTGCGCGTGGACTTGCGATTTTTGTACGCTCTTGAACGGGGACCAGTGAAATAAAATATTGAAGGACGCTTAGCCTTCGTCTTAAAGAGTGGGACGCGACAGTGCTTTGCAGCGTTGCCAAGGGGTCCGACGCGCGGTGCCGACAACTACTGCTACTACGTTGCCGACGGCTTTTCGACCGAACGAGCTGTATACAACATGAACTGGTGGGCGAGTTGGTCAGACATGGTTCTTGTAAAGCAGCGCAACGGCTCCCTTCCTTGTTTGGCTTCGAGCCGTTGCGCTGCTTTACAAGAGCTGTATACGCTGTCGCGTAAAATGACCGAGCTCAATATCAAGGGTATAACACGACCTCTCGTGAACAGAGCTCGAACCCATGTATTGCGCACATGATCATGTTGGATGAGGCAGCTCAACCGGCGGAATTACTCTGTAGAGACCAACACGTCCTACCTTCTGAAGCGTCCAAGTACGTACAGCAAGGGATATGCGATCTTGCGCTTGTATAGCTTTATGTATAAATGTCACAATAAGCTTAGTCTGTAACTCGATCGGTTGCTGCGGCTACATACATGTACTTGTTCGTTTGAAAGACCAGCCGGGCATGCGCGCTTTGTAGACAAAGAAGCGTCTTGCTGAGGGAATAAGGGCTGCTCATTACGTAGTACGCGCCACCTTGTTGCAGCGCCGTATACTATGGCTTTTCTTTAGCAGTACTTTTTTGCGAGTTGGTAGGTGCATGTAAGCCTCGATCGTTTATTGTAATCTTTCAGTAAGCACTTCTAAATGTTTGTGGGTATACATACGGGAACGTAATTTGGCATGTATTCTCGAAGTGAAGTTTTTTGCTTGTGTCATTGCCGTTGATGGGTGCTGTAAAACCTCTAGTGTTGTCTCTGTGTCCTGCAATCGTTCGAAAACAGGCGCAATAAAAGGTTAGGTTTACATGCCGTCTGTCCGTGTGTTCTGCTGTATGCGTCATATCGCGTGCCGTTGTGATTGAGATTCACATAAAAGTGAGACATTCACATAACAGTGAATCTCACTCTAGGTGCAATGCTTTCGAGCTGCCGTCGCCAGAAACAGAGGTTCAATTTTGGAAAACATGGCAGCTGGAGTCCCAACAAATGCCAAATAATGTATTCGTAAGGATGAAATGACTTGATGCGGTAATGAATTGACAGCATATGTCAGAATAATGTCTTTAATGAACGTTACTTTCTCGAGCAGTCTGCTCGAATATGTTTCATTGTCCGTTAGGAGGTACAGTGTCTCACCTCTAAGGTACCGCTTTCCATCAGAGGTTGCCATCCACGAATGTTCATCATTATCCTCGCAAACATTCATGAGTGACGAATACAGTGCAGAGAAGGGCAAAATACGAAAGATGTGGCCTGCACCTGGCCAGTTTCTCTGGCTACACAGTGCTCGGACAGCACCGCACTGGCCTGACAACTTCGAACAATTATGTCAAAGATCGCCATAAATGTTGAAAAACATCATTCTTCCAGGCGGTATGTTTTGTTTGGCGGTTGTTTCTTTTTGTGGCGAGTATTAGGTGTGTGCTATCATTCTTTACATACATACTACTTTGTTTAGTGAACTGTTTAAAAAAAATGGACGTATGTTGTAATGTTAGAGAAACCTGTCTGCATGTGTTCCAGAGTACAGAGCATAAGTGTGCACAGGTGACTGTGACTTGCACTTATACATACTTCACGGAAGGGTTTTGAACTCTATTTGAAGGACTTGTCTGCTAATATAGGATGGAAGGTGAACAATGCAAAATCCCAACTTAAATTACAACTACAGCATGGTATTCATCGAAAGGTAGACAAAGGTCCAGAGGTACAGTCTGAGTGGGCGACATATGATTTAAAAGGACACGTGCCATTAAACCCTCCCACGCTGCACTCCAGTGAGCACAGCTTCTTGGCGAGAAAAAGTGATGTTTGCAGGTGGATATCAGGGACTGCGCGTATGACCAGCCAAGAAGCTAATGCTAAAACAATAGCAGTGCACCAAAGCAGTGCGTATAATTTATTTTTGAAGCATTTCTGCATTACTTGAGCGCAAAGAGGCAGCCTAGATTGGCCATTTCCATGAGCACTTTTCTGTGTATGAATTTGTGCGGGCTTGTATGCATATGAGTGTATGCTTACTGCAAATTTTTGTCTTTGTAGTTTTACGCTGTTGCTGTTCTCACGATCTGGATGTGATTTATGCAGATGTACAGCTCGCTCTCTTTCTCACCGGCGTAGGCATGACTTAAGGCAGTAGTAGCAAGTGTGTAACACAGCTAAGAGCATCCACTTCAACGTATCATCCTGTATAATAGTTGCTCTATGCTGGTTTCTTTATATTGAAGGCAAACTTATGAAGGATGACAGCCACGCAAGGCATGTGTTAACAATAAAACCCACCTGGAATGTGTGAATGTAATGAGTGATGTATTTTGCCTGACTGCAGGCTTGCAGTATACGTTTGTGTTTTTCAAAATGTTGGGAAAATATACGGGCCTGCACCTTGACTTCCATGCAGGACACGGCATGGACAGTCTTGTGCTTGCAGAAAAACACGATGGATTTGTGTGTGTCAAGCTCACTAGCACTGTGCAGTTCCATCGTCATAGAAGGCCCATTGTGAAACTTATCAGTAGAATGCACGTAATCAATGTAGATTGATTTTAAAGCAAAAGCTTCACTACGCTAGGTTTTCAAGAGGGCGGCGTCCGTGCAGTCACGCGACAGGTGTCACGTGGTGTCATGTGGCAGGTCATGTGACCTACTGACGTCATCACAATCTGCCCACCGTGGCAGGTGCTAACTGCCCCATCATTCATCGGGCATTTAATCGAAGCTGTACAGATGATTCGTTTCGCAGTGTATATGGCGTTTGTGAACGTAGCCATGCTAAGGAAGCTTTCGCCTCTCATCAGGGGTAACCAAAGTTAAGACCACAGCTAATTTTTTTTGTATTCAAGCACTTCACTTGTATTCAAGTAGGAAAGCACCCCAAGGGTGAAAATGTGAAACAAATTTTGCCACCTGTTTTCTCATTCCCCTCATTACGATCTAGGCGCAGCACTGCCACTGCTGGTGGCATTTAGTGGACCACATTGTAATCCACTCCATTGTCACGATTCATTATCATATCCTTCTTACTCAGCACATTGTCCACGAGCACTGTTTGCATCCTTTCGTACATCGGGTTTGAACATTTCTTGTATCAGTGTCTTTGTGCGTAACAGTGCACACTAGGTCTTTAAAGTTCACCTTATTGCCGACTGAAGCAAAGCATTATCCCTGACGTTGCTGGGATTCTTTCCCTGTATATGTGCCATTTTCCAATCTTGCGCTTGCTGCATTGGTAATTGCAGGTGTGAGCGTATGTTTCTGGAAGGTGTCCCTATGTTTTTCATTGCTTTGGACTTTTTTCCAGTGTATGCTGCACTGCTCAGTATTAGTGGGCATTGTAATGGGCGATACGTCCTGGATTTCTTGCACTGCTTGCTTATTCAGGTTTGCGAGGGGCTTCTGTTTGGTGTAGTTCTTCACGCTGCCAGTGATTCAGTTTCATAGCTGCTCTTATAGCTGGGCTGAAGTTGCACGTGGTACCTTTCATCCCATAGCTGTCATGGTGCATGAAGGTGTCTCGTTCCCAGAGAACGGTGTTAACAATTAGTCAACATTTATGCACACATTCATTGTGTGCTGCACACTGCATGGTGAACTTTGATAGCTTCCTTTCCTTTAATTAGCAACAGTCACTTCTGAGTTCTTGAAGTTTGGAGTCCTATGCTGCTCCTTGCCCTCCAGGTGACATCATTGGTAGCTGTAAGACAGCACTGTACCAGTCTTCTTGCCTTGATGCCTAGTGGTGACGACTCTAGTATCTATTCCATTGGCCTTGTCTAGTTTATAAAAGCTCCATCTTGAGTTGAAGCAGCCTTGTTGTCCTCAGAGCGCAGCATACTGTTGCTACAGGTCATACCTTAAACTACGGTGTTTGTAAGTCTTGTTATTATTATCTGTTTTTTTATATATATTCATTGTGTCATGCTTCGTTCAGGATTCACCTTGTGGGAATAAATTTCTTCGCTTTCCTTTTCCAGCGCTTTGATCCCTTGTTAAGGCAGTAAGATTGATTTGCTTTACACAGTACTTGGCTCACAGCATTAAGTCACTCATTTGTTTTTGCACCAGGCCATATAGGCAAAATAAAAGGTAATTTGCATTTCATGGTGAAGTGCCTTACTCTGCTCACTGTTGTAGTCTAACCTACCGCAGATGTTATCAAAACACTGCTCAGTCAATCAGAGCATTCTCAAGGCCACAGACAACTGTAGCAGCCACATATGCGTGGGGATTAGCGTAGTACGATAAAAAAACATATTTACATGGCAAACACGCTTGTATACAACTGGTATGCATACCATTCGGTTGCCACAGGCACGGTTAGCTGCACACAACAGTACCCCTTTCGGCTAATCCCAAACAGGCGCCTTCAGTTCTGATCACCCAAATGATGTGGTTATTTCAAAATTTAATGCGAGCCTAGCAATAGATCACGGTGCGTGTACTGTTCGGGGTCCCGTCTGTGACAGGCAGCTCACTTTTATCCTCGTATTGACCCTTAGCTGGCCGTATGTAACATCATTCTAACTGATTAACCCGGTGAATGCAGTTGGAAAATTGGGCATCATTCTGAAATTATTGCTTAGAGAAATTGAATAAATTCTATTCAGAACTATAAGTTTCCTCATAATTAACTAAAAAATAAAGTCTATTCATTCAAAAATTAGTAAACGGACAGAAGACATAATGTCACATAATAATTATGAGATGTTCATCGTTTCTTGAGCCTGTTGGCAGTCGCAGCTTATCAGACCCTGGGAGCATGCACTACCTACCACTTTCAAGTGTGCACACTAAAACACTAGGAAAATAATTGCTTGCTTGATTGATTGCTTGCTTGCTTGCTTGCTTGCTTGGGGGCACGGACATGTTTGGGCTCAAGCTCGCCCCGTTCAAACCCCTGAGAAATCTGTGCTAGCAAGCATGAGTCCGGACCATTTCCCGTAAATATATGTTTGGTCACGTCCTTCTGCGCGCTAGTATCATTTACAAACAGCGCGCCGCGATGAAGGTTGCGTGAGCATAGTTTCGAACGCGAAGCGATCCTCAACTGCTACATTGAAAAACTGTCTTTACTAACTGCTCCCGTGTACGTTTAGTTTCGGGAAAACTTTAATGCGGAGCTAGCTGCGAGCATGCACATACCGTTCGCGGAATGTCTGCATTGTCATGCACGTTTTAGAGAGGGCACAAACACCAGAACCGCATGCAGTGTACAAAAGTCGGTCACGGGTGTTTTCGATTCAAAAAAGCGTTTCGCTTCTCGCTGTGCAGGCGTGTCATCACAAAATTGCTTCATGTACGCAACTGTTTCCACGCTCGAAGCGGCTTGTGCCAAGCAAAGGCCGTTTATAGAGCTTGTTCGAAATTAAACTTACTCATTCATTTCTGTAATGTGAAATGATGTACGCTAATGCCGCTTTCGGAAGTTGGTACTGCAGTCAGGCGGACACAAATTGGGGTAATAGAGTGTTTTAGTTTCACGTACGTAGAGCTTCACGTACGTAGAGCTCTTACGGTTGACCAATGCGCATGCGCAGAACGCAAAGGGTATGCGCGAGTCTCACGTACGTACGTGAGATTCGGATTTTTACGTTGCGGTCTTTGCGTTGCTTGCGTACGTAGCGTTGACAAACATGGCGGCGCCCTGCCCGCCGCTTCACAGGGATAACAGCTTCGTCGCTAATCCCTCGACGCGATATCGTGCTCTAAACTGTTGTATTCGCTTTCGATTTGCCCATTCTTACCCTAGCATAAGGTTTCAAGCGAAAAATAGCTTTTGTTTTTTAGACAGAAGGGCGATTTTTCAGCTGTTAAGCCTGACGAAGTAGCGTTGGTCGTCGTCATAGCAACGCTCTCGCGAGATCTCGAACTGAGAGAGCCCCAAACCAGCCAAACATAGCCAAACCGCCAAACACGAGGACAGACCGAATGGCTTGGCTTAAAGACTTGTCTTGGATGATTTAGGCTACAAGTAGTGTCTGTTTCTTAGTAGATGGCGCTAGGAGTAACGCGCGGCGTGCGTCGCGTACGTGTAACTATAAGGGTTTCAAACAACCTGCGTGCAGGCTACGTAGACTTCTCACGTTTGTGTACGTGAACCCTCTACGTACGTGAAACTAAAACTTTCCAATATTTGTCCCCGTAAACCCAGTAATTGACTAAAATCATTAAATCACTTTTATTGCCTGAAGTTAGCGTGCATATTATGTTGAGAACATATATTGGAGGCAGTTGCTTTTGAGTTTTATTCCATTTTGTACAATTTTAGTGACGCGCTTTTGTTCTGAGATGCGCACGACTAAATTTTCGCCCTAGTTCCTGTAATCACGCATGCGAGACAGCGGCGGCCAGCCTGAGACACCTTTAACGTGTGACGCAGCTGTCGCGTATAGCACTCGGCCGCGCAAGAGAGTGCAGCGAGCGGCGATGCGCATATGACGTTGCCATCGTTTTCCTTCTTGGCGATCGAAGCTCATGAGTCTATTTCCTTAATCGATTTCTTATACAGCCGGTAGAGAGACGCATTGCTGCTCACTGCACACTCTTGCATCGCGGAGTACCGTACACAACAGCTGCGTCACATGAGGGAGGTGCTTCACGCCGAGAGCCGCAGTCTCTCATGCATAATTAGACGACCTGGGACGAAATTTTATATGTGCGAATCTCAAAAACAGGCGTGTAACTGAAATTTTACAAAATTAAATAGCCGTGGAAACAGTTGATCCCAAGTTCTGAGTATAAATATGCACGCTAACTGCAGCCAATTAGAGTGAAATAATGAATTTAAGTTAATTATGAAATTTACGGGGACAACTATTACCCCAGTTTGTGTCCGCCTGGCCGCACTATCAACATGCAAAAGCGACATTTGCGTACGGCGTATCGGAGCAAAAAAAATCAGTTGACTAATTTTGAACGCACTGTATAACAGATCGCGATAGAGACGCGCAAGAAAGGCGGCTGAGCCGCGCCTAAAACGGGCACATTAAAGAAGGTTTTAGTACAGTGATTAGGTGTAATCTCCCTAATATTATTATCATTATAAGCATCCCATCCGCGAAACACATTACAGAAACGCGCAGGAGGGAGTAGCAGGTGGTTTATTCGCGGTCGTCTGCTCCGGTGCGCGCCGCGCCGATCTGCCGAAATAACGCACCCGTACATAGCATTGATTAGTTCTGATTTCAGTTGATTGCTGTCTTGTTTATTATGGTTGTATTCTTTAAACTTCCAGAGTTTCGTTACGGTGATGTCATTGTTTTGTGTTTACGTAAAAACAACTACTCGTCTGCTGAGTGTATAAGTGAACTACTTGAAACACCCGCAGCCGCAGAAAGCAGCGGCGGCAGTACATGTAGCTCATCGGTAGGGGCATTAATGTGTACAATCCGTGCGTTGTTTGTTGTTTTGGCTTCACACAGCACATTTTTATCCGAGATTCGCTTCGTCAGGGTGGAGCCCCCATCATTTTGTGCTGAGCCCCTTGATTTTAGTGCATGCAATGTCTACGACTATAGTGTGCCTCGCCATTCTTGCGACTGGAGAGAGAAAGAAGCTGTCGCTGTCTACAGGGGCGTACCGCGAGCTGCTGTCAGCTTTGTCTGCAGTCACTATGATTGGCGACGGCACTTTGGTGAGTGTTTTTTGCCTGTTGGTGCACAAGTGAAGTACGCGCGTCGGTGCATTGGCACGTGCACATATATGCCGTCTCGTGTATTTCTTCCGGCGTGCAGCAGGTGTGAAGGAAAACAAACGAGCCATGGGCAGTAGTGCGTGAAAGACAAAAGGAAAATATGGCCTGCAGCATGTTTAATCAAGCAGCCGACAGCGAACTTGACACTATGAAAAAATGTACTGTGGTGCGGTAGCGGCCCCTTGGTGCCTAAAAGCAGTGTCGCTAACTCTGTATTGTTACATGTTTTTCAGGGACATGCAGAGCCTACCATTCATTGCGCCTCTTTCCATCGCACTGAATTTTACCCTTCAGTTCAGCTTACCCGCGCAGCTTTTTTCCATGGCGGTGCAGCCTCTACTTCAGGCAGAAATCAGGTGCGGCGCTGCAGATTTGAGAATGCCACGCGTTCTACTTGTTTCAGCCGTCTTGCAGTAGCGGTGGAGAAATTCAATGCAGCTGTTGTGCACATGTGGCCACAATATTGCGTGAATGCGTCGACGAAGGAACCCCTTCGCGTACGTATACACGGCACACGTTGCAATCGCGACAACTGGCACTCCCAACCTTCCTTTCGGCAGGCGTGCCTACGGTACAATTCGATGTCGCAGTCTAGTGTTGACACTCTAATCTGCCATATAGAATATATAGACCATGGCATATGGCTATAATTTTCGGGGCTGGCTCGAGTATTCCGAAGGTGTGCATAAGTCTATCCCGCGAGGCGAGCGGAAATGAATTAATCTTGTCACAGCCATGTTGTCGAATGCAGAGAGGAATTGCACATAAGCAGAAACATGGCAATCTCTTCCAGATTCAGGTGCATGATCCCGAGTTGGATGACTTCAGCGATCTGGAACCAGGAGCTCTGATACAGAACAAGGAAAAAGTGAGGCTGACCATAAAGTTCATTCCCTCCAACAGATGTATTTTTACCCATTCAGGCCAATTGTTAAATAATGAAGCTGTAATGTTATCGACTGTTTAATCTGATTTTTTACGGTAAGGATTTAAAATTGGAAAAGCAACGTCGGTATTGAAACACATACCAAAATAGATTCTGGAAAAGTTGGAACACTTCATTTTGCCCAATTGTGGCAAAGCTTTTTTGCTTGTCTCCCCACATCTACAAATATCTGGGCGATTTCACTTTGTCGCCAGATAAATAAAATTACAATACTCATTATTCATTTTAAACACTCGCAGACACTTAAGAAACACGCCAACAATCTTGCAGCATGCTAAGGCACATAGCTTTAATTTTACTCCTTACTATTACTGGATTGACATGTATACATATAGCTCCCCTGCATATACCTGTATGCTTTGGAATTCATGCAGCAGTCGTCCCTTCAATAAACACTGATAATTTTGCAATGTCATCGCACTTCTTTATATTTCTTGCTTAGGAACCGCAGTCACCAAGCGTGGATATTCCGCCACCCGATGACTCGACTGCAGCCACCTCAGTGGCAAATTCCAAGTGAGTATGTCTCACCTCACTCATTACACACTGCTCTACTAGCTTGTATGTTGCATCATAGCACAAGCACCCACATTCATGTGCATGACAGTGTGAAGACAAAGTTGACTGCATTTTTACAGTAATGCTATTGAGCAAGTCCAGCCGATCAGTCTTGAGAACAAGCACGACTATTTGCAGTTTGAGCTGCCTTCATTTCAACCTCATGAGGACGTCTTACAGAGGAAGGAACCAATCAGTGGGCCTCTGCGTGCTTGATCGTCAACAAACTTTTTCAGAAATTTTCAATATTGTGTGGTATGTAATGCAGTGATGGTGCGTATTTAGCTCTGCTGTGCTCATGTGATTTTTTACTTCAAAGAGTGCAGGAGTCTCCATGGCAAGCTGTGAAGTTCACAGGTCAGCTTGATTCGTGCAGATACTTTGGACTGGCGTGATGTACAGGTCACACTTGACAATGTTATTACCAATGTGTAAAACCGCTTTTTGTTTTCAGGCAGGCTCAGGTGCAACAATGCACAGGTAATCCAGTCACAACATAGCAGTGCCAGTATGAGCTCAGTCGCTGCAGTCTTGGCTCCCACTTCAGTGATCGATACTGATTCATTCAATTGAATTTCTGTATCAGTTGCCTCATGCTTAACGTTACATGCAAGTCTCATTCTCACTCAAAGAAATCCAGTTTTTTGGACTTGATTACTGCAAATACAGCGCTCGGAAGACATTTCAGAAAAGTGTACCACTTCACTTATCCCATTTCACTTATGCTGTTAACCCACTCCTGAGTATAACACACTAAAAAGGTATTGACATCAAAATTGAACGGCAATGGTGCAAATAATAACATTCACTTATGAAAACACCGCGAGAAGTACATACCTTCAAACTGTATTGCACAGTTAACCTTTGCCTTTGCGTGCGGTTGCGCAGTCACTTAGGGGAACCAGTGCGACAGATGTGCGTTGCGTACAGTGCAGACATGGGCCAGTGAATCATGCATACCGCTAAGAAAACTCCACGAGAAAATCATGAAGATATATGCCAAAGGCAGCATGCCCTTACATGAGCTTCTATTTCTTTTTGATTATTGCACCATTGTACTTTTCTTTCTGTTAGTACGTAAATTTGATCTAGTTCTTCATAAGAAAACACACTTTAAACTACCTTCTGGGTAAAGGTAACGCCGTCTGCCTCCATGTCTTATGGTGCCCCTCAAAGCCACCGTTGCGCACAATGCAGCTGCTGCTGCAAGGCTGACAAATACAAAGAAAACTGTCACCATACACTCCAGGCTGTTTTTAGAAATAAGATCCTGCCTATTTGCTTGATCCTAATAAAAAGGATAACTGGCATGAATAATGTCCAGACACAAGGAAACTTAATGTAAAGGACGGTATTTTTATTTTCCCGGCTTTCTCTAGAAATATTTTCTATTTCATGCAGCTCTTCTTCTCGTCAGTGCAGTACTCATCAAACAGAAACCCTCCCCTAGACATCAAGAAAACACCTCAGTTGTTGGTGTTGATGCTCATGGTGCCATTTCCTTTGTATCTCCTTTCCTATGTGCAGCTTGTATTGTTTTCGTTTTGGTGAGGCATTCATATGCCACCAACGTGCGTTTGAGATAGATAGATAG
>JARKHS020036291.1:0-308976 GCA_030143305.2 Amblyomma americanum | reverse complement strand
ATGTGAATTTGCGGAGCGGCCGGGTTGGGTTGGTACGCCCAGGTGTCCTGTTATAAGCAAGAGTATTCGTTACTATGTATGTTACGGTGGAGAGAGATTTAGTTTGTTTAGGAAGCTGAAAAGAGTATATGCATAGTTTTGTAGATGTTGCAAGCGACGACGGCATTGCCTCGCGTGAGTCATCTCAGAGGTGGTGAATATCTGCACCTGTACAGGCGTTGATGCTTGACCAGACTTGCGTGCTGTTTCGGTTCTGGCTTCGGTGAGGAACTGCGATCCATGACACTTTCTGCTGCCCGGGTGGCGCTTGCACGGGCCACAGTGTGCGCCCGCTGGTTCTCTTGAAGTGACTCATGGCCAGGGGTCCGTACTTGTACGACATGGGAAAGAGTGGTTGCATAGGATCTGGGGATTCTGGCCGCATACGGGGATACGGGGCCTTTGCAAAACATGCAGCTTGCAAGTCCGTGAAGATGATTTGTTAGCTAGGCTAGTGCTAATATGCCTGCTTTTTCCGCTTCTTTCACTTCCAAGGCGATGGTGGTTGGAATGAATGATGTGGAGACCGTATCTAGTGTTTGGTCGGTTGTGCTGACGGGAATGGCCTTGCGGTCGGCTTAGTGACGTGCGTTCGTAGAGCGGACCTGTGATAATTTGCTGTAGAGGCGACCCAGTGAATGGCCACACGCTTTCCTTCATCCGGTGTAGTAGACAGGATTCATATTTCTTGGATGGGCACTGTTTATAGCTGGTCCTCGATGTCTGGTGAGAGTCCTTTCGAGGGGATAAGAAATAGAAAGTGGATAATAAATAGCCGAGGCGTTGCAGAAAGCGACGTCCGGCGCTGCTGATGGTCAGGAGCTTAATTTGGCTCGAAAGTGGGTTTGAATTACAAGAAGTTCCCGGGTCATGTCTTTGAGTCTTAGGGCCAGGTGCTTTTCAGTAGATGTGGATGTCATTAGCCCGACAGAGCGCTTGCAAATTTTTTCGATCTTCTTTCGGTGGGGTGCAAACTTCCCCCTGGCGTGGTGCTCGGAGTGTCCAGAGCACAATGGTTGGGACAATGTGCTTCTGACCTCACATCGTGTCGTACGAACACGTTCGGCATGAAACTGTTTGGCCAAGCTGCCATTGTGTCACTAAAGCCAAAAAAAATTCAGCGTTGGTTCTTTAACGCGAGCCTCTATCATCGCCATTGACAGTGCACGCAGCCGCGAGCGTGAATGAGCTCTCGTGGACTGAAGAGGATGAAAAAGTGCAACAGCTTCAGCCACTTTGCCCCTCGGCTTGTCTATACCGCGGTTTGAGGACGGACTAAGGCCTTTCCGAAGAAGGACCGAAGACGCGGCCAATTCGGCATGTTCCTTCTGGAGACGCACCTCGTACGCTTCCCGCGTCAGGCACTCCTGTTGTTTGTGACTGCCAGCGTGGGTCTGCTTTGGATGCTGGCTCGGCGCGTGCGCTCGTCCAAGGCGGCCCCCGAGCCGCTGCTTGAGGAGCCGAACCACGAATACAACGTGTGCCTGCTGCAGCGGACGGCCGTCACGCGCCATACATTTCTGCTGCGCTTCGCCCTGCCCAGCAAAAAGCAGGCAAGTACAGCGGACCAAACGCCTTAATCAGTGCATGTTTTCGAGCTCTGCTGAGTTTTGCACTCGACATAACCTCTCCACAGTACTTCCTTGTGGGGAAAGTAAGTTACGTCATCGGCGATCTTCCAAAAGTAGGTTGAATGAGGTGATTGGGGAAAAGTAGGTCAGAGGCCGCTGTCAGAAGTGAGCAGCTGAGTACACAAGGGGATAAGATCGGCTTTTAAAAGAGCGTAAGACGCGTATATGCGATGGCACTCACGTCCCAGCTGCCTTTCCTTGCAACGCCAAAATAAAGAAATACGGGAAGGGCTGAACATCTCCGTAGTTCTTTATGGAGCGCGAGAATACGCTGCGCCGTCCAGTAAGCTCGACGATGAGCCAATACATGCTATCGTATTTCATCGCTATCTGTAATAATGTGCACGTATATATGGCCAGTTATTATTCAGAGCAAACCTCCACTCGTTGCCGTAAGTCTCATTTAGTTTTGTTTTTAGGGGTTGCTGTCTGGAAGCTGTACATCAGCTATGACGGGCGCCGTAATGGACGGCTTGAGATTTATTTCCACATTGCGGGGTTCTTTCCCCTGCACTGAGTGTCGCGTACACACGATGAGATGGTCGTCAGATGACATTGCAAATAGTATTTAATGAACATTGGCCGGTTACTCAACTACGAGCACAACTGACTGCCATCTCCACGGCTACTTGGCACCACACTGCAGTCATAGTTGGCAACACTGCACTACGCACTGCCAAACACCACACTTACATTGCACAGAACATATGTACAAAGGTGTTTTCGCATTTTGCCTTGATCAAAGAAACAAACGCGGCGGCCATCGCGGGTGTCATTCGATCCCGCAAACGTGGGCGCAGTTACAATAATCGTTCTTGAAATATCGAGGAATCCTTTCGGTACTGTTGGAGCCGAAAGAAAGCTATAGTTCATGGCCATCAGCAAGTGGTTTTTGCGTGGTGTATTTATGACGTCCCTATCATTATCGGCGAAACTCTGTCAATGCAGCGAAAGACGCACACGCTACTTCTAGACTGTGTTTAACACTCATAAGGGTGCGACCAGCGTCGACCAAGGTGCAAACCGAACTGACCGCCTGAGGGAACGCTGAAGCGTCCACAGGAGGGAGTGGCTTCCCAGAACAAGGGGAGTATGCGGGGGCCCGCCGTGGGGAGAGGGGGGGGGGGGGGGCATCTCGTGACGGCGTGCGAAGAGGGGCAAGTGGACGTTAGGAAGGAACACTGCACTGGTGGCACAGAAAAGAACCGAAAGAAGGGGACGCATCCCATTCTAATTAACAGACTGAGAGCAGGGAATCCGTGAAATTCCCGCAGTTACGTAAAACAAACTTGCAGGTACCGTTCAACCTGGTCAGGCAAGGGTAGAAGAAAGAGCAGCTTGGTGAGACGTATGTGTTAAGTAAGGCAACAGTCATCAGAACCAAGGAAAGCATGGGGGAAGTTTACTAATTTGTGGGGTATTTTATTGGAAAATTAGTCGTGTAATCATCTTATGACTGAAAATTAATTGATTAGAAAGTAAAATAAAATTCACAGGGGCACATGGTTGACCTAAAGTGCGGTGAGGCGAAGGCATTTAGCGCGGTGTTGTTGCTTGTGTCATTGATGAGTGGTTAAGACGTTAATTAAGTACACAATTGTTTGTGAATCCTAAATGCTGGAGACACTGGAGGGCATTTGGCAGGCATCCGTCTGATTCAACGCCTTTCTGCAAACACTCTCCAGAGCCCTAGACAAGGAGAACTACATATGCGTTGGCAGGAAGTAGCGTAGTCGTTAGCACGCTCAGCTGCGGATCAGAAGGACGGTGGTTCGAATCCCATTGTGCACAAAGATTTTGTCTTATCGAGTTGAAGAGTGTGATGCACGGACGGACACCTCCAGTATAAGCTATTAAAGGCTTTCGCCTTAAAAATTGGTGGTTACATAGTTCGGCTATGCCAGGATATACGTAGCTAAAGCTAAGGCATAGCTTCGTTAGCCTTCGTTAATCTTGATTGCAAGTACAGGTTAGTCTGGTTGTCTGGTTAGCACGTGATTCGTCCCGCGGTCGGTCACGTGACCGGTCACGTGGTGCGGTGCGACCACAGTGAGATTGCGAGCACGGCAAAACTGCGAGTTCGTGTCCAATGTAGCTTTCGCTACAAAAGCAGTCACATGTCGCCAGTCGGAACCGTGACCACCACCTCCGTATGTCCCGTACAGTGCTCTACCAACCGAGCTATGGCGGCGACTGTCCAATCTTCAACTTTTGGGGGCATGTAACCCAATCCTTTCATTGTTGACAAGCGTCGTCCTTATCTATAGCGGCGGGCAAAGAATGTCCTGCATTATCGCGAGTGTCGCGCGGTACATAACCGAACGATTTTGCGTGCAGCTGTGCGCGAACCCTTTTATGCCACCTACAACCTTAAAACTGCCAGAACCGAGGCCCTAGTTAGTGTACTGATCAGACAAGGGCAGAGAAATAAGCAGTTGGTTATGACATAAATATTAACCTGGCTAACAGAGCATAGTGACGGCAATCTATTTTTCTTTTCTTTTCGCTTTCATTACGGTACTTCGCCTACTTCGTCACACGAAAGTCGTTTTAGAGCGTCGAGCCGTGAGGTTTTTTCATCTTCTGAGGCGGCGCGGAATACGCTTCTTCGAAGGCGTGTCTTGTCTTTAACGTTTTCCGTGTTGTTGCTTTAGCGCATAGGTTTCTGTGGCTGCCGAACCAAAGAGTAGGAGGCGACGGTTTCCACATGTGCGGTGCTCTCACGCGCTCACGTGCAAAAGACAGAAGTCGTCCCTTCAAGCTTGTATAGCTCCTGCAGCATGGCCACAGAAAACTGTTCATCAGTTTTATTTGTTTCTGACTCTAAGGTTCCGGGACGGAGAGAAAAAAAAACTTTTATTGAAAAGAGGTGTGATAGGGGGTTGCTGTGGGTTGGGTCCTAACTCTTTGACCCCGAATTTTTTGACAACAGTCCTGGCCCAATCTTCCAGGTAGAACTGGTTCTCTGCTGTATGTGGAAACAATGTGGCTGATCTAAGGTCTACAGGGAGTGCAAGTGCAGAGCGCGACCGCTCCAAATGGCTGGAGTGTTGTATGACATAGCAGAGTTCTTTTTTATATCAAATTTGTCGATGCGATCATTAACACGATCTCTCTCATCTTGTTGGGGGAAACCGAATGATGGGTCTGATGGTAATTTTGACTGAAAAAACGAAAGACATCCAGGTGTATTGATCTTCACGAAGGAAGTGCAGGGACTAAAACATAAAAAGGGAGTGTGCCAGCATGAGTGTTCTAGAGTTTCATTGTTTAGATTTTCAAATATGAGTGTTTCGGTCGTCATGAAGATAATTATAAGCAAAATAGTATTGCACCGGACGAACGTCTGCACAACGGTCCTTCGTACTGCAATATGCAAATAAACTGAGGGCATCAGCCAGGTTTCGCTTTCGTTGCCGCTTCTCGGTAGTCTTTTTCGTCACTTTGTGCCTTGCTGGTACTGATAATAAGAAAAGAGTTTCTAGAAAAAATGCAGAGAAAAAATTTAAAATTTTTCCAAGTTTGAGGAGGATTTTTCGAGCAGATGATATGAAGTGAAAAAAGCTAATAATTGTACTATAAATGAATTATACTCCAGCGTACAATATTCCAGCCAATCGCACTGTATTAATATGTTCTGGCGAATACAGAGTGCTCTTCCCATTACCTTTGTTCTCAATCTGCAGCCATATACCAGTCTCGTGTGGATGAAACTTGCTGACTTTGCGGACTAATTTTGTGAAAAATTTGAATTCCCGATTTCACTTGCAGCACTTGACGACAGAAACCACTAAGTTCTGCTTATTTCTGCATACACATTTACCTTTGCCTCCAATATCTAACTGTGGCATGCTCCGGTTGTGCTTACCGTTAGTAATACATTAAGAAACTGATGTGGCTCTTCTTCCCCCTTGGTCAACGTGCAGGTGCTCGGGTGTGGTATCGGCCAACACGTGTACCTGAGTATTCGTCGACGAGACCGTCTGGTGATCCGCCCGTACACGCCGATCAGCCTGCGGCACCAGCGCGGAACATTTGACGTCATCGTCAAAGTGTACCGTCAGGGCTCCTCCTTCTCTTTCCCCGCTGGCGGGACCATGTCGCAGATGCTGGAGCACATGCGGATTGGCAGCACCGTCCAGGTACGTTCGTCGGGGTGTTCTTTCATGTCATTCCCTTCACACGGGCGAAAAACGAGTGGAGCCGGCTTGTTGGGCTGAGATTCACCTGTCGGACAGGCTTAAACGCTAACGGGGTAGGTTTGGAAGTCGTCCTATGGAGTTAAGTCAACCCGCCTCCACAGGTCGAGTTATTTGTTGGAGCCGCTGGGAAAGCGAAGATGGTAAGTTTGTTTACAAAGAACGGCACAGAGGTTGGCCCGAGGGGCGCTTCTCTGACCTGCTACTTATTGTTCCCATGGAGCAGAGTTGCGCGACTGTATTCCCCGCGCCGCTCGTAACGCTATTCGCGGACCGCTGATCACATGATCCCGCTGATATCAAATGTTCCAATTCGTTTCAGTTCGTACCTAAGGTATGAGCCGGAGGGGGCAAGTCGCTCGCATCTTGAGCACAGTCTGCTTTGTCATTTCAATGAGGAGGTATTGTGAATGTACCCTCCCCCCACCCCCCTGGGGGAGGAGGATGGGGCCAGCCGCTCTCGTCTTGAGCACAGTCTGCTTTGTTATCCGACTGAGAGGTTACTGTATAGCCACCGACCAGGACGAAGACGGACAGACGCTCCCATCTTGAGTGCAGTTGGCGTTTTTATACGATTGAAGGGTATTGTGTGGCAAGAACCTCAGGAGAAGCTGCTTTCCCGCAGGACTTGGCACAAAATAGCGGATTTTCCTGCAGGACTGCTCCCTGAGGGAGCATATACATAAACACTAGACGGATGCAACTTAGTCTGCAGTGAAGTTGCGCCTACATTCAGGCCCGCCGCACAGATTTCCTTCACGGCAAAAAGTAGTCTGTTGATAGAACTTTTCTTGTTACCTTAATAAGAAGCCAATCAAAAGAAAATTATAAGCTCTAAAATTTTTATAAATGGCGCGTTTAATGAAGTAAAACATTAAAAAGCTGACTGTTGTGATTGGCTAGCGGAGTAATACAACACGCTGGGGACCGTGACCCAGTGTTTTTTTTTTTTTAAGTTGTATCATCCTATAGGTCTGCTTTACGCGGGGGGAAGAAAGAGGGGCATGATAAGGGATGATGTTGGCATAAGTTAAGTGGGAATATACGCAAGCACTTCTCCAGTCAATGGTTTCAAAGCCGCGGTCAAGGTGCACATAAACGTGATTGTGTCTTGTCGGCGGCACTTCCGCGCTCTTACCCGCGACTCTGGGAATCACACGCTCCTTTGATATGCCCCATTGTTTAACCAGCGACATCAGCGGCAGCTCCCATCTCTCTATGGCTGATAGGATGTCTCGTCCCGACGTCGCACCAGCCCTGTTTTCGTCGACTACACGTGGACATGCATTTTACGGTTGAAGAAAGGGAAGGAAGATGATAAAAAGATACATACTTTACGTACTTTATTTTTTCCAGAAATTGGAAAATTTGTTATTCGCCTTGTATTATGTGCTGTAAAAAATTTCCCTAAGATGCACGATAGGTATTCTGCTGTCGCCGTTCGTTGAAAACTATGAACATTGTTAGTGATTTGCCCATACGGTATGAATATAACCATGTCATTTTGTTCCCGTATTAGGGCCGGACATCGTATTTCCTGACGGTTGGCTATGAGTTACTAGCGCCTTCTTTGAGAAGCTTGATTTCGGAATGGTTCCACTAGTCTCTGTTGCGAAAAAGAGCGTAATTTTTAAATTTCGGGTAGCGTCTTTCTGCAGTTAAATTTCGTCCTCGTTGGTGTCATCGTAGTACGTTGCAAAGAAAGTTCCGTGTTCATCTTCTGGTCAAACAGATTGTTACTGAACCAAGCCTTAGCGAGTCTGTACGTTAGGGCACTGTGGAGACTGTGGCACCTGTAGTCATACGATATACAAGTTGTACTAAAAACGCTGCAGTTGCCATTGCAGCTTTGCTTTCCTTTGACCGCCCAAGAGAAGGGCGAGATGTCGATCGCAGCTTTCGCCGTATGTCCCCGGATCTTTGGCGCTATTTGCTCTACGCTTCCAGCTCGTGTCAAATACAAGGTCACATGACTGAAGTGTGCCACAAGTTTTCTCCTCCAAAGGCAGGAACTGCGAGGATGGTGGGTATATGTGATTCTGTCTTATGGCTGCATTAATCTAATTGCGAGCTCGTAACTAAGTAACAATCGCCACCACCAGACTCAGAAGTCGACGCGGTACAAACAGAATTAGTCCTTTGCAACAATTTCTATCCTATTGGCCACGTCTGATTGTTAGTGCGAACTTCTGAATAAAGAGAGTCATTCGTTGGCTGGCTGTTTCACAAGTTTTTTTTTTTTAAATAACGGGGCGGAGTGTCTGTGGTATTGCACATGGAAAAACCTGGTAAGGTATAACTATAGGTTCGTTATTTGTGAAACAAAATTTATGGCGGTTAGATTTGAAAACCCATGAGCTGTAAACTTATGCGCATGAATTGGTGTTTGCCGACTAGCGACGAGAACTCCATATACGTGTATCGAGCGGAGAGATCATACGTTAATTCAGCTCCTTTGCGGAGAAGACAAGCTGAGAGCGTAGCTGTGTTTTTAGGGTCCTCGATGATCCATCACATATTGCCGAATTCAAGTCTTGTTTAAAGTCATCTTGTCAGCATTGGAGTGCAAACGGTGCTCATTGGAACCAGTGTGGGCCTGTTAATCATGCGGCCCGCAGTTACCCCGAGTCTGGTGGTCGACGAGCTCACAATCTGTTTGAAACACGTCACCTCCTCATCAGTAGGTTTCCGGAAGCATGAAGGCAATCACACGAAACTGCAGAGGCGACCATTAACGGTAGTCAGGGCATTCAAGGAGGTAGTGCTTTCAGGGACATTTGATGTGTTGCTCAGGATACTAAGAGATTACCGCGCAGCAGTTAGGGTGCTAAAAATGTGACGTCCGTATAGTTGTTCTAGGGCCGGAAGACTGCAGTTTACCTTGCCGTATGCAAGCGTTTTGTTGTGTTAGCCTAAACGTGGTGTTAAGCTTTATAGTGCCGCATCAGCGATGCACCGCTCATGTACAGGGCTGTTTGGTTTTCCTTATAAAGACTACACCCACAATTAAATGTTGACAGATGATTACGATAGTCGGTATCTAATTATGAGCCAGCTCTTTAGCCATGGCAGGTATGAGAGCTACTATCTGGCATGGTGGCAGGCGGAGTGTTACACTGCTAAGCACCCTACGGGATCTTCCCGTTCCAGCCACCTTCCGGTCGTCCATTCCTCCTCCCTCGCCGTGGCAGATGGCTTTTCACTCTGCTGCTAGTTACCAACACGCCACCGCGCCACCATGCCACGGCGCCACCACGCCACTACGCCTACATATTCCACCTATTAGGTGGCGTGCTACACCGGCTACATCGACGCTGACGACAACTACGACGCGGAATCCATGAGCGGGCGCCTAAGGTCTTCGCTGTAAAAGAAAACTGGATACAACGTTCAGTACGCACACTTCACGAACTAGGGAGGCGTGTCTTCAATGCCGCCTGTTTTCTTTTTAAACTTTTCATAAGACGTATGCTTTTACTTGATTTCTTGCAATTACTACTGCCGCACAGGTCCAGGGCCCGAAAGGAAAGTTCGAGTATTTGGGTCGCGGCCGGTTCGTAATGGAGAACGGCCGCGTGCTCTGCCTCGCCTCGCACCTGGGCCTGATCTCCGCGGGGAGTGGAGTGACGCCCATGCTTCAGCTGCTCCGCCACAAGTTCGCTGACCCGAACGACGTCACGCGTGTCCTGATGGTGGACGTGAACCACTCTGAGCACGACATCATCATGCGCCAAGAGCTGGAGGCCTACGCCAGGGACCACCGCAGGACCTTCAAGTACGTAGTCCCCGGCCATGAAGGGACGCACACAGCTATTGGCATAGCCTCTGTACGATGGTAACCTCGGACAGCTGGGCAACAATGACGGTGCGAAAGGCTGTATGCAGGCTGTTAGGATGGCGCTGAGTCTGTGATCGATAGTAAGGTGAAGGAATGCGCTCAATTAGTTTCGGAAGTTCTAAACGCAGTAGTTCAGTACTAACGGGAAGTGGTGCCAGCGTAGGAGACGAGAAAGCCTTCAATATATGATATTTGGCGTGCTTGCCTCTTCAATTCAGCATAGTGTCCTGCATTGCATTGCGAACCTTTCTGTAACATCACCATTGATATCATTCAAGCAATCAATCAGAGAGATCATTACACGAAGGAGCATATTCATATTGAAATTTCTCGTCTTGAGCGCTTGGCGAGTCCCTCTACGATAACTTTGTTGCATTTCTATATATCGACATAGGCTCAGTTTTTGTTTGCTGCTTCTGTCGAGGCCGTAGCTACCATTTTATGTTGAGCCCGGGCATAACGACGAGACGCGGACGTAAGGCTTAGGGATACACATGCAAAAAGCCTGCGTCCAGTCGTAACGAGCCAGCGGTAACTGCAGCAACTGGCCCGTCAGTCCGTGATACCACTAGCAGCCATTATAATGCTCATTGATTCTTCTAAACCTTCGAAGGTAATGCTTCTTGATTCCCTTACATATAATTGGCAGGCGGTTAAACAAACACACCAATGTGGAACAGTTGGGGAAGCTCCATCGCCGAAACATCGTACGCCATTCGTACATTGGAAAAGGTTTTTCGAGCCTTGTTCCTGGTGGTGTTATTTAAAGTACCCTCTAAGTGCGCAGCGAGCTGAAGTATCTGCTTCATGTTTAATGTAAAAACAAGCAAGATAAAGCAAACAGGCGACTTCAACTCGGCAGCAGGTAAGGACAGCTCTACCTGCCAGGACAAAATATGTGGTTTTTATCTAGTGATTTCACAGTTCAGTCTTGTGCTATTTATAACCACCACTATGATTATGTTGTTTTCTTCGTGACACCAGCGTAGAACACGAAGCATTGCACCGCTTAAATATAGCATCCTGTCCTACTCTGCAGCGTTTTTTGGTGAGATTGTAGTAGAGAGCGAAAGCGCCTGATATCCCAAATAATGTATGGTATCTATTATCTAGTACCCTAAAACTGTGTCCTAAAAACTGTGATACCGGTATAGCCGAAGTAAAATCATTGCCAAGTGACGGGACGGTAGTCTTCCTCATGATGCCAGAGTTCTCTGACAGAGAAACATAACCATGCCGCTCTTGTTGCTTTACTAACATAAACCTGGCTCGCTTTTTACTTCGGGCGGCTGCGTTAGGACGAGGAAGTGTTAGCAGCCAAGCTTGGCCGGCGTCTATTTCTCCGCGGGCGATATATAACAAAAACTCCGGCAGTGCACAGACTGTTATTAGAGGCTGATTGCAGCACGTGTTACTGGCATTGCTACCGATAAAAATTCAACAACTCAAGTGGCAATTTTTCCTGCTAGAGGAACAATGAGTTTTGGCGACCGTGGTTTCATTGGAGGCTGTTGGTGCGGCCGCTATCATTAGACGTTAGCTGCACCCAGTTTCCTAGTACCCTGAGCAACATGCTTTTCAGGCTTGTCGTGCGCAAAGATGTTAGGCAACACCGAAGTTTGGGGAATTCACGATGCATTACAACTACGAAGTTTTCAGCAAATAGCACCAAATTTCGTATGAGCTCCTGTTGCTTCTGTTTTACGCGTCTCAATTCTTTTCATTTCCGGTTAGACTATGCTGCCTCTTGACGAGGTGTGCAGTGTGATTGTAGCAATGCGCCCTGGTCAGCATGTAATGTGCGGTGCAAAAGTGATCTGTTAGAATGTCCTTTTGGACTGTACACTAAATAAATAGTCCACTGTAGCGAATGTTGTTTCAAGATGCCTACAAGAAAATTACCGGCTGTGAGGCTCTCATAACAACTACCTTGAACCACCGTGTGACGCGGCTACTAACTGCCCAACGGCACGCGCGGGATTCTCGAAACTGACGCTCATACAATAGCACACAATTGGTTATCAAGAACACTACTTTAAAATTGTTCTTTGCTCCTGTCAGTACGCTGCTGGCTAAAAATGACGTCAGGGGTGCTTTCTCTCATGACACTGCTGTTCGGCGATATTAAGCATTGGCTGTCGCGTCATCCGTGTAAATAAGCAGACCATGCTCCCAGAAGCCTCCCAACCTTTCTTACATCAGAAACTTACGGTTTGTTTTTGAAACTAAGAGTTCAATATGTCATCTGAGTGTCAATTAACGGCGGGTCAAGCTTAGGAGATGTCTTTCTTTCAGCGATAGCGTCTAGACTCACGAACTTGTTTTTAGATCCATAATGCATGTTGGGAACATAATGGCTTCCACAAGGGAGGCAGTACGATATTACAGTGCAAAACACAAAGTACTAGACATGGTTCGTTTCGAAGGATACGCAGGAACACACGTTTTGGAACCCTTATTTTCGACTAAAGACGGCTTCGTGGTCGCTGAGAACAAGCGGAACTCAGGTTTTCCTGTAAACTATTCTATACGGGTATCCCATCGTTATTTATTTCCCATAAGAAAGCATCGACGTCTGTGCTGTGTCGGAGCTGAGAGACGTTGTCAGACACGCATTCTCTTGCACTGATACCGCCGAAAGCATAATGCATTGGTTTGGCGTGTAAATATGGCCCCTTTTCCGTTTCAACTAGCAATAAGATTTTCTCCAGCTTTGGCAAACGCCAAGGAAACTCCGGAACTAAAATTTAGCCCCACAGAATTCAAAACTAGCCGGAGACAAGAGCTATCTGAAAGAACATCGGTCAGAACAGAGCACCATCTGTGTATGTCTTTATGAGGACTACAAACGCAGAGTTTGAGTGCTGTTGAGTAGAACACAATTTATCAGTATAGAAACGCGCGCCATCTTGTTTGGAGACAACTTTCATTTGTGTAGATCCGGCATAACTAACCAAATCATCAATAGACTTCGTAAAATCATTCATCTTTGTGTCGTCAAAGAACGTGTTCTGTGTTCTAAACTGCACCTTGACGCCGTAATAGCAGTCACGCTATCGCAGGCTGTGCCACGTGCTGACAGAGATGCCCGACCACAAGGCGGACAAGTCGCCCGTCAAGTACGTCGAGGGGCCGCTGACGCAGAGCATCCTGGAAGAGTTCCTGCCGCCGCCATCTTCCTACAGCATCATGCTCGTATGCGGTCCGCCCAGGCTGGTCAGCGAAGTGTGCCGGCCCGCACTCAGAAACATCGGCCACGAACATCTGCGCGTGCTCGTCTACTGAGCTGCCCGCGCTGCGGCATAACCTCTTCGTTCTTCACTCTTCTCACTGTTTTCTTTATCAAACATGTGTAGTAAAATTTCGCATTACACTGCAGCAGTATGGTCCACATATTATTTTGCATTCGAAAAACCGTAACCCAATTGTCATACCTGTACCTCTTAGGTACAGGTCTGCTGCGGGGTTAATTTTATTAGTTCTACGTCTGTTTACGTGGACTTTACACACTTCACGTCCCCTGATTTTCACAGTGTTCAATCGTGTTTCCAAAAACTCCGCTGCTGTTCCGACTTACATGACAAGAGCTCCTACGTAGGCGCAGAAAATCCGAAGTTAGATCACTTTCAGTAGAGTATGCCGCCGTGAAACGCTTGCGACAGTAAACAGCGCAATATTGCTTTCCAATTTTCTTGGACCATTATCGATATCACTGTTTGAAGAGGAATCCAGGAGTGCTGAAGTTGCTTTCTCAGCTTATTTTATTCGGTTTACTGGAAATGTTACAATGCATAATAAAACATTTCACACGTTTCAAATATATATGGTTCACTGGAATTTCCTCCTTGCGTGCACGTGTACAGAAATTAACTGGTTGCATTCTTTTTTTTTACACTGTTTCTGCCGCGGCTATTGTTCCTGAATAAAGATGAGGAAGTTGGAGCTAAAAGCACAGAAGTTTCCTCTGCGACGTCATGTTATGACACATCGCTCAAACTTTGCTTTAAGCAAGAATGGAGAGCTGTCGATCAACCTTAATTGTACTAATTGTACTTGATTGTACTAATTGTAACACGCTTGAGATTAAAGAACGTTGCACGTGAACATTGTGTGCGTTGCCGTAGTGCAGTAGAATCTCTTAAATCTCACTACTGGCTCATGCGCACTATATTATATTACCGTTAGAACTGAATTAGTCTTCAGCAAAGATGAATTCGAAGGTTTTGCATCATGGCACAATACGGCACCGTAAACTTTCTTCGGCGATCATGGCGAAAGGGTAAAGGACAGGATTCGGTCGGCAACAAGTACTAGACGGGGAACGAAAACGTCGTATACATAGTTTCATACCCAGCAATTCTGAGCAATTCTGGACAAAAAGCATTTTTGAGCGGGAAACCGTTTATGAACGCATTTTTTTTTCATATAATGTAAGATTTCAGTATAAAAATCTATCCGCAGATCACCCAATGACCGTCTTGTATTTTTTGTTCTATTCACGTTCTTATTTTCGTCAAAAGCGTTCCTTAATGGTTTTCTTTGCCAGTCTTAAGTATTCGATGCGATCGCTGGAAATAGTCTAAAAGGAAGAGTTTGCTACACATCAGAATAATGGACCATTACCTTCAATATTTTCATAACAGTGTCTTACAATTTTGCAATTTTCTAAATTTTTGCCTGAGAAAGCTGGACTTAGGTGAAACGCACACGTGTACGGCATCGTCCATATAACAAATGTGTTTCTCGAAACTAGAAAAAGAAGACGCTCAATGTGGCTAGAGGAGGAAATAAGGACAGCAGCGTTAAACTTTTGAGCGCATTCCTGGGAAAACAGGAGCAGAATGTTTCCGTACATTCAAAGAGTCATTCGAAATATAAAACGAGACAATGTCGTGCACGAGGATTTCTTCGTGCTGCTGATTTCACAGATGTCATCCCTCTGCAAAAAAAAAACAATGCATGTTAAGCATTTACACTTGCGCAATATTTGAGTGAATTCCTTAACTACGTGTAAATAAGCAGTAACGAAAAGGGTGTAATACTAACTTCAAAATGCCAATTTTTTATACATACCAACTGTTTGCCCGTTATGTTGACGCGTATCGTTATTTTTTGTTAGTCACGTTATATGCTCTGAAAGATCAGTCTGTCCTTAGAACATGACTCCAAAAGTAGATATTGACATAAGGCTTACAGTTTCGGCGTCCTCTGGGCGTTGTTGGCGCGGACGACATCTGGTCTTTTTGGCTCCTCGTCGTCATCATCCCATTTTTGGCGCCTGGCATTCCAGTACCCATAGCGTCAGCGGAACAATTCATTGCCATCTTCCCTTTGGCCATCATTCCTCTTGGATTCGGGGATGCCGGGCCACCTTTCTTGACATTTGTGTTGCTCATGCCCATGTCAGACACTGAGCAATTCTTTGCGCCTTCAGCCATCTCCCCTGTCTCCATGCTAGCGCTCTCCGTGGAATCGTCCATTTGTTCCTGGTCCTCAGATGAACTTCCTCCGGGCGTCATGCCTGGTCGGTTGCCTTGGTTCGGTTCACGCTTCCCACCGTTCATACCCTTGTCACCCTTCATCATGGGTTTGTTAGTTGTCATCCCCGAGCATGCATGGTGCCATACCAGAAGACACACAAGGACACAACCATAGTAGACCCTCATGTTGGCCTCTGTCTTCCAGAAGCTGCACTGCGGTTTCGGTGCGAAAAATTTCGTTTTGATGTACGCAACAGTAAACAAGACGTCAGCTGGCTTTAGTTTTGATGAATTACAATGCCTCACAATAGTACGGAATGGGAAGTAGTCGCTTCAATGCGTGACTTTAGTAGGTTTACCACTGTGGGGAAGATCTTGTTTGGAAAGCCTCGCGCACGCTTAGTCGCATGCATATATATACGATCAGGCGCGCTTTGCGCCGACGGTTTCACTGAAAGGGGCGGTTCCTGGCAGAGTTGGTTTTTTAGGTCGCCGCTGTTTGATCAGCGCCCCGGCAAGGCCCATCTGGTCCTTTAGAACCCCGGAGGTTTCTGCCGGTGAAAGCGAATTCGAGGTTGAGGGTGCATGGCAAGGAGAGGGAAGGAAGACGATACGGATGCGAGGATACAATATCGGAAGCAAGGCATGGTTTCATTTGCACGATTGCCAGGTGGAACGTACCATTGTACTTCAAATGTATGATTCATTGCGCATGAACAAGGCGGGAACTTCGGCATTCAAGACGATACTCTGCAGGTGAAATTCACAGAATAGAATAATCGCGCAAGTGGTTTCGTCTTTCAATTGCAGATCATGATTCTGTTCATTATTTGAAGAAAGGAACTGTGCAATAAGGATAGAAGAAGTTCAAGAAGGTTGTAAACATAGCGCTCACTCGTGACTAAGCATCTTTATTTCATTCATGAAATCGAAAGGTAACCAGAAACAAGGGGAGAAAGTGAAGCAGGAGCGATGAGAAACGCTAAGCCAACTCCAAAAATAAAACTAGGCATCGCACAAAAATACAAAACAGCCGGAAAACCAGAACACACCCTCCTTGCTATCTTAATTGTTGAGATATAGAATTTTGTTGTTAATTCGCGACAGAGGCTTTGCTAACACACGTGTTGCGTAGTAGTCTCCTTCCCGTTGCGCTGTTCCTTTCTTAGGCGGTTCATCGACTAGCTCAACAATGTACCCTTTCGCTGCGTTTTCTGCTCCATGGTTGCCCGGCCAACAATAGGAGCTCTCACGAGTGCAGACCCCGTCGAAGCTCAGGACGTGGAGACGGCGTGCCGTGGTACCACTGACTGCTAGGTAGAACCTACCGATGCCACCCTGTACATTGTCTCACGCCTTCTTGTGCTAAATTGAGGCACAGCTAACAGCGAAGAATTTCATGTACTAACTGCTAAAGCTTATCGCAAGTGTGAACAGTTCTCGGCTCATTCACCCCCATTACATTCTGGACCGTGGAAACCCGGGGAATGGTAGCCTTTGCCAAAAGTTTCTAGCCCACAGCGTTCGTAGAGGGAGTGCTGCTGAGCGGCGGCGGCGTTGTCGCAGACGCCCGCCGATAGGATGTTCTGAGTTGGAGGATGCCGCTATCGCTGTTGTTCCGCTGCTTATAGCCAATTGTCATTGTATCTGCAGGGAACACCTCGTCTTCTTGCGCAAACACGATGCGTTGTAATATTACAGGCGAAACTATAATTCGCTTCCTCTCTGCCCACGGTTGCGGTAGGGTACAAACTGCCGAGAAAGACAGCACTCTTTCAACGTGCCAGCGGCTTTCACAGTTCAGCTCCTGAGCTCCTGACAGCGACAGAAGATTCTACTTTGTTGTCGGGAAGTTGAGACACAGTGAGTTTATATGCGAACTGTGTCTTGGTCATAGCAGTAGGCGGCTTGACCGAGATGGCCCATTTCCCGGAGATGCCCCATTGTCCGCTTTCTCCATACTCATCTCCCTTTCACCCAGCGACTCCCGAAAGTCCAGGTGTTGGCTGAATCTTTGGACAGCTATATTGTACGCAGCAGGCTTTCCGTTTCACTAGAGACACAAGCACAGACATGCATATACACGCAAGTGCACACACGTGCGATCATCCCTATCAAGATTGCACCACGCTGCTGTAACGCCTGCGTATGGACTGCTACTTTTCTCGAGTGGCCCTAGACTCACCTCGGAGAGTTGCCAGCGGTAACCAGGAATGCAAGGAAGAGTAACATTTTTACTTGAATCTTCCCATCGTATTTCAGCCAGTTCTCCTTAGAAAATGTGACTGAATCCTGCGCAAGGACAACGGTGAGCCGTACAGGTTGCGTAATAAAGTAAGGACCCATGGTACTGGAAGGGTGGATGAGGTTTGAAATCGTTAAAATTTTGAAGTTTTCGCAAACTGTGGCGCAAAATATTTTCGCTACTGGTGGTGGGAGCGGCGGCACGTCCCATCGGCACTATGCAAAATGCTGCCATCTAGATACTAGCCAGTATATCCGGTTACTGCATTAAGTAATACGTAATCGAGGGTGGTGTTTATTTACCAGTTAACTCCATTTCCGTTTCCCAGTCGATTCACAATTTTCGCATGAAAGAAAAACAAGTTATTTTAACTCATAGATACGTATCGTGAATGCTGAAGCTTACGTAATAAACTTAGTTCTAAGTATCGCCTATTATTGGCAGGTAATGCTGCCAAAGCTGTAAAAACTTGTATACATTATCCAGGGGCAGCTTATGCGAACAATAGAACTAGCATAAATCGACAGTCTTCCTAACGTCCTCAAGTGGCTGTCCTCATTTGTTCCTGCGCGTATCTGCTCATGTTGACAGTGTTCTTAAATTTCCAACTGCGCTTCAGGATCGCCCAGGAATGCAGAAGATGACATTCTTTTTTTTGTGATGTCGTTCAAATTTCATTGGTGGATTGGTTTATTAAGGTTTAACGCCCCAAAGCGACTCAGGCTATGAGAGACGCCGCAGCGAAGGTCTCCGGAAATATGGACCACCTGGGGTTCGTTAACGTGCACTGACATTACACAATACACGGGCCTCTAGAATTTCTTCTTCATAAAAATTCCGCCACTGCGGCCGGGATCGAACCCGCGTCTTTTAGGCCAGCAGCCGAGCGGCGTAACGACTGAGCCACCGCGGCGGGTCGTTCAAACTTGAGGTAACACCTTTTTCCTCATACTGTTTGCGTTAACATATCCAGGTTCGTCATGCAATGACTAAATGCAGCTCGGAGTGTGACCTGTGGTGCTATTAGTGCACGGAAAGCCAGCTTTGTGAATCGGAGCCTAACGTTCAGCTTCACTCAGCGGCAAGTCGCTATACATGCAGAAACCACCTCTTGCCTCAACAACGCTGACGAATATTAACGACAGAAACCATAGCTAAGAATGACAGTAAATTAGCCTTAAGATTTGTCGATAAGATAACCAGTCCTGCCTTCTCCCTGGACAGACGTATCAGTGGCGCTGACCGCCGCAAATGTGGGAAGTGAAAGGATTCAGAATTGCTGCGGACACCGTTAGCAGCCATAGCCGAATCTGCGACGAGACCTGGCGTGTTTACCCAGGTTTCCGGGTCGCGACAGGGCTTATACGCTGGCCGTTGGCGCGACCGCCATACACGGAAAGGCGCTCACATACTTTTTCATCGCATTATGAGCATTCTTCCTCGAAAAGCCTGCCTAGCGAGCGGACAGCTCATCTGCAAATGGTGACATCGTGCCGAAAACCGTTTCCTCGTTGTTTCGTCGTAGTCACAGCCTTGCCCCAAAACAGGGCTGCGCTTTGTCCGCGACATAGTCTGACAAGGGTTCGCTGTACATACTTCACTTGTCAGGGTCGCTCCGGGAGGCGCAGTCGCGATACACAGTGGACGTCGTAAATTATGCGCCATAGAGGACGAATCCTCGCTTTGTTGCAGTCGTGCTCGTTGTCTGCCTGAGCCCTCTGGACACAAAGACAGCTTCACTGAAAACAATCAAGAACACGCTTTTACATTGTCGAACTCTCGTCCTTTCTTCTGCTGAAAGGCAAATTTGGAGTGAAAACACTTTGGCCCTTGGAGGCAACCAAAAGGAGCACTGACCGCTCGAGCAACTTTTATCATTGATATTCGGTCCAGAAACAACTGGGTGTACAGATGCAAAGTTCTCAGTGAACGATGATAGGACACACAAAAATGTCGAGGGCTCGCGCCATTCATGTCATGCATATAAGTAGAGCGGGGTTGTATATAAGAGTCATCTTTTTGGGCCTTAGCGAAACTCTCGGCATCCCAGCTTCTCTGTCCTGCGTCCAAAAGAGGCAGAAGGTAGCACTGTCCTCGCTCTCCAACATACCGCAGTGTTCCGCGTCATTCCAGCAATCACTCGAAGAGCTTCTCTACCATCACGGACCATGGCTACTGGAGTCCGAAGAGCGACGCAAACCGCACTGCCGAAGCTTGCTTGCCTCCTTCTGGCGCTATTGCCTTTCGTCGAGCTTGATGCAGTGTCATCTAATCGTACCCGCGCGAATGCGACGATGGCCGGCGATTCGACCAGAGCGACGCGTAAGAGGTCCGACGTCATCGTCATCCAGCCGGCCTGCTGCGGATCGGGATCGGCGGCCGCGCCCGCTCGGCCTCCAGCCAGCACTACGCTGGCTCCTCTCTTCTTCCTGGGACGCTTCGGCATCGGCTTTCAGCCACCAGCAATCAGGCTCATGGGCGGTGTCGACACGCAGTTTGGCCGACGTCGACGCTGAGTGAAAGTTGACACTTCCGTGCGACGCAGTTACCAGGAGCGATATCTCTCTTTGGTGCAATACTTGACCAAAACGGATTTCAAACAAGATTCTATGCCGTGAACTGAGTTTTTTGCGAGCAATAGCGGCAATAAGTTGGCTTTCTAATGACATTTTCTCTATTTAGTTTGAGTGTACGCTCTTTCCACTCGTCATAGTGCTCAAAGTCTGCACTAAACTTTGTTGTTTCCTTGAAGTAAGCGTGCCATTACGACTCTCGCATTGTCCGTCCTCTCTACTTTGTTTTCTGGAGAATACGAAGGGAACAGCGCAAAGTCTTTAAACGTTGTCTTTTTAACACCATGCCTAGCTCTGTCAACGTCGCGACGTTATTTTCGTAATTAACGTGGAGAAAGCGTTCCAAAAAAAGTAGCCACTGAGAGGCGTCCACGTTAGAGCTATCGCACAGTTCTTTACTACCTCTGACAAACTTTTAGGAAGGTGTTCACTGAGCGATGATCCTGTTCTGTTACAACCTTCCTGTGCTTAGCAGTAGTTCTAATATTTTTTTCTTCGTTTCGCCGTACCGAAAGGTTGATTACTAAGAGGAGAGTCAGACGCCGCGTGTACACGGATAACTGTACCCTGTCGACCGCGCTTGTGTAACATTTGAGTAGCTCGAGAGCACCGGGGGTGTGGTCATGTCACGTATGCAACTTTCAGTGGCACTTGCCAGTCGTGGCGATGCGATAGATGCTCTCAGAAAAAATAATGTGCCTTTTGCTCTTTCTTTCTGCGCAAACGTTGTCGCACGTCCTATTCTAAAAGTATCTATCAACAATTAACCTAAAATTACGCCGTATCTAGTAATAACTGTGAGAGACTGCTGACGCTGAAGTGCCGTGAATGACGGAGTGTCGCTTACCGCGCATGAATGAGAATGAAATTCGATTGAAAAAAATATGTTTCAAAGCCACCGAAACCAATTTTTTCGCTAATGATGTGCCAGGAAGCACTAGGTTGATTAGCATGAAAAAAATAAACAGAGCATGATCGAACACAATGAGCTAAAACAAAGCAGAACTGACAAAAAAGCTGAACGATGTGTTTTGTAATCAGTTATTTAGGAGCCACGCCCCGCTATTTTATCCCAGTTACTTCATCAAGCCACGCATTTGACATTGAGATCAGCGTCCCTATTATTATTTAGATGTCATCTGGCTGCACGCGCATGTACCATGTCGAGAGAGGCTTCGTCTTTTTACTATAAATAAAACTACGTTTTTTTTATTTTGACAATTGAAAGACAAATCATTCTTTTTTTTTCTCATTTCTTCGTATACACAAGGCACGAGAAACAATAAAAGGCGGTAGGACAGATGCATTCTGCATGGAAATCCTTCATTTGACCTTGCGCTCCCATTGAAAAGAGGACAGAAAAAACGTGCCCGGAGCTCATTCGCAATGGCTCTGAACAATGAGAGTTGGTTCAGCCGCGATACGGGTTTCGTCCCATGCGCGTACAGCTACCCTTTCCGCGCAGCTAGTCACACGCGAGTGTGGCCTGGAGCCGGCGGATGCGACTGCGCTCACAATGGCAGCCGAGGATCCTTGGAAGCGTAGCGAAGCGCTGTTTGTTTTTCCTCTTTTTTTTTTGCTTTGAAAATCTCGCTGGCTAACCAGGCGCATGCATGTGCAATCGTTGTCGGCAATGTGGCTTCCTGCTAAGGCGCCGGAATCTGTCGGCTATTTATTCTTTTTTTTCGACCACGTATTCATGAGCTTCCTGACCCATGAGAATTAAGCAACTGGCGCGAGACTTGATTCGTTTGTTTCATCTGTAAAATTGTGTAACTGTGGTCACTTATGACCTCCGCCGTATTGCATGCACAACCATGCGGGACGCGGCAAACGAAATGGCAAATTCAGTAAATAAAAATTTATTTTGCAATTCAGTTTTTCATTCGTGATTCTCAAGTCTTCATCTGGCTCATGGCAAAAATTTATAGCAGAAATTCAAAAAGTGAGCTTTTTATTATGTGCTGTCTTTAAAAATTGTGAGCGTATCGTGCTTCGCATGGTCACGGCTTATCGCGGACTCCGCGGCTTCCCTACGACGGAGCACCGTCGCCTTCACACCATCGCGAAGAGCAGAGATCAGCACCATACTGTTCCTAATTAATATCTAGAGAGAAAGCTTGCGCCACCGTCTAAGGGAGTTTCTTAAAGATGATGATAAAGATGAATATTTACCGGACAAGGGCATGTGTGGCCAAAGAGCGCCATGGCACACGGTATTTTCTTCGATACTCGAGGTGGGGTCGAACACCCATTTTCCAGGCATTTCACCCTAGATAAGCCGAGCACCAGACCAGAAAAAAGCTTGCACCCATTGTATCCCCGGTGGGTACCTGGCGGCTCTGGGGATCGAACCCCGCACCTCCCGCATGCAAGGCGGATGCTCGGACAACTATGATCACCACTGTGGTCAGTTTCTTAAAGAAGCTGGCACTCGATTCACAACAGGGATACCGGGAAGACGAAGTTTCCTGCTCGGCTTGGCTATAGTGTTCACCCTAAAACATAACTACCACTGCAGAAATATAAATTTTTGCAAAAACATATTGCAAGGAAACGCTGTTTTACAAGCAAAATGTTCTGTAATAAAGTCTGCTTACTGTACATTGCAAAAACTATTAAAACTATATTTGGTGATGGACCACCGGTACGATGGATTTATAATTACCTCTCTGACCGTTTTCAATTTGTGCAATACGACCACCATGCCTCCAAGTTAGTACCTGTTCTTTCAGGAGTACCGCAAGGTACAGTTTTAGCCCCGCTGTTGTTTCTACTTTTTATTAACGACATATCAAATGAAACTGATGTAAAAATACGATTATTCGCGGATGACTGCGTGCTATACCAAGAAATAAAAGACTCTAATGACCAGGAAAAACTTAACAATGCTCTAGAAAAAATTGCAGAGTGGTGTAATAAATGGCAAATGGTAATTTATTTCGACAAAACGGTCTCTATGTCCATTACAAGGAAAAAGTGTAAATTAGACTATGTATACTCTTGAAATAACATGAATATCCGTAGTGTGACTGAATATCGATACTTGGGTGTAGTCATCTTTTGTGACTTAAACTGGACTACGCATGTTCAAAGCTTAGCCAGCAAAGCAATGAACAAGTTATTTTTTCTTAAAAGCGCCCTTCGTCACTCTACATCTGATACAAAACTTCTTGCTTACGCCACTTTTATCCGTCCGGACTTAGAATACGCTAACATAGCTTGGTTCCCCCACACTAAAAACAACGTTAATACACTCGAAATGGTTCAAAGGAAAGCCGTGCGCTTTATCTTGCATTGCTATGGACGCATGAATTCAGCCACAGATCTTTTACGCAAGGCTGGGCTTCACAGGCTGTCCAGCCGTGCCAAATTACACCGTCTAAAGTTTTTGTATTTACTGCTTAATAATGCATTAAAGATGTCTCCCACAGACTTTGTTCGTATAAACACAACTAGAGGAACAAGTCACAAGCATGCACTCACCCTTGAAGAATATTTCTGCCACAGTAATACTTTTCCGATATTCTTTCTTTCCACAAGCTGTCCGAGATTGGAATCGCTTGCATCCATCAGTCACAGCCCAGCGCACCATAGACAAATTTATTACCCTCGCTGGGAGCTCTGTGCTTACATTCCTCTCACCATAACCTTGTTCATAATCTTGTAATACAGTGTTCCTGTTAGTGTATTTATTGTATTCAAGTGCGATTATCAGTTTTATGACTCGATTGCTTTATTTAATGTGGTCATGTGTAGTGCATGTTTTGCCTCTATTTTTGACTCTAAAAAAATATTAGCACTGAACCTATATTTGTATGTTTTGCCCTCTCCTGTAAAAATCCCAAGAAGAGATTGATAGTATTCCGAAATAAATAAATAAATGAGCCGAAAACCAGACAGGTGTAAACGAGCACTGAATTTGCCTATGGTGGGAGACGGGCTCCTTTTCGTGCTATCAAATATATCTAAGCGTAGAAAATAATTTGTTTTTTTCTTTTAACAGACACATTTGTCAGAGCAAATACTTTTTCAACAGAAATTGATGAAGTTTGAAATAGTACACATTAGGAACTTCCGTTTTGCATTGTGAAAAATAAGAGCGTTTAAGAGCGCAATGAGAAACTTGACCTAACCCGCACGCTTCTAAAGAAATTTGCTTACGCGCGCGAAGTGCCGGCTCTATGTCGGGGCGCTGCGCTAACAAATTTTGCGAAGAAAAGCATGAATTAGGAGGCGGAAACCTGTCCTACTAGAAGTAGCCACGGCCGTACATGCTAACGCAGGCAATCTTTCTGCTTAGGAACATACGTTGTGTTGTAGGACCGTTGGTGTTCCATACTGAAATAGTGCTTAGGCGCGGCAAACAGGAAAGAACAACTTTTCACTCTTTTCTTACCCAGGCTGGAACGAACCACGCCGATAGCAGCTCACAAATAAACCGCGGGCTGGCGCTTACCATCCAGGGGATCTCAAAAATCCGCTGTACAGTGAAACGGCAAGTTGGTCGCACATATTCAGGAATAAAAAAAGGATTGCCGAAGGCGGTCGTTAATTTTAGTTTTCTGTCTCGGTATAGAGAATATCTGCGCTTTTTTGAGAAAAAGACAACGCGAACAAGTCTTCTTAGCGTAATTTGCGCCGTAAACAATGTAAAGTATGGTCACCATCGCTAGCCTTTCATGGAAGCGCGCGCCAAGGGAATGCAAAATATTATTTCCGTTTCTCGATCTTGCAGCTAGAAACACAACACAGGTGGCTTCACGTGAATTTATTCACCTGAAGAACTGCCACGTATTGTGAGCGGAAGAGAGCGCCGCCGCTAGGGGCAGACGTTGTTAAGGGGGCTATTCTGTTTATAGCGGCACATGAGCGGAAAAGCTGCTACCCCAGTGAGCTTTAACACACGCCAGTTTCCTTAATTAAACCACTCAATTCTGAGCAGGGAGGAGCCTTCAAAACGCTTTCTGTCCAAATACTTCCATTTTCGAACGCAGAGGGAGACCGCGCCTGCTCAAGCAGACGACGATCGAGGTGAGAGGAATGATCGAAGTGGTTTGCGGCGCTCACCACCTCACCACCTAGGAGTGGGCACCGTAGACGCATGCAGGAATTGGATGCTTTGTGTGCACAATTAAAGATCATTTCATGACAAGACGCCCACGATAGCAATACCTGATTGGGCAACCGGCAGCTCTAGCTTTCATGTGTACGACAAATTACCAGTGGGCGCAAAAATATGACGCCTCGTATCGAAGTTAGCCTGTCTGCGATGATTATATTAATATTTTTTTTTCTCGTATACCTCAGCACTGTTCCTGCTGAGATAGCGTCGTCGGGTCCTCGGTGTCAAACCCATGTGTATTTGTCCCTATATCGTGCCCCTCATGTGGCTGGCCTGAAAAGAGTACTCGTCACCTCACCTCGGTCATCGTTGCCTCAAGAGTCGTCACTGTTTCTTTAGGTTTCCCGCCAGAACACCTCTCTTGTTCCTGCACTAACTAGATTCATCTGGCAGGTCTCTGCATGCTCGCCAGAAGGCCATTTGTAGAGCTCCCATAGTACATACCATGGCCGTACTAAGGTAGTTCCCTGAACTATGATTTGAAAAAGGACAACGAATGACACAAGAGTTGTTCGCGAATACTTACGCAGTATGTTGCAATATATCACGAACCTCAGCATTTGTCTGAAATGAAAGAGTTTGCCCTACGCCCTCGGAAGCCCAGTGCTCCAATAGAACCAAATTCTTCCCGCCGTGTGTTTGTGACAAGGCGCAACACCTCGCTGTTTTCCCTCCAGCATTGGCCTGTCCGAAGGTGGGTTCATACAGGAACATTCCTCCAGCGACGAACGTGCTGGTTGGTAGAGAACCTCGCTGATTGATACAAGATGTCAGTGAGGCGAACAATGCGAGTGAATGCCTTTCGCGGTATATCTTCTTCAGCAAAGCCGATCGCCAGGTGTGCGGACGTTACGCTCCCCACGGAAGCTTTCTCTCCCGACATAAACAGTCCCACTCCGTCGCACTCGTCCATGCACGGTTATTCATCCACAGATATTGCAGTACGTAAATAGCTACTCTGTGTTTTACGACGGGGCTCAAAACAACCGATCTCAGTGAAACAGCGTGACCCAACAGTCAACGGATATGCTCTTGGCACGGCACATGCAAATTTGGAAACACACAGCTACAACTGTGAAGCGTCGGGTTGGTTTGGAAGGCACTCTCGGTTAACATTCTAATGCTATTTGAAGCGATCACTTCAGGGTTAAACTCCTCGGATTAAATCGTTCTACCACGGTTTATTTTCGCAAGAAGACTGCTACTATCACATTAGCCCAGCTAGCTGAAAAATACCTCTGTCATGAACCGACATGTTTGTTTCCGAATAGGTGAACCTCATTCCAAGAAAAATTCGTTCCGCCGATTCAGTTTTAACGAATGCCATAATTTTCACATCGTGATAGACTGCACAGTGGAAAGGGTGGCCTTTAATGCCGCGTGAGAGCACCGTTTGGCGGTAGTAAAGACGCTGTTTATAAAACGCCGAAGCGAAAGAAAGCGAGCTGATCAGTGAAGAGGCATCCGGACAATTCATTGTTCTCAATTCATTCAAGAACAAAATATACTTTGTGACCAGTAACGAGAGGCTCTACCTTGCTCTGAAGGAAAATAATTTGTGCGAGTGCGTTATAAAAGGGCTGTTGCAGATGCCCCTTACGTTTTCTTGGTGGTAATTCTTTAGTCATACATGTGAAAAGGGGTATACGTGGTAAAGCTATAAAACTGGGCTACCAATCATTTCTGACGTTAAAAGGGTACGCACAAAGTTCTTGGGTGCCTTTTTTGCCTTGAAAGAGGCCTGCGGTCTTAGTAATCATAAAACTGAGCTCTGAACACCAGTGTTCAGCGTTAATAATTCCTCACAAACTATTTTGCGCCGGCAGGTATGGTCTCGGTCGGTGCAAACGCCGATGTGCACGTTCACATCGCGATCGGCCGGTCAAGCTGCACTACCACATTCCTGATGACGTCGGCACTGTCGGCAAGCACTGGTTATTCCTGTGAACATCCATTGGGTTCGATGACGTCAGAGTAATAGGAACAAATGCGCCATGACTAGATGCGGGTTTAAATTCCGGGTGATGCTCGGAGAAGATTCAAATACGTATTAAAATATGTTCCACTCAACAACTGAGGCTGAAACTTGCTAGAAGTCTTCTGGTTTACCCATGAAACAAATCACGTCGTTTTCGTTGGAATATTTGCGCCTGTACCTCTTTAAGACAGAGTGAATATTTTTTTTTCACCGGACAGAAGGCCACGTTTCACGAGTGTGCATAAATCTACCGCCTTATTGACACCCTCGCCTTTCAAAGTATGGAAAATACAGATATATTTAACCACCACACAGGATTCAAAACGCTTTTGAAGTGTGGCAGCGACAGCGTGAGGAGTCCTTACTTTGCAAGTGCTGGGTTCGTTGGCTACGAATGAAGCAAATGTGCGTTGACCGTCTCACTCACCATGAGCACCTGAGCCGCGCTGTGAAGGAAGGCATGTTGGAGGTGATAAAAAAAGAAAGAAAAGTCGCCGCAGTACCGGGCTCCGTATTAATTCGGTCGCCTGGGGTTCTTTAACATGTACTGACATTGCACACATCACGGGAGATTAGTACTCCGCCCCCTTAGCATAATGTGGCCACCACGGCTTGGGTTCGAACACAATACTGAGCCAATGCAGTGCCTACGCGGTAAACGAGCGATCGGCACTGAAACTCCGCAGCGGGAATATGGTAAATGAGAAATTGTTTTTTCAATTTGTGCTCGACAAGCTTGAACTTTGACATCGGCAGCGCGGCAAGTTTATGAAGAATAGCCTGCATCTCTGTATGTATTTCGTTGAGAGTTACAGTTGCAACGTTTAAACAAAAAATATGCAAGCCACAGTTTGAAAGACTGCGGTTTAAGATGGTAAAAGATGAAACTATGCGCCTCCAAAACCAAAATAATTTTTGTTCTACAGTATCTCTTTCAAGTATGGTTTGGTAGCTAGTATATTTTGCCGTTGTTTGGTTTAAAGTTTTAACTCAGATCCTAAGACAGTGATATTTGCAGCAATTGTCACGTGCGCCCCTGATACTGAACGAGTGAATTTAAAGGCAACCATCAATACCATCGTCCTGATTTATTTCACCATTATTTGTGCAAATAGGCAACATACATTCCGACAAAACTGAAGAAAAAAAGAAAAAGAAGCGAAATTAACAACGCACAAAGGCTGGTTACCACCAAGATCAACATTTCAGAACATATGGACGAATGAAAAAAATTACTCGGTGGCTTTGAAAAAAACTACACAAGCAAACAGTAACAAAGTCGCACTCATTTAGTATCAGGCAGGAAAGAGAAAAAAGTGCTTGAACATTACCAAACTTTAAAAAAATGAACCAGAATACAAAATGTGCAATATTAAGCAATAAACGGGAATATGCACTAACATCAAGGCAATCAATTGCACAAACATGCATACGCGTTCTGTTTCATTTTGTGGCGCTCGCACTGCAGATGTTTATCCGGAGGGGATAGAAATCTATGCAGAAGTGAGAGCTAACGTGCAGTGTCTAAAAATTCAAGCAGAAATAACAATCTGAAGCAAAGAAACTCCGTGACGACTAGCAAAGCTGCAGCTACCACATGTAATCTGCATTTCTCTTTACAGTGGCAGCTCCGTCGACGCGAATGCTCTTGGAGCATATGCCAAAGGAGCCTCATACTAACAAGGTTCCTTGCACTCGAGAAACTGCCTTCAGCTGGGAACCCTACTTGCACGAGAAAACACAGCCATAACATGTCGAGTAGCAGTTTTTTTTCCTTACTCGACAATTACCCTATAGTACATCGACACAATATGCTGACGCGCTCAGACTAATTGGGAGATATTTTGAGAAGACAAACAGCATTTAACATCAACGACGGTCGCGCCCGAAGTTGTGCTTTAGTACCTTTGAGAGAACGGAATAACGATCTTGAGAAATATTGCTTATTTTTGCTGCTTTTCTGGTAAGGATACTGGCCTCTCAGCCGCAAACAACGCAGAGAGCGACGCGCTGACAGGGCCTTTCGCAGGTGCTTAACTTTATCTAAAGAACGCGACCCGGGTTATGTTGCAGCTGTGCCCTGACAACATGGTCATGTGGACACCCGCAAGAACAGCACATATCGCGCTCTTTACTTAGTCTTCTGTTGCTTCTCTTCGTCCTTGTTGTGACCGCCTTGAGAGCACTTGTCGCCGCCGTCTCCATTGTTGTTGTTGGTCATGATGTCCGGACCGCCAGCCTTGGGAGTGTTAGGCTTGCCTGTCGGTTGGGACGCCTGGTTGCGCCCGCTGCCGCCGCCGCCTGCTGTGGAAGCTCTTGACGCGAACACGACCAAGAGGAGCAGGATACAGAGCGCAATGCGAGTGTTCTTCATGACGAGCAATAAAAAAGCTTGACTGCGCTGTAGGAGAGTTGAAGGCCGTCCCGATACTTGTGTGGATGGGGGCAGTTGAGCAACTTTGTGGCTAAAATAAGGGGTACTTGCTCACGCACAATCTCCTTCGCAGGCCACAGGGAAAGGATATGCACTAACTACGGAAATTTTGTGTGGCGAAGCACGTCGAAGCAGCCTTTGGCTGAAATAACTTTCCTAGCTTTAGCTGCGACAGAATCAGAGATAGGACACACCGGTCGGCACTGTCAGCATGCGATCTACGGGACTTTGTACCCCGAGTCTAGTTGCGTTAGCGCGAAAAGGACAGCTCACTCTAGTCCGCAGAAAGTGATACTCCGAAACTGAGCCTGCGAACGCTTTTAGGCAATATATATTTCAAGGTTCTGTAGTTCGCGTGACTGCCTTTGTTGACTTGCGGACAACATCCTATTGTCAGGGGATGACAAAACCGCAGCAAAACGTATACAGCTAGGAAAGCTATCTGGTGAATTGATCGGGGAGCAAGTGGGACAACATACTGCCAAACGATGACATGACGGTTCCTTTACGGCTAAGCATCTTCAAATGAATAGCTTGCGCACTATAGGAAAGGACACTATTTGCTAAGTTTCCGCTGAAACAACCTTTCATATCTTCGTTGTTGACAGCAGCTGAAGCGGAAAGAATCGACGCAGAATCCTGTTTGCATTCTCTTCACTGCGCAGTGGAGTTCTCGGAGCCCCAAGGAGAGAATGGTGCAGTGTCACGGAACACTGTATCAAAGAGCCTATGCTGTCAGTTCTGTTTTGACATCATTTCGGCCTTAACGTCTCAATCACGGCAGTTTCCACAGCGGATCAAGCATACGGAGCGCCCATCGCTGAGCACGTGGCGTAATTCACAAAGGGCCAAATTAGGACCCTCAGCTGCCTTTTTCGCGTCAGATGTGGCCCTTACCACGAAAGTGCGTGGCTCACAAGCTGCTGAACAATTATAGAACTGACCCACGTGGCAACGCAATCTCGCTTCGGCTTGCTCGTATACTTGACCTGCAGCACGCTCCATGCCTTTTTTCCAGCGATTGCTGGGACAACCAACTGCTGTTAGCTGTCACCATTACCTCTCCACTACCCCCTTCCGCTCCCGAGAAATGGCGGAGTGTCGAGGGGGAAGGACAGAGCTGTTGTAGTTCTCTAGTTGAAATGAGAGTTTTTTTATTAGTTGCGTGCATGGTTGCGCTATTGACGAAACGTGGACAACGTAAAAAAGTGTAATACATGATAGAGGACCATAGGCACCACAGCCAAGCAAGGCTGTTATATTGGTGCGCTTATTATAATACAAAGACATTCGTGTTTCTAGAAAATATATTTCGGATATCACGTGTCCGGACATCGCACACCTCGCAAACTAAATAAAGGAAAATACAGTTCCGACGCAACAGACACGCCGGTACGATGAGGGTACTGAAAACACAAGTCAGTGAAAAATGTTCTCTCCAGTTTTTTCCCCGAGTCTTTCAGCACCGCACCTACAAGCTGATGCGGAGCGCAGTTGCTCCACACAAAGATGCCAGTTCTCATCACAGCGTCCAAGAAGCTGGGTCACACGTCTGTGTGACTATCCAGAACAGTAAAAATGCAAGCTAAGCCAAATGCAGAGACGCTCAATTAGAAATGTAGAGTGGAAACGAAAGAAACGACCGTATGTTCAAAGCAGAACCTTGCTACGTATGAGAATGTTTCCAAAAATAATACGTAGAACACCCACCGCCGTAAAACAACATTACTGCCAACGAACTACAAGCATAATACGGAAAACCTTACAACTAAAAGTGATCAAAGCATTGCGGTTCATGAAATCAAACGCGATGTTAATAACGCTCGGAAACCACAAACACAAATGGATTAACACGCGAATCGCATTCTCTGCTCAATACACAAAATCTCTTCAGATGCGTTAAATAAATATGCGCAAGAGTGGCAAATATACGAGCGAAGGTCACGAAAAGAAGGCACATTTGTGATGCGGGTTCATCCGCGCACCGACGGCACAGCCGAAAGCCTGCGAAAAGGGCTGAAAATTTTTGAGCGGCATATTGCAGCTGACTCCTTCGGCAGTGTAGCTGCCGCATAGGACGTAGCAGTACGTAATGAAAAATATCTGGTCATCGGTAAGGTTCTCGAGACCCTGCAGCCGGTAGTCGGAGGGACTGTCATTGTCCAGCCTCACCTGTATCTTGTACGCATGGAAGGCGATTTCGAGGCCCGGAACCAAAGGAAAGAGCTTCGTGGATGTGCAGCACTCGCTAGCGTTTAGATCGCACGTGACGCGGTCGAGATACTGGCGTGACCTGGAAGGTCCCCACCAGATCACCGTGCGTCCTTCTTCGTTTATCTCGCTTCCCGTGGGGTCGAACGCACGGGCCACCTCTCGTGCCAGTATTGAGCCCACACCCGAGCTGATCACGGAGTAAGTGCTGTTGGCGTAGTAAAGCGGTGCTTCGAACGCAGCCATCGAGATAAGGACGCTGTTGAGGGCGTAAATGTAGGAGACCTGTGCGTGACCTGATGATGTGCGACGACCGTAGAGAGCCAGGAGGTTCCGCTCCTTACGCTTCGACTGGAACCACAGTGATGATTCGACGAAGTCGGTCGCAAAGTCGGTCCCCATAGGCGGGAACGTTGCGTAGAGCGTTTCGCGGCCCTCCACGTCAAAGGACGTCTGGTGAGGGAACGGGCTGCTCGTGAGGTACCTGGTCTTGTGCAACGCTGCGTGCCGTTCATTCCCGATCCACGGCAGCTTCTCGATTAGATCGTGAGTTGCGTTCACCAGTCTTTCAAGGATTTTCGCGTCCGGCCTTTTCGATGACAAGGCGCTCAAGTCTGGTAGCACCAGGGCGCCGAGGCGTGACTGAACGTATTCGAGGCAGCTGTACTTCTTGATTAGAGAGACGAATTCGTCGGTGGCGCCAGTGCCAAACCTTATTCGCGGTAAGTCGAGGATGGCCCAAAGGTGTGTTTGAACGAAGATCCAGGACAGGCCAATTACGAACTGTCTCTTGTTGTACTTCTTCAACAGGCTCTGGACGCCTTCGATAAGCCGCGAGTCCTGTACGACGACCCAATGCTCCGACGACCAACTCAGGTCCGGCGAGAAGTGCTTATTGAGAAGGCTGAGCCAGAGGCCTGGTTGAATCCACGGGGTTGGATTGTCGAAGAGGTCCAAGCGAAACCATGTCTGATTGGGCTCGCCCGTCGCGGTGTCCATCTTGACAGCGAGGAAATCGCGAGTCAAACTCCTTAAGGTGTTAGGGGGAGGATGGTTGTCTCTAGCAGATGTGTTAAGACCCAGGTATTGGAAGTAGGTGGTGACGTACGTAGCGTAATAAGAGGGCTCCACGTAGTGCACCCATCCAGCGAGAGGCTTTCCCCTAGTCAAGAAAAGTGTCACAGGCCTGCCGCTTACGTTGACGAGTTGGGCGTCGAAGAGGAAGTTTTCGTTCCAGTTGATGGCCAGGTCTAGCATCACGTCTACGGGCTCCAGGGTTGGGGAACGTAGGTCTTCTGGCCACGAGAGTCGCATTTTCGCCCGTAGCTCGCGGAACCGCTCGAGCTTGGCCTTGGCTGTTGTGGCATGAAGATCGCTAGCAGCGTTGGGTCTTGAACAGCTGCGGTAGAACAGAGAAGCCAGATGCGCGGTCCGACTGGAGTCTTTCGAGGAGGCGCCTTCCAAGAGGATCAGGTCCGACTGCAGCTCACCAATGGCCCGCTCAGCGGATTCTACCATGAGGCGGTCCCGGTACACCCCTGCCGCCACGAGAAGATTGGAGACTGTTAATTTGTGGTCGTGGCAGCTGTTTGGAAATTTAGTCGCTCATATAGCGCAACAACACAGCTCGCTTGGCCTTAGCGACACTACAACTTCGCGGCCTTTTAAAAGAATAAATCAACCCAGAGGACGGCAAATGTTTGTGGTTTAACATAGAAAAGGAAAATAAGCTTCAGTATTTGTTGCCGATTCAACTATGTATATTTAATGGCATCTTAGTCGAAATCAAGAGGAATAAATGGGCTTGGACAGGGCACGTAATGCGAAAGTAAGATAACCGCTGGTCCCTATAGGGTAACGGAGTGTATTCGAAAAGAAGGCAAGCGTAGCAGGGGGCGGCAGAAAGTTAGGTGGGCGGATGAGATTAAGAAGTTGGTGGTGGCCACAGCTGGCAAAGGACAGGGTTAATTGGAGAGGCATAGGACAGGCCTTTACCCGGCGCGGAGAATAGTCAGGTAGATGATGATAGTGATAATATTTGAGAAATTACTTTGTTTTTACTGTCTAACCAATTCTGATATTTAATGCTTTTCATAGTCTATAAAGTGGACTACCAAGCAAATTTGAAGGGTTCAGTGAAGAAGTGAATTCCATTTCCTACACAGTACATTTCCTTGACAAACACCAGCTCGAAACTTGAGCAAATGTTTTAACGTGGCCAGGAATCAGGCCGCTCAGTGGGAATGCTATACACGGGAAACTTTTTGTGTCACGGCAGTGGGGGCTATGAGTGCGAAGACAACGGATTCCATAAGCGCACTGCTAACATCCGTTATCAGGCTAACCACACTGGTCTGGGAGCTGATGTCTCGCGCTTCTAATAAGGTGCCTGAGAAAGTTGTTTCCGAGTGCGGTACCACGACAACATGACGCCAAGTACATAAACCTAGGGATGGTTCATGATTTATGGAGGTTAACGACACAATGCGATTTAGACTATAAGGAACGACATAGTGGAGGGCTCCGGAAATTTCGGCCACCTAGGGATCTTTAACGTGCTCCAACTTTGCACAGTATACGGGCCTCTAGCATTTCACCTCCAGCAAAATGCGACTGCCATCGCCGAAATCGAACTCGCGTCTTTCGGGTGAGCAGCTGGGGACCATAACCTAAGCCACCGCAGCGTCTGAAACCTTGAGATGAAATCGGCGTAGTTTCCAAGTGCATTAAATATGCAGGTTTTGTAAAATGTCTAGACTTCGTCACACATGACATAGTGTACAATCGGTGGCAAAAGCAACAGACTCCCCCTCTAACCAACTCCCCCTCCGGCCCGTGCCATTCTGCGTTTGGGCGCCACCTGACAAAACACTTCTGGTGTCGAAACAGACCCACTTCAACGGTTTCGACATCAGAGGTGTTTTGTCAGGTGGCGTCCCGACGAAGAGTGGCACGGGCCGGAACTTGGAGGGGTAGTCTGTTGCTTTTGCCGCCGATTGTTCATGTCAATTACGTACCAGGCTTCAAGAACGAATGTCAGACAGGTGGTTTAGCTACATTGATGTAAGAGCAGTCTGTGTTGGCGCATCGGCCAACACGGAGCCACGGTTTGCTTCCCTCCGAACGCAGTGACAATGTGTGCACTGCTCGCATAACTAAGGCGGACATTAACTGCGGCTACTGCACCCGCGTGAAGAGAGAAAATACCAAATACGCATTCGAACAAACACATCGGTGAAGGAAATACCGGATGGTTGTTTTAAATATTTACAGTCTTTTTAAACAATGAGAGATGCGTCTGTGCGGTCTTTGCATCTGGATTACAGAGTAGGCAGACGTTTTGTACGTGATAAAGCGTCGTCAAAAAAAACCGATTAGGTAATACGAGATTACTTATTCAACCACGTCCAGCATTCTCGGGCGAAAATTTTGAAAATAGGGAAATTGTAAGACGATGTTACGGAAATATTGAAGGTAATGGGCCACTCTTCTGATGTGTAGGAAAATCTTCCTTTTAAAGTATTTCCATTTATCGCATAGAACAGTTAAGACCAGCACAGAAAACCAAAGGGAAACGCTTTTGACGACAGCAAAACATCAAAAGTAAAAAAATACAAGACTGCGGTCGGGTGATCTGTGGATATTAATTGTTGTAGTAAAATCTTGAAATATATGAAACAAATTGCGTTCGTAAACGTTTTCCCGCTCAAGAATGCTTTTGTCCAGAATTGCTGGGTATGAGTTTTGTTTTCGGTTTTATGGTGCTTATTACATTGGTACGCGTTAAGTGGTAGCGGTAGCGGCCCACGCAATCCGAAAAAGCATCTATTAAATACGCCGAGGGAATCTCACCTGCGGCCGAGCCGTTGGCGCTGCTCCGTTCCCAGGAGCCGCATACGAAGGCGTGGAAGTCGTCGCACGGGTCGACGGACAGGTTCAGCGCGGCGCGCAGCTCCTGTGCGTGGCGGCGGCAGTCCTGCGAGCTGCACACGGTGACTGGGTCCCGGGGCCGCTGCTTCTTGATCAGCAACGCCAGCACTATCAGAGCCACGAAGAGCAGCGCGAAGAAAAGCAGCAGAATGAGTCCCACGCGCGGGGACTTTTGGCTCGTGCCCGCACGCTCGAGCCCGCGGACAGCACGGGCACCACCCTCCCGCTCAACCTGCAGGAATAATAATAATAATAATAATAATAATAATAATAATAATAATAATAATAATAATAATAATAATAATAATAATAATAATAATATATTAATAATAATTGGTTTTGGGGGAAAGGAAATGGCGCAGTATCTGTCTCATATATCGTTGGACACCTGAACCGCGCCGTATGGGAAGGAATAAAGGAGGGAGTGAAAGAAGAAAGGAAGAGAGGTGCCGTAGTGGAGGGCTGCGGAATAATTTCGACCACCTGGGGATCTTTAACGTGCACTGACATCGCACAGCACACGGGAGCCTTAGCGTTTTTCCTCCATAAAAACGCAGCCGCCGCGGTCGGATTCGAACCCGGGAACTCCGGATCAGTAGTCGAGCGCCCTAACCACTGCAGGAAGAGACACGAGTACGGTTTGGTGCGAACGGAACGCTATGGGAATCATCGAGGAAGCTCCCGGAAAGACAAAAAGTTGTTGTCTATTCATTTCATCAACATCATCATCAGCGACGCCTTCATCATCAGCCTGACAACGTCCACTGCGAGAAAAAAGCTCCTTCCGTATACTCCTTCCGTATACTTCGAACTGCCCTAGTCTGAGGCCGGCTTCGGCCACTGTATCCCCGCAAGCTTCCTAATGTCATCCGCCCATCTGACTTTCTAGACCTTCTTGCTACACTTGCGCGCTTCAAGTGTGCTCGAAACATTTGGCATCTATATGGCATATAGAAGCTGAACCGAGGAAGATTAGAGTAAAGTTGCAACCGAGAAATATCCGAGTAAAACTTGTTGCTAGATTAGTTAGTGCATTTTCCTGTCTGCCTCTCTTTCTTGTGTTCGTGCTATGTTGCGCTAGCTTGCTACCGGATAAATATTCTGTTTTATATTTATTGGTCCCCCTCTCTCCCCCATCAAAATAAAAAAATTACCGTGATGCCCTTTGAGCTACAGCTTAATTTCACTGATATGTGATTTGCATTCGTCCCAATATAGCGTAGTTAAGCGGGCTTCCTCTCACCGTTTATTTCATTTCAGTTTATTTTCAAGGGCACAATTTTACAGGGCAGCTTCCTTCGGGAACCAAGTTATTCCATGCAGTCTGTATTTTTCACCAACTCCTGCTTGTTGTGTACAATTCCCCCTAAAGAAGACTAGAAATTCTGTCAAGGCTGTCCTTCTATACGCACCTTGTTCTTCAAGGTATCAGAATTGCGGTGTTTCTAAGTTTTTTCTCATCTTCCACGCTCTCTCGCACATCGTATTCTGTAGAGGCTACGCCGGATATTTCGAGCGTTAATGGCTTATTTATAAAAGATTCTGAGTTAAAAACGAACTACGAAGCGCTACACGTTCCGAAAGGTTTCCAGTGGAAAGTTGTGGACACAACTAGAATCACAAATAACCGCGTTGCAAGAGAGTTGTTAGAGTAGAAATACGGGCTAGTTGGTATTGGTAATTCGAAAGCATTTTTTTTTCAGCGACAAATTACGACGTAGCAAAGAGACAAACACAGGACAAACGCTTGATCGATTGTCCTACATGTGTCTCTTATCTACGTTCTGTCTGATTTCGCGCTCAAAAAAAAATGCATTCGAATTACCAGGAGAAGTAGGATACTTGCAGAAGAAGTACTTTGCAGAACGTCATTGCAAGAGAAGTACATTTCCTTTCAATTTCTTCACTCGGAAGTGCTTTAAAGGCGTTCACGCTACAGCTGGATAAACAAGGCATAGCTTACCGGGTAGATACGCTGAAGCCTTTACAAAGAAGGAATCTATCGGCGAATCAGGTAGGCGTGTTAGCTGGCTTTGACTGACTCGCGAACAATCAGCTTTCTGTCGCTTCTAATTGTTACTGCGATGAAATAATAATAACGACATAGAAGTGAAGCTATATTACGCAGTTTGCAAAGTACAAGTGATTGTCTGACTCACAGAGAATGTAAATTCCATAAGAAGGATTCTCAGAAAAACCAGAAGTCTCTGGTCCACATTCAGAAAGTATTCCAATACGGTTCTTTTAAAGCCCTCTTTCGTTTACTTCAGTTCGTGGAGTCGCTTCTTCTTCTTGTAATTACTGGACAGCGCTAGTCAACCTGCACAGACCGCCTCGAGAGCGGTGCATGTTATGATCGGACATATTTTATGAGAAAGGCTGCGTACGAAAAGCTGGTTCGTGAGAAGTCTAGCAAAGGACACTGAGTTGACACTCCATGTCACCGCGACACATTTCTTCACCTCGTAAATCAAAAGCCAGGGGAAGCAGACTCAGCTCGCTTGACCGATTAATACGGTTGGAAATGCTGTTGCGTGCGGTGACTTACTGTATTTGCCAAAAGTAAGAAGGCTGTATGGTTTGCATCTCACTCATATTGTCGAGCCCTTTCTACTTCCCTAAGGATCAAAAGGTCCTGTGATGTGAGGAAAAGGGTTCTCCGTTCTTTACTGAGATTTAGAGCTTGAAGTGTGCCTAAGTGCCGAACTTCGTACGCGACACACCGTACAGCCTGCTTACTTTCGGCAAAGGCGGTTCTTAGGTGGGTTATTTAATCAGCGAAATATTTGAAAGGAAGGAGACCTGCCCCATTGCAGTCATTTGGCTTGGAGCTGGTACCTGAAGGTTGGCCGGTGCAGGAGGCAAATTAAACACAGGACGAAGGGCGGATGCGCTCAGGAAATGCAGCTATTTTAAGAGGTACATTTAAGTTCAGCTGTGGTGCAATAAACGTTACGCAGTGGGCGATCGCTCGAAATGGTAAGACTGGTCCATGCTTTTTAGGGGGTGCGGTCGCACGGAAAGCCGCACCTTCCAGCTTGGACAGTAAAGCTTCCTTTTTTCTTCTGCCTCTTTTTCGCCATTGAGAGCAGTTTACAGCGTGCAGTCTTCCCCGGCTGTGCTCCTAGCTAAGGTATGAGTGTCTTGTTTTTTTCCCATTTTCTTAGGCGTAGTTTACAACATATTTTATACTGTATTACCACTGACTGTCCCGCTGGCATACCTCGACGCAATTATTATTCAAACTTGGGCTTAAATCTTTGAAAACTTGAGAATAAAGAACTCGTTTTCATATTCAGACCTGTCCGTTTTAACATAAGAGATGAGGGATGCAGATGTCTCGGTTCGAATACTAACGCTCTTTTTGGAGTACTTGCTGTGTTCGGCGTCGAGGGATGCGCCTCCCTTCTTGCGAAAACTACGTTCGGAGACATGCGTTCGTCTGCTGGTTTCACTTTGGTCTGTCTTGCATGGCGTGCCCTGCGAGGAAGGCGAGACCGAGAGAGGTATTGAAGGTAAGTGGCTCAGGTCAACAAAATGTTGTCGCGACGATGATCATAAGAACGTTGGCTCCACAAGGGCAGGCTAATCATGATAACAAACATCGTCATTGTAACAGGAGTTCCGTACCGTTCCGTGTGGAGTCCCTAGCACAGGGAGGCATAAGTAGCGGCCCCAACGTGGGTCCACCCAGCCTGCCATTGTTAGCCGGACAAGGTAACAGTGGAATGAGCTGAAAAAAATGCTCTCAATCGCCTGATAACGCTAGACTGTGTCAGAAGGAATATGGCACTTGTCACGACTCGGACACTTGGGCCGACACGAGGCATATCCGAAAGTCCTCTTTCTTTCATGTTGAAACTGTTCCAATTGGGCTCAGAGAAAGCAACGGTTTTGTTAGGCTATTTGACTTTGTGGACGCTGGATATAATAAGCAAAACTCAAATAAGGCAGTGAATAACCACGCCGTAAGAGAAGGTTGAATGGAGATCACTGGGGAGGGGCATTGCAGACGTCTTCCAGAGAGCGTAATCGGTTGATGATAATAATGGTCGCATAATATGGTACCGGACGTAATTCGTGCGGTAAAAGGTAGCGTTAGGCCGCACAGAGTCGGAGATAACCGTCTAAAGGCGATTAAAGCCGTGGCTCAGTAGAAAAGCCAAAGGTTGTCACTGGAGGAACTCTGTACAAGCAGCATGATCCAGAAAATTATCTGGATTTAAGATTACGCGGCCAGTAGGTTCCACGCGTCTCGTGGTATGCTAACACATTTAATATGAGAGAGGCTTCAACCGCAGGTGCTCCGCGCTAGCCACTTCTGCACTCCGGGAAAACTTTCTACGAGCAAGCGTGAGCCGTCCCCGTCCAGACCAGTGACGTTGAGTCGTGAGTGCATGCGACTACCGCATATATATAGGGTGAGGTTATGGGGAAAGCAAAGGCGGTAAATGTCTCACTCTGAGAGCACCTCTGAACTGCGGTGCGAAGGAAGGGATGAAGAGAATGAAATGAAGGAAGAGAAAGAACTACTGGTATAGGCCGTGATGCAATGAGCTCCACCTAAGTATCGCTGAAAATCTCATCTTAAAAAAATTGCTGGGGTTCAACGTGGCTTGAACCTAGTTATACGAGTGAAGGTTCTGTTAAGCATAGTCTCCAATGTCCCAAATCACATGTCAAGGTCAAAGGTCAGGTACCCAATTGTCACAGTCAGATGATCAAGCAGTCATACTACCATAGATTGGGCAATACCACCACGCAGTTAAGTTCGGTTTGACCTTGTGAGGCATTGAAGGTCATAGTCGATGTGGTCCCACTGTCTCAAATCAAATGTCAAGAGCCAAGGTGAGGTATTCAATGATCATCCTCACATGATCACGTGGTCATACTACGTTACCTTGGGCTATACCACCACGCAGATAAGTTCGGTTTGACCTTGTGATGCGTTGAAGGTCATTGTCTCATGCACATCAAAAGCAGTTGTACTTCGAGGAGCAGGGCTCTCGCTCTAAGAAACACCATTTTTGTCTAGATGCGTACCTTGGTGCTGGTGTCCTGACTTGCCTCCTCTTTCTGCTGGCTGTGCTTTTTCTGGTGCCTGGTCTTCTTACCCTGGCTCCTCCTGTACGTGTTGGTCACCTCCACTTGCGACTGCCGTTGGTAGCTGGACGACGACGGAGCGGCCTTTCGTTCATCGGATGTCGCCATGACTGCCCAGGCCAGTCGAATAGCAGCAGGGCGCACCGAGGAAGAGCGATGCACTCGAGAAAAAGGACAGGGGGGAAACTGGCAAGGGATCAAAGAAGCGGCTGCGGCAGCGTACCGTCGCAATGATTGAGCCCAGGTAGCCGAACGCTGCGGCTCGCGGCACTGAGCACGAGCATGCTTCTTCGTTTTCGGCTTTAAAGGCCCAACAGATGAGGGGACAGGTTCATGGCACTGAGGCAGATGAAGGGGTGTATTTTGGCGCGATGTGCAGAATCTAGAGGGGAGCTAGCAAATGGAGCCCATAGCGTTGTTTTACGCCATTACTGACTCGCGGGAGGAAAGAGCCAGTTGGACACAGGGCAAAGCGACAAAATAATCTCGAAAAAAATTTGAAGTAAGCGATAACGCTGGTGGAAAGTTAGAAATTTGGAATGGAGTGTGAATTAAAAGTAACTGGGATCAGGCCAGGTTTCGACTGCACATGAAGAATGCTCACTCTAAACCAACCACGAAGAATCACCCAGTGTTGCATTGGTGTCCGGTAAGGAGCGTGGTAGCGTCAGCTGTCTAAGTTTAGCGGCTCACTGCAGTTTTCATGAACTGAATATGTGTGTTTAGCGGCATTAAAGGGGTACACACATATTTTTGGGGTGTCCGCTTTTTTTGCCTCCAAAATGGCCTACGTGCGCAGTAATCATGAAAATGAGCCCGAAACAGCAGTGCGCTGCGTAAATAATTAATTACAAATTATTTTATGCAGGTAGTTTAGGTTTCGGTCACCGCCAGCCCTGAAATGCACCTTGACGTCACGGTCGAGAGGCCAACCTTGGCTACCACACTCCTGCTGACGTTGGCGTCGCTGACAAGCACTGGTTGTTCTTGTGAACAAGCACTGGGTTCGGTGGCGTCACAATAATTGAGTCAAATCCATTTTGACGTCACTCATTGCGGGCGGAGATACCGACCGGCTGGTCGGAAAACGTTCAAAATCATATTAACTTATGCTCCGGTCAACGCCTGCAACTGAAACTTTCCAAAGGGCATCTCGTTATGCTATGAAAAAAATCATATTTGTTTTCGTTCGAAATTTTGTGTGTGTATCGCATTAAATTTCGAAAAGTGGTGGAGAGCATGGCATGGAAGTATGGCTGTGTATAAGCAATGTGTAGCGAAGCCTGCAACCTACTGGCTTTCACCACTGTTTCTTTGCAAGCAACGGTGTAGTCGACGGTGAGTCAACTGCACAACTGCAGGTGAGTCGTGAGGCTTCCAGGAGATGATTCACATGCGTCAAAATGAGCATATGTGCAGTTCTACTACCGTATTGTACGGCCTGAACATTGTGTGCGGCTAACTCATACCAGCAAATTCTGCACAAGCGCGTTTGCAGCGGCGAATTGTTTATGAACGCAGTTTTTTCATATATCTCAAGATTCCTCTGTTGCCATCAATATATCCGCACAGATCTTACCTCGAAAGGCTTGCACTTTTTTGTTTGCTATTAATGTTTTTGCTCTGGACAAAAATAATCCCCATTGGTTTTTTATGGCGGTCCTAACTACTCTATGAGAGTGATTAAAAACTTTAAAAGAAGGCTTTTGCTCCGTATCGGGATAATAGACCATTAAGTTCAATATTTCCATAACTGTATCTTACAGCATTCCGCAGTTGACTCACAATTAAAGATGATGTCCAAGAATCTTAAACTTGGACAGGAGCAAGGCGAGCTTGGGGCTTTTAACGCCACATTGAAATAAATACGTACAGAGCGAGAGCGCTTTGAAAGAAGCTGATTTGCAGATTCGAGCGGCTAAGAGAGGCATCATGCTGCCTCTGAAGATCGGGGAGGCGAGATGATGTTGGCCCTTTCCGAAAATTTATTTTTGAATTTTCTCTTCCGCCCTTCAATGTTGAGGACTATAGGAAATGCGCGCCCGTTTATTTATCGTTGTGTTCGGGTTTTCGATTCCACAAAATACCACTTGCAATTTTCACGCAATGAATTGAAGCTGCACCGCTACCCGCCTAAAACAGTACAAGGGCGAAGAGAGCTGTGTTTGTGGAGTAGTGTGAGCAGGTCGTAAGCGTAATCCTATGTCATCGTCACAATTTCACAGCAATGATTAATATTTGAAGCATTGTTACAAGATTGCAAATCATTGTTGCAGCTCAGGTACGCCGTGGGAAAGCATGAGGAGTTCCGCTGAAGGAAAGCAGGAATGCGCCGACCAGGGTGGGGGGGGACTCTCAAAATGGCGCCGCGCGCGAGCTTCTTTTTCCTTAGCCGAAGCGAGTCAGCAACTGTTTGTTTTTCGAAGTCGGTCTGGCAAACGAGACGACGACAGGGCGGCTCAGGTAGACCGGCGCTGTGCGTTTTTTTAAATTATTTCTTCCCGTCTAACTAGCAAGAACGGCTAAAAGCGCCGCGTTTGTTTGATATTGTGTTCGTTTCTTTTCGTTGTAGTGTGTTCTGGTTAGCTAAGTTGGCTTAGAGCGAGGCGTGCGTTTAATATTTTGCGGGAGAAATATCTATTGACTAAAGAGTAAATTTCTCGGGATAATAGTCTATTGGCTGAAGATGGAGCTTTGGTGGTGAATGCAACGGCATGAGCACGCACGAAGGAAAGCGCGGGAGGTTGGTTGTGAGGCAGATCGGTCCTGAGCGGTCGGTGGTGGACCCGTCGCCGTGAAGCTGGAGACACGATTTCCTTGAGCAGCGGCCGGACAGGTTGGCTGTATGGTAGCTGGCGATGCTCCGGAGTGGTGCAAGTTTGAGGTCTTCTGCGTTAAAGCAGAGAGTCTGAGATGTTTCAGCAGATGTAAAGCAGTGTTGTACATATTGTGATAAATAAGTTCTCGAGGAAAGCCTTTCAAGGCCTCATCGTCAGTAGGCCTGCGCTTCTGTCTGAAGTCACTAGTCACGAAGTACGTCCCCAGGAGCACTCAATATGGCTCAAAGAAACACGTCTTCAACGTCGACATTGCAGGCCCCTATCACTCCAGAGGGGAATGGTACACGGCTGCAGTCATACACAAGGGAAAACAGGTGGACGGGCTCTCGTTGAGAGCGCCCAGCTCAACTCATGCGGAGGAGGTAGCGATCGCCCTCGCAGCCTCCCATCCCAACTCTAAATTCATCCTTACAGACTCTCGCGGAGCATGTCGTAACTTTGAGTTCGGTTGGATCACTCCACTTGCTCACCAAATTCTTCGCCACAGTACTCACGACTGCGATCCAACTCATCACTCAATCATATGGGTGCCCGGCCACCAAGGCATCCCAGCTAACGAAGCCGCACATGAGGCAGCCCGCGCACTCACTTACCGGGCACCAGGCGTTCCTTGGGAGGACCTTAACGCAGATCACAGCCCTCTTCGCTCTTTTAAAGATATTACTGAGCACTATCGTGCCAAACACCGGCGCTACCCGCTTCCTATGAAGGGACTGGGTAATGCTTGCGAACGAACTCTCCTTAGGCTCTTTACAAACACCCTGCTGGGCCCGGCGGTTCTCAAGCACTTTGATTCTTCTTTTGACGTCCGCTGGTCATTCTGTGGGGAGGTAGCCGACACCTTTCACATGGTTTGGGCATGCAAGAAAAATCCGTCTCTCCTGCTCCCCCCCCCCCCCCCATCACCGCTGCTCTTTATTCTAGCGTTTATCAGAAGAAAAAGTGTGGATTGATCAATGAAAGCTTATTTCTGCTAGGTGATCCGAGTCGCGATTCCACAAACTCCACCGTAAGTGGCGGGGACTGTGACGTCGTGTCGTCACGTCAGGAGTACTCAGGCCTTCTCAAATTCTCTAGAGGGTATTGCCTCATTTCGATTTTCGCACAGCTTTCCATTCCCATTTCACTCTCCCGATGACGACACTTAGAGCGACCAATCAAAACAGCCTATCTGAGCACGTGGCGGAAGTTTGCACTCCATGGTTGCCTGTGCTCTGTAACTCGTTCATGCCAAGGCTGGCAGCGCCGTTTGCATGGTTACAACAACGATATGAACGCCCGGCTGACCCAGCGATGCTTCACCGTCACGTCGACGGCGCAGAAGGGAACACTGATCAGTGACGTTTCCTTACCCATGGATCCGAACTCGAGCGCAAGATACTGCGACGGTGCGACAGCCTGCGCAAAATATCAGACACATTTAGCATAGCGCGTACCGCTACTGCTTACCGCCAACCATCGCCCGTCGCTCCTAGCGCGCTGGTTGTTCACGGCGAGCAAGGACCGCGCGCTGTTGATGGGAACGTGACGCCATCTGGCGCCGCCGCCCGGTGATCCTCCACAAGCTGACTATGCGCCCTGCCTGCTAAATGTGAAACGAACGCATCCTTCCTTGGAACCGAAACGAACGCTTATAGAGTGCAATGGCTCGATCGGATCGATTCCGCAAAGCCGCTCTCGGATACATAGAGAGTAGCCATAAGTGATGAGTGCTAGGTAGTAGGATGTTTACAGAGGGGCGCAAAGTCCTTCGATGCAAAAGGTAGCCAGAGCCTCTGGTGGTGTATTTTTGTTTTACTTTATTTACAGTGCTTTTATCTAGGGCAAACAAGTTGGTTTTGTTAATGTAATAAAATACAAAAACTTGACAAACGCATTTCTAGTTATTTACACAATTTGCAGTATATTTACTCTTTGTCCAATCGTCAAGCTCGCACTAAGTGATGTCATATCCGCTGCTAAAAACCGCCACTGTATGGTGACACCGTCAGCGCCACGAATTTGTTTTTGCGAGCTAACTAAATTATTAAAAACCGCAGTATACGACCGTGCTAATAGCATCACTATAACTCATTCTATGCAACCAACAGGCAAAACAATGCACAGAAAATGTGTTTCCGGGCCCCTTTAAAGCAGACGTTATATGGTAGCAAAAATTCAGGGCCGGGGGCAGGAAAAATTAGATACAGATGAACAGAAACTTACTCGTAGAAACACTCGAATGCATACTGGCCCTTTACAGCAATATCTTCTCGACCGGACGGCTGCCTTCTGATTGGAAGGAGGCTATACTTATTCCCATTCTAAAACAAGGGAAAGATCTCTATGCTTTTAGACATTATAGACCAATAGTCTTGGTGAGTTGTCTACGCAAGTTGTTCAACAAAATAGTAGAAAGACTTTTTGTATTTCCTAGAACATAACGGTATCTTGGATCCTGTTCAACCTGGCTTTCGAGCTGGACGGTCTACAACAGATAACTTGCCGCTGGTTGAGGTGTGTATTAAAGGCGCATTTATGCGAAGCGCTTCTGCCTCTTTGTGATTTTTTACCTTGAAACAGCACATTACGCGACTTGGTGTAACGGCATCCTGAGAAATCTGTCAACTTTCGACTACGTAGGAATGCATTTCAAACAGCTACTTTTCTCAGCGGACCCTCAATCTTGATAAGAAAAACGCCCTATCAAGATTTTATGCACAAGGAAACGGTGTCCCTATCGACACCGGAAAATGAATTTATTGTGCGAGTCTTTCCAGCCTAAGTTCTCTGCGCCATTTTGTGGATGACCATCAGGTCTGCAGCTTTCGGTCTTGCAGTTTGGGTATTTATAAGTGAACAGTGAAGGTGGCGGTTGCACGCTTGCAGTGTGAGTCAATGAGAATGCTTTCAACTTCATTGCTGCGAAAACCGTCTGCGTACTTTTCTAACGGAAACGAGGGCTGGTCCCGAAGCCTTCTGTCTCTCTCGGCAGGCTAGAAGTAATGAATGCGAGGGAGCGAAAATTTTTAGGTGTTATTTAAAGTATAGCCTTACTTTTTTATCCCAAGTCAAGTGCATAAAGGAAAAAAAATACAAAAATCTTGAATATCTTGAACGTCCTACCCCTCCCCGGGGTACTTATATAAAATACCTGCTAGACTTTCAAGAAACACTGCGCGTGCGTAGTGTACCAATCCACAAGATAATCTTTGTCGATCCAGTACATCACAGGGGTGTTTATTTTTCTGTTGGCGCCTTCCCAACTAGCTCAGTTCGGAGCTTATATGTCGCATCCATTGCGTGGAATCTATCCAAACAGCGAACACACCTATCAAGAATGTAGGCTCTGAGTGTAAAATCCCTTATGTGTCACCCGTGTCGCCGCTCGGTAATTCAAATCTCAGCATCGAGGCTGCACGCCAGCGAACCAAGTTCTCAGCTGCTGTTGCTCACACGCATGAGAAGGCTAGTTGATAAAATTCTCTTCTGGCTGTTACAAAGTGAAATAACTCACCGCAAGCTATTCCAAAGTGTTTTCTGTTTGTTCAAGAAAAATACAATTGTGAAGTGTTGCGCACTGTTTGATTTGAATGAGCAGATTTTATTACATCTGCGATTGTTGCAAAGACGCCGTCGGCAACCGGAACCATTAACAAGTACACTACTGCCTTCACTGCTGAAATAGGCGTGATCCTCATGTCTGTTAATAAAAACATTTATATACACTGACTCATTTAGTGTTGCATCATCCCTTTCGGCGACATTCCATAGTGGTTCTCCAAAAACAATCTGTTGAATCTGAAACCATCGCGGGATGCATGGAAATGAAGAAACTTACAAGGCGGCAGCAACGTTAAAAAAATGGGACCTATTGATATTACCCACATTCTGCAGACAATGCATCCAACATGAGATAACAAAGTGCGGAAAACTGAATGGGACAAAGACACAGGCAATAATCTTCATGCTATTACGTCTCATGTGGATTACTGGAAGGAAAAGCTCAAAAATCGCTCTATTGAAGTGGCTTTTACAAGTTGATGATAAGCCGTACATACCCAACGCATTCTTATCTACTCATCAAGCTGTCGCCCTGTATGTGGTAAATCTGGGCAAAACGGCTTTGTTGTCCATGCTATTATTGATTGCAGTCGAAGGGAAAGCGATAAGAGAGCATGTTTTTCTGAACTGTGCAGACGGTGCACCCCACTCAGCTTTCTAAAGGAAAGTCGGTTTTATAACTCGTCCCTTTTTATGCTATCTGCAGAGTACATAATTTTGAAGTTGTCCGATTTTGCAGTTAATTTATTCTTACTTTGTCTATTTAATGAAGCGCACTCCATGTTACATAATATCCGTCGGTAGCAATAAATTGCTCTTTGTTTCCTGGGGTGTTTCTATATATGTCAGTCTCTGGCGCAGTTTGGCCTCACATGTTCTTACGCAAATAAATATCATTAGTCGACACGTTCCTCAGAGACTTCTCTTTATGAATGCTTTTATCGCGACCTCTTTGCAGCACACTCGGACCATTGAGTTTACAATAGGAACTTCGCGGAAAACCACTCACGTAGTCCTCCCCATAGCGTTCTCCTATTTACGCTATGATAACGTTTCTTTGTCACATATGCAGCAGCTCAGCCGAGCGAGCGAGATAAAATAGAGCACGACAAATGACGGCAGCGCATTGACCCTATGCACAGGCGAATTGCATTACCCTTTTGATAGTGAGCTAGCAAGGCGTGCAGCCTGGTCTGCTACTCATGTAAGCAGTTCCGACAGGACTGTTTTGAAGAGGAATCCGGCTTTTGGTCCCAGCCTACAATTGCGCAAGTTTCCGATCATTCGCGGCTGCATAAGATGTTCGCGGCTCAGTAAGATGCTCGTTAGGTTTTCTAAGCTGAGAATAAAAAGCTCCCCTTAACTATATGCATCGCACGTACTCTACTTTGAACGCGATACCATTTAGGTTGTCATCTTGCAAAAACCACCAGATTTCTCTTGAACGAAATTCTCTCATCGGTTGAGAATTTCGTGACGTCATCATCCCAGTGAAATTTGGAACTCTGAAGTCTAGAAAAATGTTCGAGTACCCTCTACTGCATTATCGTATGGGATCATACATACCCCACTCACTCGGGTACATTAATCCACCCAATAATCCTTACTAATCCACCTTAATTCGCCCACTATTGCGCACTAATTCATTGATGCGGTAGCATATAGGTTGTCTTGCAAAAGCCGCCGGACTTCTCTATAACGAAATTCCACGATTGACCGAGAGGGTCGTGACGACATCATCACCAAATTTGAAAATCTGAGGACTAGAATGTTCGAGTACCTACCATCGGATTATCATATGGGACTGTGCTAACCCGGCCTACTCTTCCGCCTTAAGCCATCCATTAATCACCATTAATCCACCCACTAATTCAACTAAATTTAACTACTAATCCCCACTAATCAACTAATGCGACAGCACACAGGTTGTCGTCTTGCAAAAACCACCGGGTTTCTCCGTAACGAAATCTTCTGATAGGGCCACAGGGTCATGACGTCACCAGCACCAACTCTGAAAATCTGAGGACAAGAATAGTCGAGTACCCTCCTTCGGGTTATCATAAGGGATCATAATAACGGGACCCACTCTTCCACCTCAATCCACCTTAATCTATTTTCTGGGCCGGGCCTACTTCCAAAACTGGCAGGGTCCTTAGGAATATTCGGAGGTGGGCCAACTTAGGAAGACCCTATCTGTTTTTATCACCTTGTGTGTCAAACCTTTTTTTGACAATTTTCCTCACTGCGATTCTTCCCACGCAAGTAAACAGACTGCCTTTTCCTCAAGTCCAGGCCATCCTCTTCATTTCGTACACCTTGAAGGTTCGAGTTGTACTCCTGCCAAAGCATACCTTGCTCTCATCGTCATCACCACCACGGCGTCATCATCATAAATCTGACCACGCCCACTACGGTACAAAAGGCTCCTCCTTTAGCTTTCCAATTAACCCGGTCCTGTGCCAGCCGCGGCCACCTTGCATCCGCAAACTTCTTAAACTCAAATCTTCGACTTTCAATGTGTGACTGAAAAAGTTGCCCTCCATCTGGAATAAAAGTTGGGATCCCGCGCCTTCCCGCAGGCTTCAATGCGTCGGCCATTGAAAGCGGGTCCAAGAGGAAAAAGTAGGACCCGTGACATGTGAGCAGGTGACTTTAGATGAAGTTTTTCGGCCCAACGTTGTCATCACGAGGAACACGCAGCTCTTGGAAGAGACAGTCCCACTTCCCTCAAGCTGTCTGCCTTTCAGGGTGACCCGAGAAACGTTATCCTAGCTAAGTATTCTCCTACAATGCATTACAGGTCATCCATAAGTGAACCCACACCTGCCAACTAAATCCCTCCGTTGTTACAATATCATTCCCATCGATAACGGCACAAAGCCGCTTTGTAACACCGGTTCTTTACCTCAGGCACTCTTTGTCGCTATCATTTGTGAAACCGGCGACCTGCGCGTGTCTGTTAAATCGCGCTGACTGCGACGCGCTCTGTGAACAGCAACGCGCGCAGCGCACTGCCATATTCCACACACCGCGCTATAGTGGCAGAAATCGGATCACGGAAGCCTCTTGACGCACCGGGTGAGCCTCCTGCTTTTCTTTTTTTGCCTTTTCACACAAAGCGTTTGATGTAGCGCTCGCCATGAAAATATGGTGATTTATAAAGATCTATTTCTTGCGGCTGTATCATTCAATGGCGCGTATGCTACAAGAACCTGACAGCAACGAATTATGTAGTTTCCATAATCAAGCTTGCGGGCTCTTTAGACGTTAGCTACTCGAAGAAAAAATTCTTAACTTGAACTTCGACCAAGCCATGTCAAAGGGGAACCGCAGACTTTAAGTTCTGCAGGCCTCTTCATATGCTATTGCACCCAGCGTGCTGCCACGCCCACCGAAAAAGCAAGTAAACTTTGGGAGCGATATTGTTCCTTCTTCACGCTTAAGGCCTAGAGCGGCATGATGGTGGACCTTGTGTGCAACGGCTGTCAGGAAGCGAGAAGTAGCTTCAGTAATCGTTCTGTGCTGGCAGCACTCGAAATTCTGGGCAAGCCGATGGTCCGTACTACCAAACTTTAGAAATTTCAACGAAATGACACCCTTGCCTGCCGACAGCCATGAAGTTGGTAGAAGGCGGGAAAGCAATTACCGTAATTTCCGGCATAAAGTCCGTACCTGATGCATAGTCCGCAGAGCTCAATTTCGGATCCGTTTTTTTTTTCTATTGTTTTTCCGCACCAAGTACACAGCCAGCAACAGTCACGTGTGAAACCTGTGCATAAAGATATACGTGCACATAAAGCAAAAGTGTCACAAACCGTTCGTAATAGAATAAGCATTGAGAAATTCTTGCTATATTCGGCGATACTTACAAAAAGAAAATTTATGGTCTGCCCCTCTGGATACTACGCCAAGCGCACTATTTAAGCCTCTAAATATGTATAGCTTCCGGAATGTGTACCGAAAATTACGGTAACAGCTCCGCGGTGGCAATGCTACTGCATTTTTCGCCATTACAGGTGCAGTTTTTTTTGCTAACCCAATCCGCACATTCCGCCATCAAAAGAAACGAACATCTCTAATAAAATGCCGAAATCTTAGAGGGGAAAAAATGCCGCGCCACAGAAAAACACCTGCCCGATATCGTTCCTTGCCCTCAGGCAGAGAGGTGAGTGCAATAAGCGCAGCCCCCCGCGTCTACAAGTGGACAAGCGTGCAGACAATGTACCTTGCGCATCACTAAGTCCGCCACTAATTTTTAAAATATGCTGTTGGAGGCAAAAATAGCTTTGCTCGGCAGAATAATACCAGTGTTTGGGGACAATGGAAAACAGGTGAACCATGATGACCAGTAAGTTGGTTAACTGAATAATAAGTAAATTTTTAAGTACATTTAGGCACCTGGTTGCAATTAGGGATGTCATCATCAGCCTCACTACTCCCACTGCAAAGCAAAGGCCTCTCACTTTGCGTGCAACTTTTTGGTCACTTACAAATCTCTTATTGAAGCCATATGCTTACCTTTAATAATGAAAAAGTACACTATTATATTTTAGTTAACCGCTTTCTTGTTGCCACTATTCGATTCTTGTCCGACGTCTGTAAGTGCTGGTATTCCTTTGCCGAAAAATTCATCCTTTTAAACTCAAAAAAGCCTCGTTTAAAAAATCAGTGGCGGGCTTCCCAGAAACACCTTGATACGCACGTTTTGGAAGCGCGAAAAAACATTGCAGGAACACCGATGACGCAAGACAAAGCGTAATCATAACACTTTATTCCGACAGGATAAACAGCAAAGGAAACTAAAATCTCCAATGAACCTGGGGAGTAGCAGAACAACAAAACAAAAGCTAAAAACGGGCTCTCATGACCGACCGTCAAGAAACATAAGATTCCATGAGCGCGATAAAAGCGTGGCGCATGTTCCATACACCTGTCATTGCGATTTGATTTGCTTAGACTATTTCATGCACCCGTTTAACTTAAAGTGACGCCACTTTCAACAAAAACCGAAAAGCAATCGCAAAAGCGATAAGGGTGAAGAAAAGTGGCCATGGTTTTTCTTTCTCAATGAATTTTTGTTCCGCTTTGCCGAATTTGCTTAATGTTCCAACATCGGTCATTTTAGCCTATTTAATTCGTGCCGCACGACGCTGGAATGCTTTAGACGACAGGATAGTGACGGATCCCAAAGCGTTCCTCATTTTTTACCGCTCAGCCACCTGAACTTGCAAACAGAATGACGAGAAATCGAAGCTGACCATCATTGGTATATCAATGCAGTGTGATGCTGACGACGCTACTTGTAACTTAAATCGGAGCTCTTGGGAGCTAGGAAAATGAAGCACGCGTACGGTCGAAATTGAATTGCAGTACACCGACAGGTTTTTTTTTTCTGGGGGGGGGGGGGGGTGGATCCGAGTAAATAAGCTGCTGTGCTATTCACTTTAAAGCTATGCCCATCGAATTGTGTGTAGGTCACGAATTTTAATCTATTGGCGAAAAATTTTCTCACTGCCATTTTCTCACCAAAAATAAAAAGCATTTTTTTGCCGGTCAAACGTACAAAGATAGAGCGAGAGAATCAAATTTAAAAAATAGCTGGTGTTCAACGTGGCTTAAACCTAATTATAGGAGCGAAAGCTCAGTTAAGCATGGTCTCAACTCTCCCAAACCAAATGTCAAGGTCAAGGCCCGGTACCCAATTGTCTTAGTCATATGGTCACGTGGTCATACTCCATACATGGGCCATACCACCACGCAGTTAAGTTCGGTTTCACCTTGTGAGGCACTGAAGGTTATTGTCGATGTGGAGCCCAGTGTCTCAAATCAAATCAGGGTCAAATTCAAAGGTAAGGGTCAGGCACCCAGTGGTCAGTCATATGATCACGTGGTCAAACTACCATACCTTGGGCCATACTACCAAGCAGTTAAGTTCGGTTTGACCTTGTGAGGCTTGAAGGTCATTGTTTCATCCACATCGATATCGGAAGAGCGAGAGCTCTAAAAACAAGTTTCATGAAGCTGCCCTCAGTGTGGATTTAACTTGCCTTGCGTCTGAACAACTGCCAGAGGGTCCTATTGTATATCTTGCTTTCAAAAACTATGAATCTACACCAACGCTCCCAGATTTAAGTTTTAAATTTTCATACCAGGTGGCCTAGCTGAAGTTAGGCAAAGAATAAAAATATATCGTCAAAAAAAATTCAGGGGGAGAGGACACTTTCTTGGCCTGAAGTGCGGTGAGGCGGAAGCCTTTCGCGCAGTGTTGCTGCTTGTGTCACTGCTGTGGGGTTAAGATGTTGATCAGGTACACAATTGGTTGTGAATCTTAAATGCTGGAGACACTGGAGGGCGTTTGGGAGGCATCCGTCTGATTTGACGCCTTTCCGCAAACACTCTACAGCGTCCTAGACAAGGAGAACTACGTATGCGTTGGCAGTAAGTAGCGCAGTCGTTAGCACGCTCGGCTGCGGAACGGATGGAGGGTGGTTAGAATTCCATCGTGCACAAATCGAGTTGCTGAAGAGCGTGGCATCGGACGTGCAGGCTCGTTGCCGCGAGTGTGACCCATTAAAGGATTTCGCCTGTATACGTGGTGGCAACGTCAAACCACAGTGGTCAACCGATGTTGACCACTGTATGTGGGAAGATCGAGTATTTTTATTTTGTTCATTTCAATAAAGAGATTTAAAAGATTTAATTTGCAGCTATTGCATTTCCGGCTACAGTTGCAGTGCCAAATTTATTGTCCCAAAAAGGGTCTAAATCTTACGTTTTTATTTTGTTGTGTGCAGTAGACTAGTTTGTTACGCGCTGAGAAGGAAGCGCGCGAAATGTGAGAAAACTCCATTTGACCACATGCTAGACGCGCGCAGCGGCAGTAGCTACCTCGAACGCGGAATTCTTTAAGGTAGCCGCGTAGTGTTTCGTGGCTCTATTCGCCTCCTCACATTCGCTGCACCTTCGAACGCGGCGGCGTTCACGAATTTCGTGTTTTAAGATCGTTGATGTGGCAGAACGCGGCGCTTGGTCCCGCGGAATTTTTTCATATTTCGCGTGCTGTCTTATCAATGAATAAGCAACTCATCTAAAGCACATATACAAATAAAAACTGAAGAACTGGCGGTTTTCTGGCACGCTCTGCAATTTGACACCAGAATTTTTGTCGTAAACGTAATGCTCGGACTGACCGCACACAGTGGTCAAACAAGGTGGTTGAAGTTGCCTACGCCTATTGTGCTACCATGTGTTTTTAAACCTTGGCCCTGTCTAGTTCCTGTACATATGTCCCACGGACATTGGACATGTCGCAGGCGATGGATACAAACCTACCGTACCCCTCCTAGACCACATGATCGTTGCTGGCACATTCACAAGAACATTCATTCCACTGCACATATGGGCCTTGCGACTCAGGCCTAAGGCCAGGAAGGTCATGGGAAAGAAGGTGGAGCTAATTTCGGTTGCGACGTGCTGCGCCAGCGACGCGTGTGTCTTTTACAATGCAAAACATTATTCATGATCCAGTCACTATAAAATGGTATGGATGCATCGCGTTGACAGCAAAGTTGTTAACACCCGCAGCCTCGTCTATAGTCGCAGGTACGATAAGACACGCGTTAAAAAACCACATTGTGAGCGGCAGGCAAAGTGTACAACAATTTCCGACAACGCATGCAGTCCAGGATATATTCAATAATTATTTAACAGATACCCAAATGTTAGTCGGCCATTTCCTCTATGAGCGTGCTTAAAGGACACCATATGCGAAAGAAGCCGCATTGCCACTCAAAGCGATAACTAATTAAACGTCATAGGAACGAATCGTGAAAGTCGAGACAGCAATCCTAATTTTTATCGCCAGCCATTCTTTTGCAGCTCACTGGGATGCTGTACCAGAAAGCTATGAGGAAAAAAACAGTGGCGTTTCGTAACTTTCGTTGTATCGCATTACTTCGTCATAGTACGCATGGAATAACTTCCAGAGACTGCCGCGTTTATTTCTGTTCCTGCACGTGATTCTATATTTTCTAAATGCTCAATGCACGGAACGTTCTATCGCTATGGTCTTCAGTTAATGAACAAGATTGAATTCAACGACGCGAGAGAATTTAGCAGCGAACAGTTTCAGCGCTTGTCACGTTTAAATGGCCTGTATTAAACTTATGCGGTCCGGAGAAAAGTCTTCCATTTCATGTGTGTGCCGTTTCATTCGCAGGTTGCTCAGTCTGTTTCTGCGCAGCGACCGGAACAAAAGTATAGTCCAGACGCCATGGCTGTAGACGTGAAATCGCCTCGAGGACCCATGTACCGAATTATAGACGGGTTCACCGGAAACCGGTACTTCTCAACTGAACTGTTCCGTTCGGCACTGCGGTACGTACCGAGAAAAGACGACACCTTTCTCGTCACATTTCCCAAAAGCGGAACAATATGGATGCAGCAGATCACTTACCTCATACTTCACGACGGGTTTCCGGCTCCAAGCGGGCTCGAGTTCTACAGAAGCTCACCCTTTCTTGAAATGGTCGGCGCCGAAGACGTCGTCAGAATGAGGCAGCCAGGCGTTATCAAGACGCATCTTTACTACGACTTGGCACCGAAGAGCCCCACGGCGAAGTACGTGTGGGTATGCAGGAACCCCAAAGATGTATGCGTGTCTTTCTTTTATCACACGAAGGCTTTCACAGCGTACGACTTCACAGATGGCAAGTTTGAAGACTTCTTTGAGGTCTTCATGGAAGGTGCCAACGATTTTGGCGACTACTTTGATTACATCCTTTCCTGGTACGCCCACCGTAACGACCCAAATGTGTTTCTGATGCACTTCGAAGAGCTTAAAGCCGACCCCAAGAGTCAGATGCTAAAGCTTGCGGCTTTTCTGGGAGAAGAGTACCACCGGAAGCTCACGCAAGAGCCGGAAGTTCTGGAAAGAGTAGTCAAGTTCAGTGGAATCGACTACATGAAGGAGAAGACAGCTGATACCATAAAGGCTTTCTTCGCCAACGCCTTGGAAAGCGACGAAGAGGTATGTCCGGGAATTAGGCACTATCTGGAAGCTACAGTAAAGTACCCGAGGAATGCGAGCTTCATCCGTAAAGGTGTCTTGGGGGACTGGAAAAACCACTTCACGCCAGATATGAATTCAAGAATGGAAAAAAAGATTTACGAGAAGCTTTCCGGCACGGAGTTTATTGACCTCTGGAAAAAGCACGCAATCCTGTCATCACGGGAATCGAATGTCGCATAGGCGTTTTCAAGAGAAGCGTTGTGTCTCAGATGTCACTGCCGGTTAGCGCTGTCCCAGCTGCCAAGAGTATGTTCACCGATCTCTCTGCGTCATTTTGTGTTCAATGCCGCATGAATGACCAGAATACAAAAGAAAGGAAGAAATTCTTTACCCTGAAAACTGAGTGGTTTATATGCGTCTAAAATCTCTTTGCAAGAAATAAAGGAAAGGACGCTTAAGGTGTAGCATTGCGTTCATCGTTGATTGATTTAAGAGCTTTGCTGTTTATTAGTAGTGACAAGTGGAAGCTGACTTCGTAATCTGCGGGAATTGTTTGAACAAGGTATGAGTTCCGTCAGAAAGCGAAAGTATGAAAAGGGTGAAGGTATCCCTCGCTTTTGGCAAGTTGATGTTTAACGGCTGTATTTTTTTTAGCTTGGCACCAAACTCGGCATGCTGGGGTTGAAATAAAAGGCACGACCGTACTTATAAGGGACGACCAAACTGGGGCAACTGCAGGGGTTAACTCGAACAGCAACGCTAAGGGACTAAGCTGAACAAAGAGGTTAAACATTTAAAGAAATTATTGTAAACTCTGGGGGTTTGATGCCACTAAAAACGAATGGGGAATCAAATGCCGCAGTGGAGATCTCCGGTTTAATTTAGGCCACCTGGAGTTCTTTGACGTACGCTGACACCACATAGCAAACAGGCGTTATTGTAGGAAAGTGAGGTGCTTCTTATGAATACTAACAAAGGAAGTCTACAGTCGCCGAAATGAAGGAAAGTATAGGAGGACGTTTCGAGGGTTTTTTTTCATTTTGTTTTGTTGTTCAATGGAAACATGGTGTTATTACTTTACGACTAGAATAAACCGCGAGCGTCACTTAGAACGTGACACTTCTGTCTTGTGTTTTCGGTGACACGCTTCAGGGGTGATCACAGTTCACAGAAACTGCATGTGTTTGCGGAAAGCATCCTTATACTGAGAAATAAAGCGCAGCAGCAGGGTGTACAACTGATGACCACTATGTAGCTAAATGGCGCGTTCCTGGTTTCCGGGGCTGATGCGAGAAGGGTAAAGCTGGGCACAAGTGGTCCAGGCCAGCGCGCTGATATCTTACAATTGTTACTGTAGTGAGAGCACTTTTTTTCTGAACTGCCGGAATTTGCACTCTGGCTACAGAAAATATCGCGCAGAAAATGAGCATCTGTGATATTCAAACGAGATAAAAACAATTTCGTATCTCAGTTATGTGACCAAAATATCCAAAAATTGTATTCCTGGCTGTACTATGTGGGTAATCACTGCGCCCTCTTCAGCGGACCCTTTTGGAGTTTCGGTTTCTGATTTCTTTAGTAGCTAGAGCTACACTGGGCTACCAGTCGAGCATTTCGCGCTGGCTGGGAGAAGCCAGTTGTGCGCATGCGCCGTTACCACGTCAACCGGAGAGGAGCAGCAGGTGCCGCGTGCGCTTCGCCGTCGCCGCGGCCGCGCAGCCGCTCAACCGTCGGAGGCCCGCGTGACGTCACACGGATGAGCAGACGGGCAGGGAAGTATTAAGAAAACTGGGTTGCGAAGGAGCGCTAGTAGAAATTCAAAGGACAGACACAGAAAAAACATTAAAGGCGGCTCCACTGCCCAAAAATATGGACACAAATCTGCACACTGCACGCAGAGCGGCCAGAGCCACCTATATACAAAGAACACTAGCCCTGAGGGACACAACGGTGTATGTGGACGCAGCCAGATACGCCAAAATTCCAGGACAAGGCAATTACAACATGGTGGCGACGGTGATAGGCTCGGACCTACGCGAGATCACTAGCGCATCTCTAAACGACTGCACGGTAGTCGAGGCCGAAGAGGCGGCCGAAGCTCTAGCGGCAGCGGAGGGCTACCGGTCCAAGCTTTCTTTAACGATCATATCAGACTCGCAAGCAGCCTGCCGAAACTATATGAACGGCAGAATCAGCCGCAGCGCGCTCCGCGTACTCCGCTCTTGCGGCGCACCCCAAAAGGATAAGCAAGGAAGACCACTTTTGCATACGATAGTATGGACGCCAGGTCACGAAGGAGTGGTAGGCAACCAAGAGGCCGACAGGGTAGCTCGAGAGCATACGAAAAGCCGAGCTTCCCGCGTAGGCGGCCCCGAGGTTTTCGTACCTATCCCTCAGGGATATACGGCGATTTTAGATTATTTTAAGGGGGTCAGAAGACGCTACCCCCCACCACACAAATCACTTAGCAGGGAAGAGGCTGTAGCTTGGAGACAGCTGCAAACGGGTACCTACCGTAACCTGCATATACTAAGCAAAATTCACCCCACGCAATATAAAGATACATGTTCATGGTGTAACGAAACGCCCACGCTATATCATATTTCGTGGGATTGCCCGTGAATACCCGTGGTCCCAGCCAAATCAAACCCGAGTGCGGAGCAGTGGGAGGGATTGCTCTCCAGCGACCGCCGGTGCGACCAAATTGGTCAAATCCGGCGGGCCAAGCTGGCGGTGGCATCCAGCGGAGCCCTGGAATAGGGGCAGACGACCCTGTGCAAGAGATGACCCAAGTCATCTGACACCGCAGACGAACAAAACTTGAGCAAAATAAAGTTTATTCTCTCTCTCTCTCTCTTGTGCGTATGCACCGATACGCTGGCAACCAGAGAGACGCCACTGGTGCTCCGCGCGCTTCGCCGCCGCCTCTTTTCTGGCTCTCAGGGTAGCGTTTTTTGTGGCTTTCGTTTCTACTCGCTTATGAGCGCGTAACTGCACTCGAATGCTGCGCATTCATTCTTAAACTGTCTTAACAGGCGACTGTTTCACTTTCATAAGCTAAGTGAAGAACAGCGAAGGGAAAGGTGAAATCAATGGAACAGGCATTTGCCAGGTTGGCTTTGACCGGCATTCTCAAGACAGAGAGGGAGTGAAAGACATCACATTCACTGAGACACCTATTTAGTTCCGCCTTTTTGAGAATAAATGACTGAACAAGTGGCTGAGCGCTAAGCGACTGTCAGTGCATCAAACTGACTCGAGGCAACGAAAACTATTTTTGCATGTAGCTTGCCGCAATATTTCGACTATGGCTACCATTGGGACGTTACAATTAGTTCACGCAGTGCAAGCAGTAAGCCAGATGCATTGCTAAGTGTAGCCGCCGCGATCTTCTTTCGATAACATCCTTATGCCGCGCAACAAAGCTCGATATTCTGAGACACTTTGTCGCTGTTCAGGTTTACGTGCTCGACTCATACGCGGCTAGCTTAATATTGGCCTTCATATACCTACAGGACAAAGAAAATATGGGCCGACAACATAAGAGTGGATATGCGCCTTCAGTATAGCCGCTACATACCATCTGAAATGTTCCAAACACAATGCTTCAGTTGTATACTCGCCGCTTACAGCTGCACAGACAGGAGGAGAGTAGTTTTGTAAAACGCGAGCGCGCATTCACGTGACAAAAGAGTTGGAACAAGGCCGCGCTCATTCTTCACAGGAATGCATTGGCTGAATGCGCAGCTCTACGTCTAGTGCCTCTATGGCATCTCTGTATGAACTCTATGGCGATGCACGCGAATTCACCGGAAGTCAGATGGCCTGCCCTGGATGTCGGGCGTCTGCTGTGCTTTTCAAGGCAAAAAGCCGTGCTTTCTGTCTTTTCGTTCGGAGATTTTTTAATTGTTCTCGTGTAATATCTGCTCTAATACGAAAGGAATAGGAAAGCTGAATGAGAGAAATGTGAACATCGTTTGGAGAACCTTGTTATTATAGAGAAACCTCGGAGGAAAGCAGCCATGCAGGTTTCCCTGTGCCGCTCTAAATGGGTGTGTATTGTCGCCATAAAAAATGGCTGCGGCTTAGCTTATCATTTCGACTTGGTTATGCAAGCACCACGTGTTTCGTTGTGGGCTCCGCACTCCGAGAACTAACTTCCAGCGGCTAGCCAGTCTCTGCCGCAGCTACTTCCAATGCTCGTCGCTGTCTTCGTTAGGCGTCTTTCGCTCGCGGTTGAGCCAGGCGAAGCTCCCGCTCTTCATCGATTTCGACTGCACGTTTAGAGCGTTTAAGGCTGCTGCACGATTGTTTTTTTTTTCCGCATGCGCACGTGTCCTTGTTACCATGCGCACGGCCGCGTGAGGGCGCGTTGCGGATGAGGTGCTGTACGATCAAGTTTGCTCCATCCGACCGAGCGGACGACTCGGGCGTTCTCATTGGCGCTCTCGGCAGTGCCGCCCGTGCGGCAGCACAGGCATGTGCCGCAGCAAAACACGAAGATATCTCGCCGTACGAATACCGACACATCGATATTGTGGCTCACCCCAGACATGTTTAGCTGTGAGATTGTTCGTAGCCGGTAAAACTGCGATCGGCTGTGACAGCCATGGATCTCGGCGTGGCCGATTCCGACGTCCGCGAACAAAGCCGCAACAAACTTTGCAACACCGCAGGCGAGGTTCTAAAACAGCGTCGCGGGAAACAATTAACATTTGCGCTATTTCTACTTCAGAAAGTGATAAAAGGCATCACACCGCGATCGTGACACAACTCTTTCGAACGGTAGTCGGGTAGACTCCGCTGAAGACCACCCGTATATGCAACCGTTCTAACTACGATCTAAGGTTTTTGCCTCCTAATATTTGAAGAGTGCCCCCATTGACAGTTGCGCTATACCCTAACATGCAATAACGATTTCAGAACGACGACGCGATTCGTATCACGAACTTTCGGAGCCAAGGATACGGGACTAGAACAAGCTATAGGTTAGCAGTACATATTCGATCGTTTGCAATTATAACAGGGAAATCCACATAGCACAGGTTAAATCATCAGTTATTCAAACTAGCACACTGCAGTCTTTTTAGATGTATTATAATTTCCTTTATTTTATAGCTTTTCCATTATTCCATGCACACTTTAGTAGCCATCTATAAACGCTGGTTGTCACTCTCAAGTAAACAGGCCTCCTTGTTGTCTCCCCACTTTACTGTTATCGCAAAAGACACTTATCTATTCATCGCTATAAGAAGTGTGTCTGAAATGTGCATATATTACAAATTTCCATATTTTAACACACTGCATTCGAATACGAACCCAAATGCACGAGAAAGTTATGACATTCCCAGTAATTTGGAATATGCAAAATCAGTTGGAACTGCAGCAGTTGTGCATTTCACAGAACAGTGACCGTGCAACATTGCTGATTTCTCTCTGTAATGTTATTCGATCAGTTAGAAAAGCCAAAATTGAAATAGCACAGTGTGGTGACAATTAAAGGGGCAAGCCATCTATAACTGCACTGAAATGCATGGGAATTCTTTTCTGCACAGTGACAGCGGGCGACAAGTTTTATTTTAGCCGTCATTCCTTAGCTCATATTGCAATGTGAATTGCACAAGCTGGAATGAAGCAGTGCAAACAAGCCTGGAGAGTTGTGCTCAGAGCCAGTCAATGGTGACACATGCAGAAACAAGCTGGCATGTTGTCTGTACAACTCCAAAAAATTCTGAAAGTGCCCATGGGAATGAAAACAAAGTGGCTGCTTAGTACTTAGTAAAAGGCCATACATGCCTTTTACCTTCAGTCTAAACATAACATTATGTGGGAGCTGGTAAACTGGTTTACATCTGGACGGCTCCTGGTTTAGGTTGGGAAGATAACTTCATACATACAAGGAAAAAGGATGCACTGATCATGCATAGGGGTTATCTCAAGCAGAATTAGTAGAAATATATTTACAAGGTGAAAGTTGTCTTGTTGCAAAATACAATGAAATAAAAAATAATCATTAAGTGTGTGTAGGGCATAGATGCATATTTCCTCTCATACAGTTTTAAAGTAGTATTTACGACTTTTTTTGACCAGAAAGAAAAATGACGGATCGTAACAGTCATTCTGGTTCCCAAAACAGCAGATAAAGGTGAGCATTGTCTGCACCACTTGTCATGTATAAAATTTTGGAATGAGCTAGATGTTGTTATTAGCAACATCTTCTGCAAAGTAAAGTTTATTTCATTGCCAGTTTAGTTTTCAAACTGCCAAAGTTCCCTTTAGGCATACCTTATGCTAAAGTGACTTAGTCGTGAACCTAACTGATTGAAGACCTTTGCCTAGGCTATGCCTACTTTTCGGCTTCATACAGGGAGTGTATGTGAGTTTAAACAGTCCAATAAGGGCTGCATGTATTATAATGCACCAAAATGATAATCCTCCTTAGGGCCTTATATGAAAACTTGTGTTACTAATGTAAGGAAAACAGCAAACCTATGAATAAATTAATACTGAATACAGGTTTGTGCCTTTCCATGCGTTTCACTGCCGTCAATGTAAGAAGATCACATTCACACATAAAATACACAGCAGCTGTAACCGGACTCCATTCATGACGACAGAACTGGTGTGAAATTTAGCTTCATTATAGAGGAGAAGGAGGCACCCTTTTAAAAATACTGTAAATGCTGGCCCCATAACATACCTGGCTGGCCATTTCAGATGAGGATAAGAATCAAATGACACAAGCACATACAAGTCACATGCGTAAACGTACGCACCTAGCATTTTAACCACATGACATAATTGAAGTCTATGGGTTGCTTTGCTTGAAACAGGGTAGGATACAAGCACAAAGGAAATACTGACACATATCAGCTCTTAATGGAGACGGGTATGGATGGCAGTAAAAGCTATTAATGCAATCCTATTAACGTTGGCGAATAGGCAATTCCCGAGCACGCAGACGGTTGTTCTGTAGGGTAGGACTGTTGATATTGAGAGTGGGATGGCAGGCCATACATCAATAAATGAGGACTAGTTTAATAAAACAGTGAAATGAAGGTCATTCATGAATGTAAGAAAAACAGAAGGGCCTAGTATGATACCTTTGGGGTTGCCCGAGATTCCAAAATAAGAAAGGCAGGATGAGCAAGAGTTAGCATGGGCCAACTGCTGTTAGCTGGCTAGGATCCCTTGAGTGCAACGGCTGTCAGCAAGCGAGAAGTGGTTCAGTAATCGTTCTGTGCAAGCAGCACTCGAAATTTTGTGCAAGCGTATGGTTCGTACAATCAAACTTTACAAATTTCAACAAAATGACCCCCTCGCCTTCCAATAGCCATGAAGGTGGTACAAAGACGGGAAGGCAATTACCGTAATTTCCGGCATAAAGTCCGTACCTGATGCATAGTCCGCAGAGCTCAATTTCGGATCCGTTTTTTTTTTCTATTGTTTGCCCGCACCCAGTACGCAGCCAGCAACAGTCACGTGTGCAACCCGTGCATAAAGATATACGTGCACACAAAAGTCAAAAGTATCACAAAACGTTCGTAAATAATAAGCGTTGAAAATTTCTTGCTATATTGGGCGATACTTGCAAAAATAAAATGTAGGGTCTACTCCTCTGGATACTACGCCAAGTGCAAAATTTCAGCCTTTAACCATGTATAGCCTCCGGACTATATACCGGAAATTACGGTAACAGTTCCGCGGCCGCGATGGTGTTGTTTTTTCGCCAGTGCAGATGGAGACGTTTTGAAAACCTAATCTGCATATTACGCCACCAACAGAGAGTAGCATCTCTAATAAAACGCGGAAATATTAGAGGCAATAAAACGCGCCTCCAAAAAACCGCCTTCCCGATATCGTTACTTGCCCTTAGGCATATATGTGACTGTGCAATAAGCACAGCACCCCGCATCTACGAGTGCACACGTGCGCAGACAATATACCATGTGTTTCACAAAGTCCGCTACTGATCTTTAAAATATGCTGTTGGAGCGAAAAAGAGTTTTTCTCGGCAGAGTGAAACCAGTGTTTAGGGACATTAGAAAACAGGTGAACCATGATGACCACTAAGCTGGTTAACTGAATAATAGGTAAATATTTAAGTATATTTGGGCACCTGGTTGCAATTAGCGATGTCCGCATCAGCCTCCCCACGCCCACTGTAGGGCAGAGGCCTCTCATTTTGCGTGCAACTTTGCGTGCAACGTTTTGGTCAGCTAGAAATCTCTTATTGAAGCCAGATGCTTACCTTTAATACTAAAAAAGTGCACTATTACAATTTAATTAACCGCTTTATTGTTACCACGACCGCCGCGGTGGCTCTGTGGTTATGGCGCTCGGCTGCTGACTGGAAAGACGCGGGTTCGATCCCGGCCGTGGCGGCTGAATTTCGATGCCGGCGAAATTCTAGAGACCCGTGTACTGTGCGATGCCAGTGCACGTTAAAGAACCCCAGGGGATCGAAATTTCGACCGGGTTCGATCGCTGAGTAGGGAGATTTGCGAGGTAATAGCTGTCGACTCGCATATGATACCGGGTGGAGGATTCCATCATGCTCCTGCAGGCGAACGTCGCCTACGCTGACCTCGGAAGCATTTGTGCGAAGCACGATCTCCTTACTGAGAAGTGGAGCTCTTAATACGGACCTGGAAGTTAACGCGTACTTGAGCTCGTCAAAAGCGGTTTGCTGCTGTGGTGTCCAGGGGACAAGGTTGCGTTCATTTTACGTATCAACTCCACGTGCGGTTGGACTTTGTCGGCATAGCCAGGGATGAAACCTCGATAGAATCCGGCAAGCCCTAAGAAGGAACGCACTTACTTCGTCTTTGGAAGCGGTACGTTGACAAGCTTTTCCACCACCGTTCCCAGTAGTCGGATGGTCCCTTCTCTAGGCTGGTGTTCAAGAAAAGAGATGTTAGTGGCTCCGATTTCACTCTTCTGCGCTTGATCGTGAGGCCGGTCTCGCGTACCCTGCAAATGGCCTATTTAAAGTCCAAAGATGTTCTTCCCAGGTAGAGGTCGCTACAAGAACATCGTCGATGTAATGAACGACATTGTCTATGTCTTGTAATAGAATGCGCATCCGGCACGTAAAGATAGCCGATGCTGTCTGAATGCCGAAGGCCATGTAGACGAACTGCACAGTGACCGCATTGGGTAGATAACGCTGTTTTCGGTCTCGAAGCTGCCTCCAGGGGTACTTGCCCTTACCCTTTAGCAAGGTCAAATTTTGAAAAGCACCCCTTGGTTCCAACCTCGGTAAATATTACATCTGTCCTTGGAATCGGCTCTGCTTCCGACACAAGAACATCATTCATGCGTCGAAAGTCGATGCAAGTCCGATAGGTGTCTTTCTTTTTAATCAGAACGAGAGGGGAATTGTATGGAGATTTTGAACGGTGAATGACCCCGAATTTGATCATCTCGTCTATCTCCTTTTCGACCACGTCCTTCGTGGCAAAAGGCAACGGGTATTGAGGGGTATTCACGACTTCAGAAGTGGAGAGCCTGAGTTGACACTCCACTAGATTAGACTTTCCGGGAATCTCGGAAAAAAATGTCAGCGTACGTGTCAAGTAAGCTCCGAATCTCCTGCTGTTTTTCCTCATCGAGCTTGGTGGAGATCTGCACGGCTTCAATTCCTTTACCGTGGTCCGTGCTAAGGGTCGGCACAAACTATTCACACAATATGAAAATGGTTTGCGTATATTATCTCTCCCCTATCCCAAATGTAGTAAAGAATAATTTCTTCAATATTTCTTAATCTCCGTTTATCAGTGGTATGGGATGCCAGTCAGCAGGGTTGGTCGATGAGGGATCTGTCTTGGAAATCCAAACGACTCGGCCATTTCTGAAACGATTAAGGAAAAGGTGCTGCTGGAAACAATATTTTACGTCACCTTCTTCGATTACGACGAAAGATGACGCCTGCACGGTCTCTTGGGACGCACGCTCTTCGTACCGTTTCAGCATATTGATGTGGAATCTAAAATCCACGCGTCTAAAATCCCTTTGCGAGAAATTACGGAAATGACGCTAAAGGTGTAGCGTTGCGTTAATCGTTGATTGATTTATGAGCTTCGCTGTATAGTAGCAGTCACAAGTGGAAGCTGACTTCATAATCTCCCGGGTTTTTTTTTTTGAACAAGGTATAATTTCCGTCAGAAAGAAAAAGTGTGAAAGAGGGCGAAGGTATCCCTCGCCTTTATCAAGTTGATGTTTACCGGCTGTTTTTTTTTCTTTTTTGCTTGGCACTAAACGCACCATTCGGGGGTTGAAAGAAAAGGTACAACCGCATTTGTAAGAAGAGCTCAAACTGTGGCAACTGCAGGGGTTAACTCGAACAGCAACGGTAAGGGACCAAGCTATATCCAGAGGTTAAGAATTTAAAGAAAATATTGTAAACTCTGGAGCTTTAATGTCACGAAACAACGAATGGGGAACCAGATGCCACAGTGGAGCTCTCCGGATTAATTTAGGCCACCTGGAGTTTTTAAGGCACGTCGACATCGCATAGCAAACTGGTGTTATTGTAGGGAAATGAGGTGCTCGTGATGGCATTCTAACGAAGAAAGTCGGCAGTTTACAAAATAAAGAAGTATTGGGGAACGTTTCTAGCCCTTTTTTATTTTGTGGTGTTGATCAAAGGAAAACAAGTGTAATTACTTTATGGCTAGAAGATAACCGCGGGTGTTACTTGGAACGTGACACTTCTGTCTACAGCGTTTTCGGTGACATGCGTGAGCAGGCGCAGTTCAAAGAATCTGCATCTCCTGGCGAAAAAATGACCCGACGCTGAAGCAGTGACCGAATATCGAGCTTTGACACACCTAACAAAGTTCGCCGGTACGAATTCCTGCCGCGAGCTACAGTCCAACTTAACTGGTACGTTTATGCTGTATAAAACGCAAAATCGTATGCCGCCATCCCGAAAACACTGTGACAAACGGTTGAGCCACAACATTCACATGAAGATTGGTAAAGATGTGGAATTGAGGGTACTTAGGTCGCCGATTCGAATCCCTGCCGCGAGCTGGGCTATAACAAGTAGGTTTATGCTGAACGGAACTCTGAATCTTACGACACCATCCGGAACATTCTACGACAAACGATTGGCCCACAAATTTTGCAGGAATGTCTGGACTAAGTGGCCCGACTTTGACGCCTGCCAGATAGATAGAAATATATATATATATATATATATATATATATATATATATATATACCAAAAGTGATTTCTGGCAGCTGATATGGTCAATATAATATAAAATCACCAAAAATTGAAGAAACATAACAGGAGTTAATTCACAACGTTTCGGCTGCAGGACCAGCCTTTTTCCTCCAGCCGAAACGTCGTGAATTAAATCCTGTTATGTTTTCCAATTTTTGGTGATTTTATATTATATGTGTGTGTGTGTGTGTGTGTGTGTGAAGGGAGCCAGCAATCAGCGAAACCAAGGTGCACAGGAGAATGGTTTTTTTTATGTGTGGTGCTTATCAGTGGGATATTATAGTACTTAGATTAATAAATCGCTGAAAGAAAGTTACTTATAAAGCAGCAGAAAAAACAACCATGCCGCCGGTGGGATCCGAACCCACGACCTCCGAATATGCGTCCGGTGCTCTTACCAACTGAGCTACGGCGACGGCTGGGCAATCTGCTGCTCTCGTGGGTATTTATGTTAACGTGCACTGACATCGCACAGCACACGGGCGCCTTAGCGTTTTTATGGAGGCAAAACGCTAAGGCGCCCGTGTGCTGTGCGATGTCAGTGCACGTTAAAGATCCCCAGGTGGTCGAAATTATGACGGAGCCCTCCACTTCGGCACCTATTTCTCTTTCTTCTTTCACTCCCTCCTTCATCCATTCCCTTACGGCGCGGTTCAGATGTCCAACGATATATGAGACAGATACTGCGCCATTTCCTTTCCCCAAAAAAACAATTATTATTATTATTATTATTATTATTATTATTATTATTATTATTATTATTATTATTATTATTATTATTATTATTATTATTATTATTATTATTATTATTATTATTAATATATTATTTATGTTCATTTGGTGTAAGCGAACCTTGAGAGTATTCACCAGCGCCTCCCTCGACCATAGCGGCGGACGTAGCACGTCCTGTAATACCGCGAGCGTGACGTAGAACGTCATCTAACGGCGAGGGCGGAAACAGTGCGAGAGCCCTCTTAAGCTACCTATGGCATCAAGACTGCCAGAACCGAGACCCTCGTTAAGCTATTAGCAGATAAGTTAGAGGAAATGAGGAGCCCGTTTTGACAAACCTATGAAGGGAGCCAACAGTCACCGAAACCAAGGTGCATAGGGGAATGTTTTTTTATGTGTTGTGCTTATCAGTGGGATAATATAGTACTTAGATTAATAAATCGCTTAAAGAAAATTACTTATAAAGCAGCAGAAAAAACAACCATGCCGCCGGTGGGATCCGAACCCACGACCTCCGAATATCGTTACCAACTGAGCTACGGCGACGGCTGTCAAATCTGCTGCTTTCGTGGGTATTTATGTTCATTGGGTGTAAGCGAACCTTGAGAGAGCACCGGACGCGATATTTGGAGGTCGTGGGTTCGGATCCCACCGGCGGCATGGTTGTTTTTTCTGCTGCTTTATAAGTAATTTTTTTAAGCGATTTATTAATCCAAGTACTATAATATTCCACTGATAAGCACAACACATAAAAATTAAAAAAGAACATTCCCCTATGCACCTTGGTTCCGGTGACTGTTGGCTCCCTTCATAGGTTTGTCAAAACGGGCCCCTCATTTCCTTTAACTTATCTGCTAATATATATATATATATATATATATATATATATATATATATATATATATATATATATATATATATATATATATATATATATATATATATATATATATATATATATATATATATATATATATATATCGACACAATTTACTTCCGAGTTGTGCCCGGGGGTCACGTTGCCACCTGTTATTTTTTCCACTATATAACCACCTCCGTTAGCATGGCAACCACAGGGTCACGATTTGCGTTACAACGCTTATCGCTGATGCTGAAGTCTCCTTACGTGCTATGAACATATTCTCTTAGTGCATTTATGCTCTACTAGTGTTTTCTTCGCTGCGCTTGCGCTTGATTAAAGCTTTTGGTCTCGTGACACCCACCGAGCTTGACGCTTCTGTCGCCTGGCCGCATTCACTCGTTCTCGGTGTTCCGTGTCTGATGCGTGCTTCTATCTCTCGAGAATCGCTCTCCATGACAGCGACCGTTCAGGACTGAAGGGGCACTCCGAGCGCGATACCGATTTTGCGCGCTTGAGAGTGATCTTGGGAGGCGAAAATGCCAAGGCGGACAAGGCGACGGACGTCTCTGCAAGACCGAGAGTCTGGGCTACGGATAGTTCTTCATGAGGACCTACAGACAATGGAAGGATGGTACCGAGGGCATACCAGGGGGGGGGGGGGGGGGGGGCGAGTGTAGAGTAGGAAAAATGTGCTGAAGACAGTGGTCTCGCGCCGTGCGGCAGGTGCTGAAAGCGTAGGCGATGAAAGGCAGAACGCGGCCCCAGTTGTGATTTGAATTAGCGTACATTGAGAGTATGTTGGTGATCGTTCGGTTTCTGCGTTCAGTTTTAAGAGCGGTAAAGTGATGAATGAGTGTGTAGCGCAGGAAGGGAGAAGCAGCTCCACGACGAACGCGGTGAATTGGCGACCACGGCCGCTAATGATAACAATTGGAGGCCCGTGGCGGATAACTATGAATCGATGAATCAAAGAGGACACATGACACGCGATAACCGAGGTCAGGGCTGCCGTGTATCATTCTGACTAGAAAATGCTCTCACATATGTTGAACTCACTCAGTGTATATAAAACAGTCATCATACCTACCTCGGAAAATTCGGATCAAACCTGCAGCCTCTAATAATAATAATAATAATTGGTTCCGGGGGGGAAGGAAATGGCGCAGTATCTGTCTCATATATCGTTGGACACCTGAACTGCGCCGGAAGGGAAGGGTAAAGTAGGGATCTAGCAAAACCACTTTTGCCGGAACAATTTGGGTACTCACATTACGTACGAAAAACCAGTGCTACCAAGCTAATCGGCCGGGCGAACTTACAACCACTCACACATCGAAAAAATTTCACTTCAAATGTCGAGCTCCTACTACTCGCACCTTGCTTTTAAACAGTCATCAAGAACAACTCATAGTAAATTTGTTCGCCGACCACTAAAATGTTCACAAGCACACTCTCTTTCCATCCACCATTTCCTTTTCCCATTCGCTCCCAGTTCTTACAGAAAAGTTCCGAATATTGCGGATAAGTTCGGCATCGTGTTCTCCTTCAGGCTATTCCTCAAGTTCTTCAAGTTCGAACGATGTTCCGTTGATTTTGGCGACAGTATGCGCCCAAAGAATTTCCCGTTTAAGAAGTTGGCAGTGACTTAACTTCGCTAACCCTGGAATTCAGCGAAAAGCAAGGACGCTTGCTGAGCGTCTGAGGCTCGTCCATGGCAGTACCGCTACACACTCGCGAAAGCCGCTCTATATATGCCCGCACGACCCCGTGGCTATGACGTAGTATCACAGGGTCTTACGGCACCCCCATCGGATGTGATCACGCGGCTTCACATCACCCCACCTGATGCTCTTAAGGTCAAAGGTCAACCTAAAGGTCACCCAATGTCAACGACCAGAGGTCAAAGGTACTTAGTTTGTCGTACTTAGTTCGTCGACATAAAAAAGGTGCCCAGTGTAGGAGAAAAAAGTTGAATCAGGACGTTTGTCGTGGCTAGTTGGCGCATGCATAATTTCATAGCGATTCAGCCATGACCCTGGTTAACCTCGTTACCATAACGACCTTTCAGTCGAGAGCTTAGCGCCCGTCCTGTCTTGTGTATTCCCTCTTATCAATGTTCTTTCGCACTGTGGCTTCCGTCAATTAGCTATGCACCAACTAGACCGCACAAAAATCCTAGTTCAACGTATTTTTCCTACATTGCACTCTTTTCTATGCCAATGAACTATGCACAATTCAGCCATCACCCTCGTTCTCCTAACAACCTGTCAGTCGGGAGTTCAACGCCCGTCCTGGCTTTTGTGTTTCCTCTTGTCAATATTCTTTCGCGGTGTGGTTTCCTATGTCCGGTCGCACTCCCGCCTACCCGGTTGGCCTCCCATTTTCGGGTCCTTTTGTGTATTCGAAGTACGTGGCAAAGAGACATTTAATGTCCAAAATGAACAAATAAACCCAGCCCTCATTCGGAATGTTTTAATCTTCGCGCAGCACGAAATAAAGACAATAACACGGCGTCTGCCTCGTCACTCACATTTATTTCTTTATGAGGAAACAAAGCACGCTCTTTCGAGATGTAGCAGATGAAGTAAGTGTCTTCCCCTTATTTACAAGCACTGGTATACCCTGCGTCGACGGGCCTTGAACTGGAATAATTGCCAGGTGGCAGAAAGGCCTACACCACGCAGTATTGTGGCGCTTACAGAATGCCATATCTCTTCCAGAGAACAATAAACTCCGTTCCAGAAAGCTTGTCATAAATCTTTTTTTCAATTCTTGCGTTCATATCTTCGGTGAAGTGGTTCTTCCAGTCTCCTACGACACCTTTCCGGAAGGAAATTACTTTCCTGGGGTACTTCTTCGAAGTTTCCAAGTAGTGCTTAATTCCAGGACAGAGTTTATCGTTGTTTCCCAGTGGCTTGTCGAAGAAAGTCTTGACGGTGGCAGCTGTCGTATCCTTCATGTAGTCTATGGTACTGCACCCGAGGACCCGATGTAGCATTTCCGGTTCCTCGACAAGTCTATGGTAGTACTCTTCTCCTAGAAAAGCCGCAAGTCTCAGCACCTGACTCCGTGGGTCCGCCTTGATCTCTTCGTAGTGCAGGAGGAGCACGTTGGAGTCGTTGCGGTGGGCGTACCAGGAAAGCATGTAGTCAAAGTAGTCGCCGAAATCGTTAGCGCCTTGCATGAATATCTCGAAGTAGTCTTCAAATTTTCCGTCAGCGAAGTCGTACGCTGTTAGAGATTTCGTGTGATAGAAAAAAGAGACGCACACGTCTTTGGGGTTCCTGCAGACCCACACGTACTTTGCTCTCGGACTCTTCGGTACCAAGTCGTAGCTAAGGTGAGTCTTGATAAGGCCAGGATGCACAATTTTCTCCACGTCCTCAGCCCCGAACATCTCGAGCGAGGGTTGGTTCCTGTGCAATTCGAGCACGCTGGGAGGAGGCAGCCCATCGTGAAGAATAAGGTAAGAGATCTGTTGCAGCCATACTGTTCCGCTTTTGGGAAATGTGGCGAGGAAGGTGTCACCTGTTCTCGGCTCGTACTGCAATGCCGAACGGAAGAGTTCGACAGAGAAGTGCCGGTTAAAAGTACGGCCATCTATGACTCTGTATATGGGTCCCCGAGGTGCCCTGATGTCCATGGCGAGGCTTTTCGAAATATTGGCTCCTTCCGATCGTTTCCAAGAACCAAAGCGATGTCCCTGCGAAGAATAAAAGTGCACAGAGGGTTTTGCATATGCCGGAAGGTTTAAGAAAGCCTTCTTGGTAAAAGAAGATAGGAACTTAGTCACTGCTTAGTGTTCAAGACATGTTCCCTGAAACATTTTTTTTTCAGGCAGGACTGCACAGGTCTTATATGTGTAGGTATAAAACATGTATCGATCGGTTGGCACACGCCTACCTGCAGGAATAACGACGGTATAACACAGGCACCTGCGTCGCCATTTTCCTTCAGGAGATAACGAGAAGTCGGAAATCTCGTGCAGGGTTATAGCTTTTGCTTCCTTGGTTGGTGGATCCCAAGCACTGAATGCCTATTCTAGGATTAGTCTTACATTGACCTTACAAAGGGAATCCTGAGAGGCTAATGAGCAATTTCCAGCATTGCGGTGAAGAAAACCCAATGCACGACCCGCCTTGGCAATTTTGTAGTCGACAGGTCGATGCCAATTTAACTCTGGAGTAAAATACACATCTAGGTATTTGTATTGAAATACACGGCTAAAGACAAAACTATTTAGGACGTAGGTTCGAACTTGAGGGTTTCTGTTTTTTGTGCATACTACATATATTGTTTTGTTCAGGTCAAGTTCATACGCCACTGTGCGGACTACTAAGAAATTTTATACAAATCATGTTGAATCTTGTAGGTGTCTGTTGCAGAAGTAATTGTTCTGTAAAGCACGCAATCATCTGCAGACAGCCTCATATGGGATGCAATACCGTTAGTGATGTCATTAACATAGAGTAAAAAAATATGAGATCACTGCGGTAGCAGCATTGGAGGAATGCGCGAGCATTGACGTCTCCTCGCCCCTCTTTGCTCCTTTTTGCCTAAATGAATCAAGTTCCATAATTGCCCATTTTGAGTTTTCAAACTTGGCGCCACGCTTCGCTCCGTCCACACTCTCGGTTTTTGAAATTTGGCGCCACGCTTTCGCTCCGCCCACTTCCGATTGTAGACGATGTCAGGATGGCGCGAAAGGAACAAGGACGAGAGAGGCACAAGAATAGAACAGGACACTCGTCCTTGCTCCTTTCGCGCCATCCTGAAATCATCTACAGCCATGAACCAACTTGCCCAAACCAAAGTATTTCTTGACCACTTCCGGCGTTTTAAAATTTGGCGCCACTTTTGCTCCTTCCCCGCCCACTTTTTGGACATTTTTGGCGACAGAGAACAATAAACCGTGTTCTTACGCAAGTAATCTGTGACCCAACATATCACTCGAGGATTGATATTGTAAGTATACATTTTTTGAATAAGCAGGTTATGGGTTACTGTATGAAATGCCTTCTTAAAGTCTAGACACATACAGTACGTCATGTGCTAAGTCATGTGCACATTCTTTTAGTTGGGTGACGCAGGAAAGCCTTTTCCGAAAACTTTGTTGACGAGTGTTAAATAATGAACTCGCATTCATATGCACAATGACGCTAGTGGGCAAGGCAAGTTCTATTATTTTACACGCAACACACGTCACAGATACAGGGCGGCAGTTTGGGGCAGAGTTTCTCTGGCCTACTTTATGTACAGGCACAATGCACGCACTTATCCAGTCATTTGGCAGAGACGCCTTCCTCAGCAACTCGTCAAAAATTATCTTTAGGAGGAGGAGGAGGGCGAAAGGCAGGGAGATTAACCGGAAGAATAATCGGTCTGCTCTCTCCCCAATTCCACGTACTAATCTTTCATCTTTAGAAAGCTATCTGACAATGCATCCGGGTACCCACCTTCTGTACCTTTCAATTGCTGCAACAATACGTCAATCCCTCGAGTACCGATCACGTCTTCATATAAGTTACCTGCCTATTGCCAGGCTGCTCGCTTGAGTCACCTTTCTCCGTGCCGGCGTGAAAACGGAACTGAAGTACTGACTGAAATATTCTGCCTTATCGACGACCTCGTGCTCACAGCTTTCGCCAGCTGCAAGAGGCGGTATCGAAAGATCTTTTCCGTTTCTTTGACATGCTTTCAAAAGTTGTTAGGGGTTTTTTTTTTGTAGCAGTAAATGAAATGATTCGCAGAACGAATCTTTAGTTGTGCGTATAGCCAGTTGCACTTGACCTATTAGTAATTCAGTTTATCGCAGCTTTCAGTAATATAGTCATTTTTAAAATTACAATTTATCTGTCTCTTACGAGTGGCACTACGCACCTGTTTTGTAAACCAAAGTTTACTGATACTTTGGCTACCAGTTAATATTCTTGATGGAGAAAATAATGTATCACTTCGTACATCTTCTTTTGTATGCTCCAATTTCTTTCTGTGATAATTTGATATATATGCAGTAATTGCAACAAACTTGAAAAGAGCAGCAACACTTCTGCTTAAGAATCTGGTTAACAATAAAAGCTACAGGCTGTCACAACTTGCCGGTTTGGAAGCACCAACTGGCACAAGACAACTTCTCATATACCGACATCAACTATGATTTGAATTGAAGATATTTAGCTGTCTACTAAAATAAATATTCATCCGCAATCGGTGCCTCTATCTTTCCTGTAGCATGCAACGGCAGCAGGAAATAGCTCATTATCAGTAATACAATCGCATAACCATGAATCTGTGCCCAGTACTACGGACGGCTGGATCGTATTCAAAATGTCTGCAAATTCTTCGGCTTTATTTTTGGTGCTCCAGCAGTTTATAACAAAGACCGGAAACTTGAATCAGAATGACCCGGTCACTTATAAGCGACAACTTGCTTTTGTCATCGTCATAAACAAATTTGCGTTTGTTTGGGCTTAACGTATTATGCTTAAGAATTACGTTGAGTCTTTCTTGCTATTGTGATTTGGCAAAATCACTCAGAATCTTTAATTTCCGGCGCTATTCTTCCGAATAGTCCTCCGATATACTAATAAAGTCCCCTTCAAGGTTTTCGCATTCCCTATAATATTTTTCTTCTCTTTCTACGAGGCAAAAAAGCTATTAACGGTCGGTTATTTCCATCTTTCGATTTTTCCAATTTATGAGCGCGGTTTATACCTGAAAATTGGAGCTCCCAATTTTGATTTACCGACGTCTTCAATTACCCTCCCTGACTGTGCATTTGGTTCAGATGTATGTGTGTATTTTACGCCGAAGAAAAATCAAATTGCTACGTAGGCTTCGATTCACGAGGTCATCGGCCTTGGCGAAAAGTGTTCCTATCAGGCGTCTCTGGCTTTTGCAATCACTGCGACATTCATTAATGACCTCGTTTAATTTATCAATACATGTGTCACTATCTGTCTAGAACGTGAGTCAGTACCAGAGAGGTGTACGTCTCCCAAAACAAGATTTAATGAAACAATCAACACCAAATACAAAACTAAATAAAGAAGGGGTTTACATAACACAGGTAAGCATGCAAAAATCAGGCAGAGTTTCCACACGCAGGTGGGGTTAAGAATAGCGCCAAATAGTTCTAAATAGAATCTTTTGAGTCCATGTAACAGTCGAATGGAGAATAATGAAAACAGTCCAATCGGTACTCAAGCTGGATAATGGTGAGGAAAGTCTCTAGAGGAGACGGGGCCTGCGAAGCGTAGCCGAAGGAGCGTCTCGACAGTCCGGATCGTTGCCGGGATGCATCGACCTAGGAGGGCAGCCTCAGTGCGTGTTTCCTACACCGGATTCAAATCTCGAGTCCCTCAGTTGTCTACCCTTGGGGCGGCCGCACGGAGGAGACGCCGCTGCATACCGTCCTCCTCGCCCCGCGGGTGCTTTGCGCCCATGTATCTTGACGGCCGTGGATTCACACGCACTTGCGGTGCCCGGAGCTGTGCCGTCTGCTTTTCTTCGACCTACACGCAAACGATTACTGCTTTCGCGCAGACGCACGCACTTTGCGCCGTCTGCTTCACTCCCTCCCAGTGTCTATGTCGGCTTCGTCCGCTGCGTGCCATGGTTTCTTTAGTCGTTTCATTTCTTGCCGAGGCGTCTCGCACTCACTCGTGACAACATGTGCACTTGCATTCTAAAGCTCAATGAGGGAGCTTGGGTCTTCCATGACATTCTCATTTTCAGTCTGTGCGGCTTCTATCGCATGAAGTTTAGCCTTTATCTCAGTTTGACCTTAAGAAAGCTCCTGGCGAATTTCCGCTGTGAAAGCCCCCGGATTTAGCTGAATATCTCCGCAGAGCAGAAAAATAAGCAAGTAACAGGCGTAACGTTGCAACAATATGAAGCAATGCCGGAAGCGACATTTCGCCTGAGAATGTAGTCATACATGCAAACAACGCTTGGGGTGGAACCGGCAAAGCATAGATGCTTATTGTTCTAATTTTTGTTCTAGAGCACTACTTAACGGGGTAAAACCCAACCAAGAATCTTATGTGAAGGCTCGGAGCCACTCGGATAAGCTCGGGTTAGTTCGCAGGAGCGTCGCGCAAGCTGCAGCGATTAGGAGGAACCTCGGGCAAGTCCGGAGGAGCCAGCTGTAGCCAATGGGAGGAGGGCGAGCGGCAGCTGCCGCCGAGTGCAGAGAGGGTGCGGAAATTAAGAGCGAGGAACCCGGCTGCGTGCACATGCAGATGCCAGAACGAAAGGACGAAGAATGAACACATATGCTTTCGCATGTCTACTCATTTTAACCGCGATAAAACCCTGCCACTTTTTTTACTAAATCAAGTTCACATAGAAGAACGTCGTCATCTTTTTTTTTTAAATCCCGGTTAGGAAAATGAAAAGAGCTGCGTATTTCACTGAGCTCAGTGCGAATTTCTTCACTCGACCTGCTCTATGCTACTTTTTTTGTCTCTGCCCCATAACAGTCCAGCTTACTTACAAGATAAGTGTGCACTTTGACAACTTCCTTAATACTGTTAGGCTGCTTTTCTCAAAGGCTCTAGGCTATATCGACTAAAGTTAATTTTGCATAAGTCTTCACAAGAGAAGTTTTACAACCTTAACCAAAAACCAGGCTCCCAGCTCAGAACAATAGCTAACACAGCACCATTGGCAGCAGCAGCGACGACACGACAAATATATCGAGGCGTAAAAGTGAACACAATTTCACCAACCTGGAATAAGCAGAAAAGTCTGGTTAATTTGTGTGCGCGCTCCGTCGCTGCCGCTTCTACAATGATCGTAGCCTGAGCCGCGACGCCCACTAGATATGAACGATAAAGGCTCGTTCACATTACGCAGACGAGACGCCGATGCCAACTTGAAAGCGACAACGGCGATTGGCCGACGATCGTAGGTCGATGTGGTCGTTGGTAGGCAGGCTAGTCATACTACACCGATGACGATGACGACGCCTCTAACGACGAAAAATCGTCGTTGTGTGATGACCAAAAATCGCTCTTCTGTATCTCACATGAAAAAAAAAACTAACATGGTCAAAACGAAGTCGCAATGGTCACCATAAGTGACTCCTATCATGCACGGGGAAACGCAAAGGCGCCCGTGTGCTGTGCGATGTCAGTGCACGTTAAAGACCCCCAGGTGGTCGAAATTATCCCGGAGCCCTCCACTACGACACCTCTTTCTTCCTTTCTTTTTTCACTCCCTCCTTTATCCCTTCCCTTACGGCACGGTTCAGGTGTCCGCCGAGATGTGAGATGGGTACTGCGCCATTTTCTCTCCCCAATAATAATAATATTAATTGGTTTTTGGTGGAAAGGAAATGGCGCAGTATCTGTCTCATATATCGTTGGACACCTAAACCGCGCCGTAAGGGAAGGGATAGAGGAGGGAGTGAAAGAAGAGAGGAACAAATAGGTGCCGTAGTGGAGGGCTCCGGAATAATTTCGACCACCTGGGGATCTTTAACGTGCACTGACATCTCCCCAAAAACCAATTTTCATTTTCATCATGCGCGTCGCAGCACCCCGCATTTATTTATTTTCTTTTTCTGTGTTTGTACATAGTGTATATTACCCGCTACCACTATCTTTTCTTAATATCGCTCCCCCTTTCTTTCCCTCTTCCTGTCCTCTCTCTGTCCTTTTATTGCCGCTAGCATCTGTTTTCGATGGCAGATGCCGCGACTAGCAACATCTTTTATTTCCATTATTATTTCGTTAATAAATGGCCACTAACAACAACAACACTGTAAGTATCCGCGAGCACGCTCAAGAGCACGTACGATGGAGACTGTGGAATCATCCTTGAAAGCAAAAGCGAACGCATGTGAAAGAAAGCTTCTTTGTGTGTTCCAAAAGCATTAAACTTTTTCGAGGCGTCTATCTTTGATCATCTCTTGAGAATATCGTACATATACAAGGGGATAAAATTTGCCGTTAGTTTGGAGTATTTTATACAAATTTGCATTTGTCTTCGCGCTTCGCTACGTAAGCACTCTGAGCCACTTTCTATAGCAGCGCTGTTTTTGTTTTTGTCGCAGATATTGCAAAGTAGCTGTTACATACATGAACAAGCACCCTTTGCCTTAGCTTTTATGACCTGCATGCCAGGCGACAGAACGGTATGGGGGGTGTCTCTTCATCAAGACCGCTATGGCCCTGAATGGCCACACTGTGAGGTTCTAGCAACTTTGTAACACACAGTCTCGGCTTGCCGTGCCTTTCAAGTGGCCCTCGTACACCTATGCCAACAGAAGTGGGCTGGGACCCGGCCCTTCATTACCTCTGCCCCCAGACGCTGTATAGGAAGCCGCCATTGCAATTCACACCACCCACACATTTTTTCCGGTACATTTTGAAGACTAGAACTGCGAGTATAAATTTTACTCGATGCCGAGTCCATGTGCCTGCTCCTGGCATACTGGGCTCGCCCGATGCACCTACTCCGTTAAGAGCAGCTGACTGCACCAGGATGCCAAATGCTTGTGCTGTTTTGCGCCCAGTGGCTACCTGCAGATGTAGATTTTTAACTTGCTCCTCCTGCAAGAAAGGATACCATCTTCGCAAAGGTTGTTCGGCGGTTGCTGAGGGTACCTATATTAAGGTGGTGATCGAGAAACGCAAAGCTTGGTCTTGCCAGACATGCAGGCAGTTTGGTTCATCCAAGTGTGATGTTCAGTTAGCTCATCACTTAACATCTGTGAATCAGAAACTGATTCAATTCACGACTATTGTAGAAGAACTTGTAGTTGAAATGGAAGAACTTCTGGCCTTTAAAACAACGGGAGAAAAGTTGGCCGAAACTGTAGGAGGACTGCAGACGTCCATCGAGTTTTTGTCCTCAAACTACAATTCCGTACTCTTTGCGGCCGTCCGATAACAAAGCTGAACTTGGCCAGCTTCGCGCCCAATGCTTGAAGCTGTCCTTGACTTGCTTCCCAGGCTTCAGTCATTCACCGCATGACTACAGTGATCAATTCTCTGGCTTTCCAGTTGAATACAAGACTTTCCCGTTGAACGCAATAAGGTCCTCATATCTGTACTTGGACAAGTTAGAGACAAGCTTGATATAAAATTTCAGCCTTGGGACGTTTCTGTTGCACACAGGTTACCGGCTCGCAAGGATTTAATTCTGGCTATTCTCGTTCAAATGCAGACTGTTACAAGAGTGGCTGGGTGCTCGCACTGGTCTCCCAGATCTGGTTTTCAATGACTTGCATCAGAACCCTCGTCTCTATTTCAATGTTAATTTGACGCGCGCCTCCCGGCACCTAATTGGTTCTCTTCCGTCCTGGTTTCTTCCTGACCTTTCTCCGAGGCCCGTCCGGTTCGACTTCACCTGCCTTAGCGGTGTTCGATTCGCTTCTTTTACTTTTCACCTTTTTTCACCTTTTTCTCCTGGGCACGCCAGGTTCATTTTCACATGCATCATCCGAGCTACGCTCTCGTGATGAAGCTACTGGTTCAGCTCCCTGTTGTTCTTCGAAGACAGAACTTTCTTCTTGATCAGATGTTCTCTTCTTTCTCTTTCTGATCTTGCCTCGTGTAGCATGCTGAGAACACGGCTCACTAGAGGCTGGAGACTCATTCTCCTCACTACTGCTGAATATTGCTTCCTCAGTTTCTTCCTTCACTTCGTGAGTTTCGGCGCAATTGTCGCAAGACTTTCTCTCAATATACTGCATTTCTTGAGCTGCACTTTCGCCTTCCTCCGCGGGAAAGGCCCTCTCGCTGCTCGGGGCTTCACTCGCTACAGACTCCTTTTTTTCTCTTGTAGACTCTCTGCAGCTACACTGACATCGGAGTTTTCGTACTCTGGCATTCGACCACTCTGTCTCATGGTTCCTACTGCAACATTCAGGCGAGCACCCCTCTGATTTCTCGATGGAGTTCCACCTTTCTTCTCCATCTTCAGGCGGTTGCCCTAAGGTGCCGTCTGACTGAAGCGTCAAGTCGGCCTTCTCCTCTATGCCTAATAACTCGGTAGTAGCTACACCTCCACTTTCTTGAGGAAGCAACACTCCGGTGCTGTCCTCACTCTCAGTTGCAGGAACCGGCTGTTCCACAACCACACTCTCACAAGTGGAGCTAGTTACAACCTCTTCCGTGGTTGTCAGCAAATCAGACTCGTTATTAGTCTTCCACCCGGCCTCACCGGAGGTAAGCTCCTCTGGCTCCCTGACGTTGTTCAAACGCCCAACATCAGCAAGCTTCCTCGCAATGATTGCATGCTCTATTTGAAATTTTCGTTCTCGCTCCAAATCGAGCTTCGCTGCTTCTCGTCTCCTCCGCCATTCTCTCTTTCTTTCTTCTCGTCGCTCCCTTTGTCTCTCTATCTCGGCGGCTTCTCTAGCGCGCTATCTTTTTCTCTCTTATTCTTTGAGAACCTCATTCTATTTCTGGTCCAAACACTGAACAAGTACAGCTCCTTTCAGACCCCTTTTAAGGCCCAATTCAGCAATCTTTTTGAGCTTCATTAGGAGCCTGAACTCTTCAGCTGCAGCACAAAACCTATGCACAGTGAACCTCACGAACCGCTTCAGCGCGGTACCTCACAATATCACTCTGCTGTTAAGACTTGTTTACGACCACTTCGTAAACACCTTTTGACTCTTTCTCCGTTACCTGTGCTTACAAAGCACCAAACGTCCTGTCTTGGACGCCAGAATATGTCACCTCTTCGTCCACTTTTGCGTGCACTCCCAGGCACCCTTAGAGCGCGTCGGGGTAGCAATCCCGGTCACAAAGGAGATAAACTCGACTCAGCGTGGCAAGCTCAGCCGGAGACCACCTACCAAGTAACAAGGGGGTGGTCGTTTGGTGCCCAGCTTTCGCCGGTCGCAAGCCAGAGAATGGATCGGAGCGAAATGTTGACAAACAAAACAAAGTTTATACAGCAAAGAGACGATACAGAGTAACTCACAGTGACTCGTACGAGCACATACAAAGTGGTTCACAAATACAATGCAACGCGTGCAAAGTAAATATCGAGAGAGATTACAATTCAACAGAATCTTTGCACCTAAAATGCACTAACACAGAGAGAGACAAACAAACAAAACACAATTGGTTCACCGGGCACTGCGACAGTCCGACGACCTGAGGAACACGATGGTGCCGCCCAGCAGGTTGGCGCACACTGCCTTGCTGGTCCGTGGCTGGGCGAGGAGTCGACAGCCTCCCGGTAGCCAGGCGACGCACCGACAAGCACCCGCCTGCTGACTCCAGCCTCCCGGTAGCCAGGTAGCCCACCGACGAGCCCCCGCCTGCTGACTCCAGCCTCCCGGTAGCCAGACGACCTACCGACGAGCAACCGCCTGCTGACTCCAGCCTCCCGGTAGCCAGGCGGCCCACCGACGAGCACGCGCATGCTGACTCCAGCCTCCCGGTAGCCAGGCGGCCCAGTGACGAGCAACCACATGCTGACTCCTGCCTCCCGCTAGCCAGGCAGCCCACCGACGAGCACCCGCCTGCTGATTTCAGCCTCCCGGTAGCCAGGCGGCCTAGTGACGAGCAACCGCCTGCTGACTCCAGCCTCCCGGTAACCAGGCGGCCAACCGACGAGCACCCGCCTGCGGACTCCAGCCACCCTGTAGCCAGGCGGCCCACCGACGAGCACCCGCCTGCTGACTCCAGCCTCCCGGCATCCAGGCGGCCCACCGATGAGCACCCGCCTGCTGACTCCAGCCTCCCGGTAGCCAGGCGGCGCACCGACGAGCACCCGCCTGCTGACTCCAGCCTCCCGGCATCCAGGCGCCCTACCGACGAGCACCCTCCTGTTAACTCCAGCCTCCCGGTAGCCAGGCAGCTTATCGACGAGTTCCCGCCTGCAGATCCCAGTCTCCCGGTAGCCAGACGGCCTACCGACGCGCTACTGCCTGCTGGTACCGGCTTCCGGCTATACAGGACATCACCGCGAACCGGTTGCCTGCTGATACTTCCCCAGTGACGCGCTGTACCTGCGCCGCTGGGGGCTTCGGCGCCGGCAAGGACTGTCGCACCGGAACCAATAGTAGGACGCTGGTGTTCACCTTGTCATCTGTAGGTTGTTAGTGCCCTGTAGTGTATGTGTGTGTTAGTGTGCAAGCGGGCGAGGTATGCTTTCGTCCTCGTCGCTCAAGAAAACAGTGTCGTGATGCTGAATGCGGCCTGTTTATTGACCAGAGCTCGTGGACGGACCTGGGCCCATTTATTACCTTGCATCTTCCTAAGTTTACATCTGCGGCATCGTGGCTATATTTGTTTTCGACCCTCCCAAGTCGGTCTGCGTAGCTGTTTTTTTCAACGGAAGAGTGCATACTCTATTTGGCAAAAGGTGTGCCAATAAAACGCGACGAACCTGAAATCCCTAGTCCTGCCCTTTTGTATTAAATACGTGGGGTTTCTCATTAATGCCAACTTTCACGATAGGCACCGTCACAAAGTCCGGAAGAGAGTCGACAGGTTTTTAGCAGCCAAGCATTGAAGTAGCAAATACGGTAAAGCCGGTCAGGCTGCCTCGTAGTTGGCGGAGTCAGCATAATCTCAGTGGTCATTGTCTGATTTTAGATACCGAAGAACAATAATAATAATAAGAAATAATAATTGGTTTCTGGAGAAAGAAAATGGCGCGGTATCTGTCTCATATATCGTTGGACACCTGAACCGCGCCGTAAGGGAAGGGATAAAGGAGGGAGTGAAAGTAGAAAGGAAGAAGAGGTGCCGTAATGGAGGGCTCCGGAATAATTTCGACCACCTGGGGATCTTTAACGTGCACTGACATCGCACAGCACACGGGCGCCTTAGCGTTTTTCCTCCATAAAAACGCAGCCGCCGCGGTCGGGTTCCAACCCGGGAACTCCGGATCAGTAGCCGAGCGCCCTAACCACTGAGCCAGCGCGGCGGGGAAGAACAAGACACGCCTACCAATATTTTCAATGGTTGCTGCTTAAGGAACCTTCGGACATATGGTAGCGCAGCGAAGCATTTTAGACCTTCGCAAGAAAGAGCAGTGACTGCAAGACGAACGCAAGTAGCGCACATTACCCGGAGGAAAAAATTAGGAAAAGAAAGCTACGTTAGGGTGGCTAGAATGGGGAGGTGTGAAGACCGCGGCGCTTTCTCTCGGCTGCCGAACTATCTGCGCACTGATGCCGCTAAGGGGAATGTGGCGCTGCTACTAGCGGTGCGGTATGCTCACCCGCTCAGCCGCGTTGGCCTTGCACACGCCGTTGGAGTTAGTCAGTTCAGTTCGTTTCGTCGCCTGTATTGGAGTGTCTGTAGCAGTGTTTTCTTATGCGGGGGCGAGATGCCTTCAACGGCAAAAGTGGCTGTAGACCATCGCAGCTATGCTGTGCTACACAGCGATGCGCGGCTGATTCGTTACATTGCAGGCTATGTGGCTACGAAGCGTGTTTTGACAACTCATTGTGAACCTTGCAGAGCAGTACGTCTCTGTGACCAAGGCAATACTCCCAAAGAACTTCCAGCTGAGGCAACTAATGAGAGGGACCTCGGAGGCCTTTTATATCCGTCAGTATCACTTTACAATCTTGTGGACGTCCTTGAAAACAAACTTACACATGCGTTAAACTGAACGCGCTTGCATGCATAATCTGTGGTAGAGATTTTACAGACAGTTGGCGATGTGCCAAAATTTGTTGTTCTGAGCATTCTGTAGCGCTGACAGCATCTGTTGTACGTATTTAGTCCCTCACAAGCATTCTCTTTTTGCTTAAGGGTGTAAATCAGTAGATTAGCGAAAAGGGGGAAAAGAAAAACACTTAAACCTTGTGTGTTGTAGGACAAATTATGGAAAAGTTTTCCCCCTCACATGTAAATAAACGCTTTCAATGCCAGATGTGTTGCTTCACTCTCTAGAGTCGTCGGAGATTGCTTACATGGATGGACCCCGGAACTTTTTTTTGAGTGAGGGGGCCAGAGTTCGAGCTTATTTTGTTATTTATTTAATGCTCATTTACACAATAAGTTTTATATTTTATTATTATTTATTTTAAAATTTTAAAGGTTGATGCAAACTTACGTTATGGTGACGACCCTCCAGCAGTCAGACAAACAACGAAAAAACTTCCAAATGAAACTGTTTAAGGGGCTGGCTCGCGTCCACTAAGAACTAGATGACTCAGCGGCGGCGATAGCCACACGCGTGCTCGGCGGTCATCGGGCTTAATACATGCAGTACTTGGCCGCGCTCAATTTAAAGCTCGCAACGAACCTTCGAGATAAGGAACCAAAAGTAACTACAACGTCTAGGAAAATGTGGAAGCATTTTCACGTGGCCACGACAAATCGAGATAAGTCTGGTCGCATCTCGCAGTTCAAAACAAAATGATAAAGCCGCATGCCAGCGGTTTTGAGTTCGAACGAAGAAGCGGTGCAAAGATTCACGGCAATATAAAACGAATTTAAATGGGAAGCTTTCTAGATGTGAAGCTTTACGCAAGAGGAGTGATCAATTTCAAACAAAAAGTTTGTGCACAGTTTGTTTAAATTCTGCCAATCATGATCATGTACATGGGTCCGACAGTCGACTTCTTTTGGGACATGACTGGTTTAGGTTACTCATATACGAAATGCTTTGCAAATGGTTATACAAAGCCAAGTGGATCATCCCCACTGTGATTTGCATTAAAAGAGTCCTAGTACTGAAATGTTTCAATTGTCAGCACTCTGATCCAAGTGCCAGCAACTGGAGACGGGGGCGCTGCCCCCTCTGGAAAATTGGGGGGGGGGGGGGGGCGCCGCACCCCTTGTTCCACTCCCCCCCCCCCCTGTTCCGGGGTCTCTGCTTACATGAGGATCAATGTGGCATACATTCTAAAGGTTAGCAAGCGGCGACAAAAACTGGTTTGTGCGTTGGGGAACCTTCAGCCAACACGACTGGAGTTTTGAGGTCCTGTGGGACACATTACTGCCTGCTCTTCTCGCCGTACGTACGCGTAGTGGCTGCGTTTCGATGGCGGCGCAACGCAGAGAATCAGTGCACGTTTAAGAAACCCAGGTGGTCGAAACTATTCCGAAACCTTCCACTGCGGCGTCCCTCACATCCTGGGCAGCGTGTCGAAATGTGCACGCACAGAACGCGCTTCAGTCCAGCTATGCAATGCAAACTGGGCTGGTGAAGCAGCACACTTCACGGGAATAACGATGCGAGTTGACAAAACATTATTTTGTGGTAAATATTCATTCTCTGACACTCGCAGAAAACGCGCGATAAGCGAAACGGGCTCATCTTCGCCTCAGGGGTAAACATTTAGCCTACGCGATGAGCTCATTTCGGCTGCGCGCCTTACCGCGCCTGTGCCCTCAGCGCCGCCACACGGCATCGGCGCGCAGCGGGGACATGCTTCCCCGGCCGCTTTTCACACATCCCCATTCTAGCCACCTTACCTACGTGATCTCGATATTTTCAGTTGCAATCCCAGTGCCATCATCCAGAGCCGTCCAGAGCTTCTGCTTCCACACCAGTGCCAACAGATGGCGACACAACTGAAGGCATTGCAGGTTCCCAGGGAAATCATTTCGGCTTGGTCCGATCACAGCGCGTCATATCGGGCTCCATAGCTGTCCTCTCTTTCCACAACCTATTTTCGAGTTTCTAACGTGTTTGTGTCTCTATCCTTATCCTCGCGACAGTAGTCCTTCAATTTCCGCTGACTATAATGACACGCATTTCCTGCTGTGTCAAAAGCTCCAAAAATATCGGGACTGACCGAGCGACCGGCCAACATATTAGCTGTTTCCTTTTTTCTTTTTATGAAACTGCACAGCTCCCGCATGCTAACTGCTGAATGACAGCTTTATAATATGCTCCTGTCAAAACTGTTTTGAGCTTTGGGGACTGGTAAGACTCGTCGCGGAAAAACAAGGGTTTTCTCTCAGCAACAAACGCGCTCGCCAATGACGCCTGGGTAAACAAGCTATGGATATTGGTATTTATTTATTCAGGAGCGTTTGGGTCTAAGTTTTAGCTCGTTTAGAATGCAGAAACAAAATTAACCGAACAAAAAACGGTCAGTTCCAGAAAGTCAGGCATCAGAACATCCACCAGTGTTATGTACACAAGCTTTCAACATGCAGAATGTATCTAAGACACAACGCGAATATTCGCACATAATGAACACTGCTAAGAAGGCGATGTAGCCTTGGTAAGAAAGCGTCAAAATTATCCAAATTAGCGTGAGGTTACTTAGGAAAACCAAAACGAAGTGGGGAGCACTAGCATGAAAAGAATACTTAAGAAGTAAAGAAAATTCTTCCAAATGAGACCTGAGGCATTTTTTTAGCCTTACGACTTCGATGTCAAGCGTCATCTCATCCCAACTTTTTTGGACGAGTGTCAAAAACTCATTCCGATGTTGTATGCCATAAGGTAGAGCCCTTTCTTCAGCTTCGTACGTAAACATTTCGGAGTATAAGATGGAATCGCGAAGGCACACGGAATATAGCTGGGCCGCGTAGAAGAAAAAGCGAACAAATACATAGAGGTCTATGAAACGTCTCAAAATGGTGCACAGCAAAAAAAAAAATGCAGACATATAGCTTGCAGCAGCGTACGATGTAAGCAGTATTTTGACGGAAATGGAAGCGGGAAAAGAGGTGCTTCCGAAGCGGGACACAGAAAATGTCTGTAATAAGGCCCTCCTGATGCGAAGATGCCGGTAAGGTATGCATAAAAACTGCATGAAGTTGGGTCCGTATATTTATTTGAAACTTGAAGGAAAAAAAAAGAAAGAAATGGAAACGGAAGGCCACGGATCTCAGCTGAATATCCTCTGTGATAACGCGATGGGAAATATGTCGCAGGCCCCAAATATGCTCTTTCGATTTTTCAAGGCACTACTGGGGCATTAAGATCCACGCGGTGTAAGGTATGGAACTTGCTTCTTGCGCCTGATCGTCGTAGGCGATTATTTCCATCCGGCTTAACATATTGTAAACAGCACCTTTAACTCGAACTCAGATAATACACTACAGTAGCCATCTTGTGTTTACTCATTCACTATGGTAGCCGTCTTCTGTTTAATGATATTTGTTGTGCATTCCGGTTTAGCCACTTTGTAAACACCGCAGCGATAGAAACAGCCTTGGTGGTGTCTAACTTTGCACCATTGCGGGCAAGAGCACTTTTTAGCTTCAGGCAAAATTTCAGTCATTAACCACATTCATTTGAATGAGGGTGCTCTCCGAGATTCTTGCAAAGTTCGTAATCTTTCGTAATTTTTATTAGCGATTCCGACAATATCATGTGGCTTACCTTTTTAATTTTTTTAAATGACAATGATCAATTACCAACTAGCCCAACAAGAATTTCTCCTAACTTTTCGACAGTATTGATTTTATCTTTCCCGTAATACGGCCGAAGATCCTTGCCTGAACAAATACCGGCGCCAAAGCAGCGTTAGCCTCTCAACAAGTTTTTGTCATAGTTTCCAGTTGGGGTTGTACGACAACAGCACACAATCTGTCATCAGCGTTCATGGCGGAAGGTATACATGCACTCCACTGAGGTATCCAACCACTAAGCCATTGCTGAGGCTTAAAGGGCTTTCTCTTTTTGAGCTGGATGCCACGAGGGTCAAGCCAGCGCACAGAGCGAACTTTATGACCTTCGTCGAGGCTGTGCAACACATAAACGACGAGAGAGCCACGTCAGCTTTAAACCTAGCTTCCCCCCTGGTGCTCATATCATTCTAAACCTTCTGAGTCTGTCTCGACTCTCTCTACCGGTTTTCTGCGGGCGTTAAAGCTAAACCTGATAGCCGCAAAGTACACGCAGTCGCACCCCCAAACTTACGCTCCTTCGTGGCGCACTCGTCACGAGTCTTTTCCTCAGCATCCGGAAGTTCAACCGTGATCCTCGATTCAACGTTTGCATAGCCGCCCTACCATGAAGCCAGGATAGTGAGAATTATGTGGTTCGTAGCACCACGGGGAATTACGATTATTTTTTAATTAAAAAAAACGCTCGAAGGGTGATTGAAGCAGGCGAGCTTCAAATATGTAACTACAATGTGAATAATGTTAACTTTGTTCAGGTATACACATACTACCAGTATTTTTTTCGGAACTATTGCGATGTAACTTCTGTCATGAGGCCTATTGTGAGATTAATTTGCCTTGTTTCGATATGGTTATGATACAGTTTCGTTGTATTGTTATTCTGCGTTGTTGTATTTTTGGTTGTATTTCCATAGTTAATTCCAGTGCCTTTGCGTTACCCTTACTATTAGTTGTTTATTTTACGATCTTCACCAAAATGATGTATTTTTGTACTGTTATTACTAACCCTATTTTGCCCTCCTTCAAAAATCCCAAATGAGATTAGCAGTATGCATAAATAAATAAATAAATAAATAAATAAATAAATAAATAAATAAATAAATAAATAAATAAATAACATTTCATAAATATTGGTTAAAGTTTTGACTTTTTGAGATTTCGAAAGTTTCGATATTTCACTTAACTTACTTAATAACCAGTATGTCTTGTTTTCTACCTCGAAAAGCCGACACCTAAATGTTTCTGATGATATTCGCTACTGCTGTGCTGCTTATTTGGTGTGGTGCGTCTAATGCGGTGCTTCTATGTGCCTGTATAACTCTCACGAAAGTACTTTCTCGTGATAGTTGGCTAATTTCTTGAAGAACCACGAAGTTTTGCGTGAATTAGGCGACATGCGTGAAGAACTCAGTACGATGCGCTGGTCCTGCTTTCTTAGAATATGCCCACCAAATGCGCAACATATCTAGGCCCCATACTGGGGATCAAGTGCGAGGTGTTTGCCGTTTCCAGACATTACGCTGCATACGCGGCAAATGAATGCGGAAACTGCGGGCACCAAGGGAGCCCTCAGGATCAGATAGGCAATCGTTCTGACGGATTCCATAGTAGGGCTGGCAATCGCTGTCCTTAGCATGCATCAGAAAACGCTTACTATATTCAGAAAAGGCTTTCAAAGCCGAATAACCTTTCAGGAATCAAAATCGAAGTGTCATGTACTTCACTGGACAGTGTTGTTTGCGTCCGACAGGACAGGCGCGCCACCGACTCAACGTATAGGACAATACGACAGCAACAGGCGCGGACCATTACAGAAAGGTTATTGCGATATGAAGGATTGCAAGACGAGACCCGTGGCGGTGCGCAGTGACTGGGGCGCCCAGCTGCTAACCTCGAGAGAGCAGGATTGTATGCCGATGTGGCACTCACGGCTGCATCTCGACAGAGGCAAAATCTGAAAATGCTTGTGGATCGTATGACGTCACTGAACGCATAGATGATCGAAGGTCATCATCCTCATATTTAACCTGCAGCTTGAGGTCGATAAACTTTGCTTTGCATGTCACCACAATTGCAAAAAGGTTTATGGAAAAGGAAGTTTCTCCAGTTCTTCTGTTTTGTTCTTTTTTTCTGAATATGTAATTTACTCGTCATGTATATGTGTCCCTGCAGAAAGCTCCAACACTGGTAATACCATAACTAACTATCCTAGAAGCAAATTATTTGGGCAGAATTTTAGCAACACAAGAGGAAACGAACATGCTTTCTGTTCTTTTTTTTTTCATGGAATTCGACGCTGGTTTCTGTTTCGGTCTCTATTTAACACGAAACTACCTAAATGATATTGGCTGCTTAAAGCAAGCAGACGTTCTAACCTTGCGCTAAATTAATAAATAATGTAAATGAAAGAACTATTTAGAAGCTACTAGACAGAGTTCAATTAAATTTGATTGGGAGCCTCAAGAGGAGCCGCAAATTGCTAAATTTTTTCCTTAGCTTTCTGGTGAAAGCGCTTCTCGCTTACAAACCTCTACCGGCATAAGCGCATGTTCTGATTACCCCCTTCTCGGAAGCCTTATAAATTGCTGGTGGTCGACACCGGCACCCGAGTTCCAGTCAATGTGAGCTTATACAGTAACTCTAGTGCGAACTTTAGCGTGAGCTGCTTTCTAGCGCCCTCTAGCGTGCGCTGGAAGAGGCAGTTGGTAACAGCGGTGCTTGCTAGAGGCCGCAACCTTGTTCTCCTGTGCGCTCTTTCATAGCAATGAGGAAAAAATGTGCGCAAAAAGGTGCATCTCCACAAAAAAAATTTACGCGTTGTTTCTTTAAACGGTATACTGCTTTCAACTCAAATATGCTTCTAAGGGAAAATAGTATTTGGCAAATTTCGCATTTAAAGTTTCATAAAATGGCGGCTGCGCGTCACCGAAATCACAATAACTTCTTATAATTTAAAAAAACATGAAATCGCTAAATGAATTTCCGGCTTTTTAAATCCGAGAGGAGCCTTTTTATTCATATACAAGATGGAGAAGCCAATTACATACCAATGTCCCAGATGAGCATTTTTCGCCTTCGATATTTTGAATATTTCAAAAATGGGCTTGCATTCGATGTTGAAGGCCTTCAATTTCACGATGCAATCTTGCACCTTAAAACCCCAATTAAGAAATTGATTATTACATTTTAGTTAATGATGATAATTTCGGGGAACTCTTTGACATAAATAATGTTCGCCTTGCTCTTAAATCCGCATGCACAGACGACACTGGGGTATTTCGCACTGTTTCTGAAATAAAAATTTTACGACATCAAAAAATAATTTGGTATAGTGTTCAAATTTAGACTTCCATGATTTTCCTCATTAACCATGAACTGTGCACGAAAGCCGTAATTGATTTATATGAGCAAGGGAGCACAGAGAGACAGGGTCATGCGCGCCGCCCCTCTCTTAATTTGCTAAACAATTAGGTAAAGTTTTATTCACTGCAATTAGCCCGCTTGTTTGTATTAGAAGCATAGAGCTTGTTTTCTTATCAGATTCTTCCACTCGGTAGAAATCTCCTGCCACGTCCCTGTTATAGAAAATTTGCTTCCGAATTTCCAGCTGAAACCACGTAATATCTCATGCACGGCAGCATCATTGACGGCCCTTCGTAGCGCACCAGCCAGCTCCGACCACTTCCCGGTGTCTTCTCGGCTGTTGACGGGCTGTTATATTCGTCGAGCCGCCGCGGTGGCTGAGTGGTTATGGCGCTCGGCTGCTGGCCCGAAAGACGGCGTTCGATCCCGGCAGCGGCGGTCGAATTTCGATGCAGGCGAAATCCTAGAGGCCCGTGTACAGTGCGATGTCGGTGCACGTTAAAGAACCCCTGGCGGTCGAAATTTCCGGAGCCCTTCACTACGGCGTCCCTCATAGCCTGGGTCGCTTTGGGACGTTAAATCCGATAAACCATAAACCATGTTATGCTCGTCCCACCGTGGAAGATCATGAGCATCAGTGAATACCTCTTTTTGGTCAAATTAAGGCGAATGACGTATCACAGAAAGAAATAGGTGCCGTTATGCTTCGTCACTTCGGGCGAGACCGCAAGCCGTCCTCTGCCTACTGAGAAACTGACAAAGGCAGAGGGGTGACGGACACACCTACTCTTCCGCTGACCACAACGTGGGAGGCAAAGTATTTTGGCGAGTGGTCGAAGATGTGATCATGCACGGCATTATGATTCGAAGACGTCCCATTGTACTACATGAAACCTTAAACTTTCCGAGGCTAACATAATCCTGCGAAGGAAGGGCTGTTTGCGCTGCTAATGAACAGTGGAGGTGGTTTCCGCGCAGTCTTTTATCTGCTTTTGTACCTATGCGTAGCCGCTAGGTAGACTTTTCAACGTACATTAGTATTTTCACCGCTCAGCGGTCCCGGCTGTTAAAAACCGGTCTACTATTCTGCTTGTTTGTTGGACAGGTGCGCATTTCCCAACTTTTGGTCTTCATTAGGCCAGCTGCGGTGTTGCATAATCGCTCCTGGACCCGCAGACTTCTACCGGTGCTTCATTACAGACCAGCACTAGCGGGCGATAAATGATAAGTGGAGGCAGAAAACCTCATCCTAGACGAAACAATATTGAGGGAGTGTAAGTGCATTCACTCGCATGCTTCTTCTCTTACCTGGCGTCATGATCTAAACATCGCGATATACTAATATACATGCATAAAACGCTCGTTTACTTTCCTGAATGCGGACTCCTTCATAGCTTCGCCTTCCACGACGTACTGATGCGCAGCCTGCCTCTGGGCCCATTATCATGTTAAAGTGCTGAAGTGAAAAAAAAAAAACTAATACCTGAGTCCAGGATGCGAGAGGAAGCCTTAAGTTCACCAACGCAAGTAATTTCTGTCTCGAGGTGACCTTCTTCGTCCTCCCAAACCTGCCCGCAAGGAGCAGGTTTATTCCTTACAATTGCGCCCACGGGTCTACCTGGCTATCTAGGGTCTTTAAAACTCTTGATAATACAATCAGAACTGCGGGCGCTCTATATAGCCACTCTAGCGCCCTCCTCTCCTCCCTGCCGCCACATGCAGAGAGAGAATCACGCTTATCACGAGCAAGTAAAAAAGGGAGGGGGGGACCAAGGCTGAACTTCGGGCGACGGGAGGTGCGCCGCACCTAACTTTTTCTTGCCCGCCTGCAATGTATTGCAACGCCGTAAGAACTGAGTCGCTATGAGAACCGGATGGAATATTCACCTAGCGAGCAACCAGGGCGTGGAGCTTCATTTGACGCCCTTAAAAGTAGATATCATTGAATGATTTCCATACTTGAAATTAGTGTGGGCACGGCAACTTAAAGCCACACGGTTTCTCATTGTACACTGCCCATTGTGCACAACTTATCTGAGAAATCTTGGCACGGTCAGCAGTAGTAAAAATGTTGACCATCGTTTGAAACGATGGATGCACAATGTGTAGTGCGCAACGGTGGGCGTGGTACACATTGAAAAACCGCGTTGCGTTAGGTTGCCGTCCCCACACTAATTTCAGGTATGGAAATCATCCGATGGTATCTACTTATAAGGGCGTCAAATGAAGTTGCACGCCTTCGTTGCTCGCTAGATGAATATTCCAATCAGTTCTCATCACGATTCACTGCTTACGACGTTGAGATAAATTTTAGGCGGGCAAGAAAAAGTTAGCTGCTGCGGCGCACCTCCCGTCTCCCGAAGTTCAGCCTTGGTCTCAAAATGTAGATCAACGTTTGAAACGATAGTCCACGTTTTTACTATATATATATATATATATATATATATATATATATATATATATATATATATATATATATATATATATATATATATATATATATATATATATATATATTCACTGGCTTTCCTTGCAGGCGCATTTAATATCGAAGACACTCGGCCAATTCAACAAATTATGTGGACCTCCGTTATCCTTAGGGTGTAATGCATCATAGCTTTGTGGAATTACATTACCCCCAACCTTCTCCTCAAGGTCCTTGATAACGGTCCCGAGCAGTTTTCAAGAGCCGCATAGTTTACGACTCTTCTTATCGCCTTCCCTTCCGAAACGGCCCGATAGGTGCCGCTACACAGCTGGGCATTTCTGGTATTCTGCTCTTTTTTCCCCTCACCTGTCCGACAAGCAGCAACGCGTGGAGTGGAGCGTGGTCTTGCAAGCCACCTACCCGTAGTACGTGCCAGATTTCCGAACGCGGCATCGGTGGCAGCAGAGGCAGCGGCAGCTCCTTTTCAAAACAGGTTAGACATTTCTTGGCCTTGTCCCAGTCGGCGGCTTGTTGATGGCAATAGCAGCATGGAGAGCTCAATAACTGCAATTTTAGCGGCTGTCTGGTCATTGGTTACCGCCCTTCTTGGTAGATTGGAGCCTAGCGTTGGCCTGAAGACGTTAAAAACTAAAGAAAAAACTGAAGGAATGCACAATTTTGACCCACCGTTCGAGATAGAAAATCGTGGTTTTTCTAACAGTCTCCTTTCTCTTCGGCGTAGAATGCGTAAGAGTAGGATACAGCGACAAGTGTGTCCGTACTTTGTGAGGACATGACTTCGACTGCCAAATCAGCGATACAGCCACTAGTTGCGGCCCCAAAGCTAACAGGCTTGTGGAAACTGTGTATGGTTCCTAATCGTATGCGCGAACAGTTGCATGAACGTTGCGCTTCCCTGCAATGCTCCTCAGAACGCGGGAAGCATAGCGATCATTCCGGGATGATGTGACGCTTAAGCACTTTTACGGTCTAGTGATGCATGCAAGAAAGCAGGAATTTCACCAGGAGCACTGTTCGACAAGTTAGTAAGCTTGCCCATGACGGCACTAACCCTGCACCTACTTCCGAATAGTCCGGATCCCGACCACTAGTGCATCACCGGCAGCTTATATAGGACCATTACCACTGCGTTATTGGTCCAAATTATGGCGCTTTTCTCTCTCTTGACGCCTGTATTAGTCCTGGCCTGTGTATGTGTGAGCGCTTGTGAAAATTATGCATAATTGTCTTAGAACCGAAATGGCGCTGAGTTGCCCAAAGCGACAGCGAATAGATAGAAGAGAGGCGAACCCTACAGCACTCAGGGTGCTTGTGTCTCTTTGCTCTCTCCCTTGTTTCTTTGCGCGATTTAGCGCTATTTCCGTTCTGAGGCGAAATACCAGGTACTCGCAGACTTTTCTCGCTTGAAGCCTATTCGGCCACCGAAGCAAAAATTCTGCAATGAAATGCCAATTGGTACAAAACAGAATAATCGTTTCGCGAAGAAGTAGAAACAAAAATAAGACGCGCATCATCGATGCCGACGCGTCCGGCATTACAGCAGCAGGCAACATACCTCCATCGTTATGAACACGGCCAGTAGGAACTCTTTAAAATCAGGGGTAACCAGTCTAGCCATTGCTACTAAACGGCACATCTGGTTATTACTTGAGAAAGTGGACGGAAAGTTATTGTCAGCAGTGTACGGTGCAGTCGTGTTCAGAGTATGCCATACCGGATAGCAGATCATAGCTGCCGAAAAAAAAACACACGAACACACTAAATATTACTTTTTCTACCGAGAAAACATGAAGCGGGAGCTCGCAAAGCAATATGATTTTCCAAACACTGTGTTCTAGGCGCAAGTTGTATGCTGCATGCAAAAGTTGTGAGAAGAAAGAAAACCAGCGTGCTTTCCTTTTGCCTTTATTGAGTACACGTGAATAGCAACCTCTGCCTCCCGATTCTTGGTCGATCCTCCAGTGTGGGTATGTGCTATCTTTTGAAATGCTAACAAAAACAACAACAACAACTTCCGTGACGTGCTATTGTATTCTCCTCTACACTGCGGATAGGATAACATCCGAAACGACATTGATTTCGTGTTCCTGCACCAGCTGTATTTGTTCTAAACGACATCACGGCTAATGTTATAACTGTAGCGTATTGCAGCAAAAAAAACTAGCAGTCCCCAAGATCAGAACGATAAGCAGCCGTAAAGATCAGATATTGTCATGCCGCAAACATCCCCCCTTAAATCCAAGCGATGCCCAGCGCAATTGATTCATTTTCTCTTTTCTAGGCTCAACGGTTTGGTTCTCGCCACAGGCGCACGCACTATTTGCCCGAACGTCATGGAAGTGAGGTCGCCTCGAGGACCTGTCTATCGAGTCATAGATGGCTTCCCAATAAACAGGTACTTCTCTGTCGAACTCGTCCGGTCGGCGTTGCAGTACAAGCCTAGGCCGGATGACATTTTCCTCGTCACTTTTCCCAAAAGCGGAACAATATGGCTTCAGCAGATCGGTTACCTTCTTTTCCACGACGGTGTGCCAGCACCCAGCGGGCTGGAATTCTACAAAAGCTCCCCCTTCCTTGAGATGTTCGGGCCCGAAGACGTGGAGAAAATGGCGCGGCCCGGCTTTATCAAGACGCACCTCAGCTACAGCATGATACCGAAGAGTGCCAATGCGAAGTACGTGTGGGTCTGCAGGAACCCCAAAGACGTATGCGTCTCCTTCTTTTATCACACCAAAGGTTTCACAGGATACGATTTTTCTGATGGGAAATTCGAAGACTACTTCGAGGTCTTCCTTCACGGCGCCAATGATTATGGTGACTACTTCAATTTCATCCTTTCCTGGTATGCCCACCGCAATGACCCAAATGTGCATCTCATACACTACGAGGAAATGAAGGCCGATCCGCGGAGTCAGGTGCTAAAACTTGCAGCTTTTTTGGGGAAAGAGTACCACCGAAAACTTGTCCAAGAGCCAGGGCTTCTAGACCAGGTCCTAAGGTTTAGCACAGTAGACTACATGAAGGACAAGACGGCTAGTAGCATCAAGGCTTTCTTCGACAGTCAAGTGGGAAGCTACGAGAACCTCGGTCCTGGGATAAGGCACTACTTGGAAACTACTGCCAAGTACCCCAGAAATACAAGCTACATCCGCAAAGGTGTCTTAGGAGACTGGAAGAACCACTTTACTGAGGATATGAACGCAAGACTGGAAAAAAAGATTTACGATAAGCTTTCTGGAACTGAGTTTATTGATGTTTGGAAGAGTCACGGTATCCTGTGAGCACCGCAGTACTGTGTGGCATAGGCCTTGTTGCAACGATCCTATTCCGCCAGCTGCATTGTCGTGTCGGCATGGTGGACAGTGCGGAAATAAAAGGAGGACGCACAACTGCTTAGTTACTTCTCGAAAATTCCTGCAAGATTATTTCTTTCTCATGAAATAAAGTTGAGTGACAAGGCAAAAACACTGCGATAGTTTTCATTCTGAATCCGCGCGAATATTTAAAATAAATTTCAATGTGGAACAAGTAAATACATTTGTCGTTCGCATTGTTTCCCAAAACTGTTAATCTGATGTATTGAAGGCACCTGAAAGGGTTCGAATAATTGAGGGCAACCATATGTTCCGGAGGGGGGGGGGGGGGGGGGTGGAGGGGGCTGCAATATCGAGCATTGGTTTTCTTTTTCACGGGAAGAACTTCGCGTACATGACAACATGGCCGCTCCGTGAACCATTTTGTCGGCCTTAAGGTAGCGAATGAATCGCTTTGCCGCGCATTGTGACTCTGCATCCGATTCCGTGGTACTGCGCCGAATCCACTCATGAAGGACATGATCAATGGCGCTTAAGAGTCTGCGAAGCGGAGAAACGAAGGGGATATATATCACTAAGAGAAACGAAAGAAAGAAGGTTAAGAATTACGTTGCTGGGGGCGCCGTCGACATGACGCAGCTAGTGCGCAAAGTGTACAGAGTCGATCGAACTTGCCTATTGTATGTAATACTTGTTGGGGGCTAGTTGGTGCATGCTTCCAGAAGAGGGTTGTAGCGCCGAAAAAGAGAACACATAGCAAGCGAGACGGTACAGGCACAACTTCAACTGTTTATTCACCGCGAATGCGAAGGAATATAAGGACAAATCAAGATGGGTAGCAAGAACCACACATGCTCGCGAGGGTTTTACAAAAAAGCGGATAAAAGATAGGTGAGGCACACACGTATCTCACACCATTGTATCTAAAAAAGCAGTTTCATTCTTATAAATGGAGATAGAAGGGGCACTAACACAATCGCTACAGTTTATTTTAATATAGAAGGCCTCCAACAGTTCACGCGCTGTCTGGTCCTTACTTCTGTTTAAAATCTTTGCTTCTTTCGGCCTTGCCACACACTTAATCTTCCTTTCTTCTCCGCAGGCTTTACAATGATTCGGCAGATGATAACCAGTGCCATTTTTTAAATTTCGATTATGTTCTGCTTATCGGTCGTTAATACAGCAGCCGGTTTGTCCGATGTACTTCTTTCAGCATGTGAGAGGAATCTGATATACGTCTCCCACGGCAAATTTAACAAGCGGAGCTGCATGTCTCTTTTTAATTTCAGTTTTGTTTACCGTGTTGGGATTAATTTTAACGCACAAGCCAGCCAGTTCCTTTGCGGCGGAAAAAACCACAGGAACCTTATATTTTGTTGCCGCATGGTTGAAATTCTGCGCCAACTTATGGGTGTACGGGACTCCGAATTGCACGCGCGACGTCTGGCGGAAGTCACAGGGATACAGATCGCTTGGTGAAAAGCGCCACGAGCGTGGATGCTGCTGCATTTGCAGCCGACGGACCGTGATTTGCGAGTCGCGAGCGTCGCCTCTATATTACTTAAAAAGCACTGGCGCTTGAGCCACAAACACGCATGAAAAACATGGGCACCGATGTCCCTGGTATTACCGCATCACGGGAGGCGCCCAGCGAGCAGCGTGGCGGCAACGTGACACAATCGTGGCACAGTTGGCAGCGCTTTTTCAACGACGGAAACCCGGTGCTCACGACCCGCAAACCACCGAGGCCCGTATCTCCGTCGGCCGATAATGCATACAAGCTGGTGGCGCTTTTCAACAACTCATCTGCAACCCTGTGAGAGCCGCCAGGCGCCAAGCGTGCTGTTAGGAGCGCTCATCGGACCACTATAGACATTTGTGATCGACTCTGATTACAACACTAGATAAAGAGCATGAATGGTGCCGTTACTTTAGTTGAGATTGTCCATGGCAAAGAGGACATCTGAGAATGCATTTGGAGTGTTCGGTAATTCATGGCACACCTATAAAGCACCATTGCGGCACAGTGTGGTATATCAGCAAGATCAAATCAAATCTTTATTCTCTCTCAAGAAGAAAAAGGGGGTGGCGGGTAAAAGCCGCATGATTGCGGCTTGACGAAGCCCGGCCCCCTCATGTACAATTCAGCAGCAGTTTGGAAAAAAACACACACACATTTAGCTTCAAAAGGTTGGTTAGAAACAGATTTCGTTAAATACACTACAGCTTAAACACAATGCCTATAAAAGAACCTTTCAACACCATTCAGGAAAAGAATCTGCAGCAGTACAGAGCACTTCATGGCAGTCAAAAACACAGGATACAATAAAATAAGCAAGAAGTAACAATATTATTATTATCCTAGCCACAGTTGTTCTCCACAACAACTTGAGGGGGAGCAGGAGAATAGGATAATTGTGCACCTCTTCTGATAGTTAAGATGCGGAGGACAGCCTGACCAGTAAGGCGCATCTTTTTTTTTACCCTTAGAAACAAATGTTCTTTAGAGAAAGGATTTACATGTTAAGCGAGGGCAAAACTAATGCACTCTGTTCGCAGATGTACTTCGTAAAGTCCTGATAAACTGTAACAAGATTAAAACAACAAAAAATACCAAATATTACAAAGAGATACGGCCAGAATAACAAAATAAAAATAATAAATTTTTCACAATGTACAGAACGCTGAATATGCTAGAAGTGAAAAGCCGAGGCAGGCGACTCAATTGTGAGACAAATGCTGCATTATTCGCTTTAAAGGCGCGATGATGCAAACTCCATCTGAATTTGGTTCTCGGGAAAAATTGAGTCTGAGGGTCTTTTTGGGTATGTTCATGCTTGTTTCGCAGCAAGGGACACATTTAATAGTAAAATTACATCTAGTAAACTTCTAGGCACTCTGTTCAAACTGAAGATGTATGCGCTGAGTATGTAATTATCATTTTGAAGTGAATCATGCTGTAACCTAGAGACTATAGATCCGCACCGAGGCAGCAGAGTCGACATACCGAGCATACTTCTGGTGAGGATGACATCTGAATTTTATTTTTTGGCGTGATCTAACTTACGCAGTGTTAACCAATAGAAGGAAGTGATTTTTGTATGTCTTAGATTTTTATGGGACATGAGCGACTAAGGCTATAAATGTGCCAAACAAAATTTTGGAACATAGCCGCTAAAACTGATCTGCGACTAGTTTTTCTAGGTACAGCAAGTACAGCAAGGTACAGCAAGGAAGCTAGCTACTAACAATAAGCCTACTATTCTATTGTCCCATACTTTAAAACTATGATGGGAAGGACATGGCTCTAGCACAATCATATAGTTTGCGGTGTGTTGTGAGTGTTGCAATATTGTGCACTATATCTCATGTTATTGGCTGAAATGCGTACCTGGAGCGTAGAGCTTTCAGCTCACAGGAAGTACTCTTTTCACAGTGCTCTGTTCCGATATTTTCTTAATTATAGCATACAGAGTGTCGTATTCGGCAGTGAAATTTAGCGCGCTTCGTAGTAGTTCTACTGATTTTCCATTTCTTCTTGCACATATGGCATAAAGGGCTACTTTGCGTTCGTCAGCGTAAAATGCAGAGTATTTCTCATACTCTCCTTTCAGTGCAAGGTATTCTTGTATGTTATACTCGTGAGGGGCTTTTCTTTCTTGCTGAAGTGTATCATGCATAGATCGCAAACTTTAGCGAAGTCGTATCGGGTTAAGCTAACTTCGGTGTTACTTTAGTGTGATTTTTCAAAGTTGGACGGTTGATGAAAATAAATCTGCAATGAAGGGTGATGCACTTCATGCACGAAGCATGTGGTCAGCACGAAGGCATACAAAGGCACGACACTGATGAGGCCAGCTTGCTATAAGAATATTAGAGACACACCATAAGCTCTGGTACCACGAACTACTTTGTATGACAACAACGACGCGCAATATGCCTACGGGATTTTACATTTCATTTCATTTAATTGATTCTTGCGCGGAAATTTGTGCACCGGGGAAGTTCATGCTTCTTTACGAAAAATTTCCATGCATGAAAGAATGTACGTTCCTATTATTTAGAAAAACATGCAGCTGGAAGCATATACAATAATTAGGTTTGAGTCCTTTACTTAGCCACTTCATTATGGCATAAATTCTCATCAAGAACGTGGAATCCCACGTTCCCGCCTTTTGGGCCGCCAATACAAAAAGCTTAGGCCTCTATTGCTGTCAATGATGATATAAAATGATATATTCATCATGCTTTAACTACTACTACGTGCAGAAATGAGACTGAAAGAGTAGTGTAGCGCTTAAAGGAAACGCATTTGCATTTCGCCTTCCTGTGATTACATACTCTAATTGGGCACCATATTTGCCAAAAGTAACTAGGCTGCATCGCTTGCTTCTCAGTCGTATGCGAAGCAGTTATACCACTACTCAAGCTCTAAATCTGAGTTAGGCAAGCAGAAACCTCGTCCTCCCATTTCAAGTCAATTTGATTTTTAGTGAAGCCATTAGGGTTCCACTATAAAATGACATGCGAACCATGCAGCGTGGCTACTTTTGGAAAAGACAGTACATAATACTTTTGATTGTTTGCGCACCACCGCCAAACATACGCAATGCCTGAAGCTTTGCAGGTAGACTGCAATCAAACAACTGTGATGTTGCAAACAAACTTAAATCTTTTAGTGTGTGATCAAATGGTGCTTCACTTTACGACTGCTATTTGCTTCTTATACACATACTGTGTACATTCATCACAGAATGATATCACCTGCAAGTCAAATAGTGCGGCAAAGTGAAAAACGTCGACTCAACTGCTATTGTTTTCTCGGCCTAGATTAAAATGATTTCAGTCGTACTGTAATCACATATGTTGAATCTGTCAAGCAATTTTATTTAACTCTATAGTTAAGCCCATTATACATGTAGCTTCTACTCGTCTCCAAGTGCATTCGCAGGCATTTGAATGTAACAACTGATGAAAAAAAATGCTTCTTATGCATAAAGAAAGCGTTTAGTATAAGACTGAAATCGCGGAAACATAACATGAATTTAGGCAGGTGTTTTGGAGCTACTAATCTGCAAGCAGTTGCACAGAGTCACGATACACTACTTTCTTAATTTCAAATCATGAACTGCTGCTAGGCAGTTCACTTGACTTGGAAGGAATTTCACATACTGCGGGTGTCATAAACCTGTTTTGTTATATATGGAGTATAGCTGCCATGTCAGTTTGAGGTTTCAATGCTCTCTATAGGACATTATTTTTTGAACCGCTGTAATCAGAACGGATACAGAGAGGTAGAGAGTCAAGGACGAGCGCTTTTGAAACGCTCGACCATGTCTGTCTGTCTCTCTCTCGACGTGTTCATTGCAAAGCTTCCAAAAATGGCGTATATGCACCAACTAGCCCGGTATGTCACCCAGCACGACATATTAGGAGGGGAACGTCACGAGACTCCAAGTGCCAAGCAAGCGAAATGCAGGCGCTCAAGAAAGCAGGAAGCAACCGTGGCAAGGCAGCTCAGAAGAACAGGCAAGGTTTAAAAGTATACTTATTCAACTAAGCTCAAGTCAGCTGGCAGTGGCGGTTGGTGTTCAAATCTGTGATCACAAGTTCATTATTGCTCAAGTGCATTCACATCAGTTTTGGTGCCATGTAAGAATAGGCTGAAGATGACTACTGCCTTGCAGACTTGCAGCATGGCCAGCTGTCGTTGAGGCCGTGCGAGTATTTCTTGCATAATATGTGCCAGAACGGTTCCAAAGGCCTCACACTCATCCTTAACAGCCAGGCCTGGTTAGAGTTTCCTCCTCGCGAGCAGTGTCTGCAGATTCTACGTTTCTTTCCTGGCTGCTATCAAGACAGCTAGTAGGCGTGGAATGTTATCATGCCGGCGCGATAGTCGAGATTTTTGCTTCCTGTGCATACATAGTTTATTTTTAAAGCATCCACATTGGCTGGAGAGCTCGGTACCCCCCTTAGGTCGGTGACTGATTGCGCTCCGCCGTCGATTTGGTCAAAATACATCTGCCGACGGGTATAGTCGGTGTCTTTGGCCGGTGACGCTGTCACACAACGACAATGTTTGGTCGTTTGAGGCGTCATCATCGGCGTGGTACGACTAGCTACGTCAGTCGTCCTGTCAGCTGATCGTCGGTGTCGTGTCTGTCTAGTGTGAACGAGCCTTTGTCGTGTATATGTAGTGGACGTCACGGCTCAGGCTGCGATCACTTAATAGCAGCAGCGCCACAGCGCGCACATGAAGTAACCAGGCTTTTCAACCGATTCCAGGTTAGTGAAATTGTCTTTACTTTTACGTCCATATCTGTCTAGCCGCCACTGCTGCTGCGGAAAGAATTGTGTCGACTAATGTTCTGAGCTGGAAGCCTGGTTTATGTTTAAGGCTGTAAATTTGTCTTGTGAACACACTTGAAAAACAAAACGAACCCAAGAAGCGTTTAGGCGATATAGCCTAGGCCGTTGGCGAAAAGTAGCCTAACAGTATTAAGTAAGTTGTGAAAGTACTCACGGAGCTTGTAAGTAAGCTGGACACTTTTGCAGGAGATATTTAAAAAAGCTGTAGCATGTAGCAAAAAAGTTAACAAATCTTGTTGAATTGAATTTTTCACTAAGAGGCACAGGACTGGAATGGTATCGATGTTATAGTTAATTGGGTGTTTATTTTGATTCTGATATGCATTTGAAAGCTCAAATTACAAAAATATGCTCCAAACTCGCGCGAGGATTTCATGGCTTATTTAGAGCGCGTGGATGTTTTGTCTTCTAGATTTTACGCATGTTTTTTTTTTGTTCGTACATATGGTTCTGAGCATTAGATAGCGGATTGAGGAGTACAAATCCGACCTACCTCAACCCCTTATGCGGCTACAGAAACGCACATTACGGACTCTAACTTATTCAAATCGTAGACAGCAGCCGCTTTCTTATTCTCACTAGTTCGCGTTCTACCGAGTGAAGCCTTACACATGGTTAAGGTTTCCAAAGTAATTCATACCATTATGCTAATCAAGGAACATATTTGTTAAACACGGTTCATTGCCACAAATAAACACTAGCGCAGCAACAAGTCAGAACTTTAGTTCGCCTGCATGACATTTTTTGTATGGCAAAAAGTTATTATAATTTAGCGGCGCACTGTTATGAAAACAATCGCCTGAAGACCTCTGGCGATCTGCCAAGTTTACTGCTGCTCGAAAGAGTTTTATGTATAATAGCGACTGAACGCGTCTTGTCTTCCAAAGGTGTGGGTTATTACTTTTCCGGTGTCCTCGCATATATTGCCAAGTACATATTTTACTATGTGTATTCGTTTCTTCAAATGTTGCTCTATATTTTTGTTGTGTACTGTAATGTAAAAAATTTTACTTTTTAACTATGCTGTTGAGTTTTTTGTTCCATATGCCGCATAGTGACCTTTTTTTTTTACTGGACCCGCCACTAGCATTTCACTACGGGTTCAACAAATGCTTGTTGTATTTCATGTCTTTTATAAATAAAAATGCCACAAAATTTCCTGTATTAAAACAAGTAAGCTTAGCTAAGAGCGAACTAACAGAAATAAAAGGCTTGCTTACAGCAAGACTCCTATTCCGTAAGATATCATGCGAAATAAACGGAAATCGTTCATGTCTCTATTCCCACAGCGAACGGCCTTGACCGGATCCAGACCGGATCCACTCAAAAACGATAGTGTACGCCACAAAATAAGCAGTTCCTACAACGAACTCAACATAAAAAACTATTAAATACTTGGGGAACGTCTCGCTTTCAGGGGCTTTATTCGCCATTTTTCAGTCTTCCACCCTGTCCTACAAATGGCTAAGCTTACTGTGACGAAAGTCTTGGATGCTGATAATGTTTAGCTTTTCTTTCGACGGCACCTTTGAAATCATTGTCGCTTGCTAGGCCCTCATTAACAAACGACAGAAATGCCCAGTTCTTAACTAGCCCTCCATTGCCTTCGTGCGCAGATTAGAATTGCGTTGTTTTCAGAAGCACAGGCTTTGTAACTTGACATTCCTTGCATTAGATCTGGTGGAGCTGATATTTACTCTAAAATTGAGCGCGGGCCCTCTCATGGGCTAAAGTTGCTTTAGGCTTCGCATATCAATGGGCCTCGTTGAGAGGTCTACCGCCAAGTGAGACAGTTGCTGCGTCATTTCCTTCCCTCATAAACCACTAATTGCATATCAATGGAAACGTTGACGTAAAGTAGACGTAAAAAAGTGTCTTGATTTTGACAGAGCAACGCACGCATGTGCCTGCTCGTGAGTCAAGTGATGAGAAATAATGTCTGATCTCTGCGTCAAGCATTTTGGCGTGTAGCAAATCATGTGAAAGCGATAAAAAAAATTTTTGTCACATCGCACGTATGATACGCTTTTTCTACATTTCAAAACCCAAGTGTAGAATACTCAGCAACGTGAAAATGTATTGGTTCCTTTTCACAGCTCTGCCTTATATATGCACATATCTTTATGAGCATACATGCTGTAAATATATAAGTTAATATTGAGATCTTCTCAGCTAGTTATATTCAAAACAGGAAAGAGGTCAAAGCTTTTTAGCGATACATAACTCGACTGTCAAGTTGCCCTTAACTGCTCGCGGTCACTACTAAACTGAAATTTTTCTCCGGCGATAGAGTTGAGTAACTTTACAACGAAGTTGAAGGGGACCAGTGATTACTTCGCTATAGGCGTAGCTTCGTTATAGCCAGTGTTAACCGAGCTTCCAACAGAAATCATCATTCCTTTGTTAATCCAATATATCTTTATAAACCATTTCGTTATAACTTCTTTCCTCCAGCGCCAGCACTTACCGAGAACACAGCAAGTTGTGGCTTGCTCGCATACACAGCGCACTTTCTTCATGATGAATTTTGGAGCACTACACAAGCATAAGTCTACAATGGCGAGCAACTAGTTTGCGTTTATTAGTTATTCCTCCATCTCCTCGCGCACATTTTGTCTAAGTGTCTTTATATCAGTATGCTTGATCAAAAGGCTGCAAAAGCTTTACTTAAGCGCCTTGTAGACATGACACCAAGCCAAATCACCATGAAGTACAGTAGCAGTGGGGAAACATTCTGGCCGGAATTAACCAATTATGTAAGAGCCACGAGAACAAGCAAACCTTTTTGAACAAAAAAATGATTCCTAAGTAGTTTTCTGAGATTGTTACTAAAATGCTACCTCATGCGGCCAGTGCGACGTGAAAATCATGCCTGTTTGTGTCTTTAACTAACTATATCCATTAGAGCTTACAAAAACGGAATATTGCCTATAATACACAGTTTGTTATTTTATTTTGCAATAGTGTCAGCCGCCTTTTAGCTCCCAAAGCAGGAATGGGCAGAGTACATTACATTAGCAAACAGGCACGCACGTGGTATACAATGGGTTATGACAGAAAAACAATCAGGAGAAAAGATACAAGGTACATCAGACGAGAGGCCTGTGCATAGTTTACAAAACTGCTGTGCAATTACCAGAGAAGATAACGAACCACCGCCGATGAACGATCATTATATATTTGCTCTAGTGAGCAAGGTGTGTTGCTGGGGAAGTTGGTTTGAGTGAACACTGTAGCGCTGGCAGACGACGGACGAAGGGAAGACGAGACACACGGTGCGCTGTGGGTCTCGTCCTCCCTTCGTCCGTCGTCTGCCAGCGCTACAATGTTCTGGCTCTAATGACGCCATATTCCCCGTCATGCCAATGGAGCACAACGTAGGTACTTCACACCCTGGCGACAGATGATAACGTACCCAGAGTAGAATAGTGAACAGAACAATCGGCGTTTTAAGGTTTTTAAGGTTACTCTATGTCTCGCACTGCCATATATCTATGCATCTTCTGCAAAGAGATTGCGTGTAGCCCTAAAACCGACAGGGACACCGCTGCATACCTCAACATCATGGTCCGATCATATATCATATACCAGTACAAAGCCGTGCCTGTGCAGCTATGGCACTTCGAGCACTGGAATGCGGCCTATATTTTTACAAACCTTTTGCACCACAGACAACTCCACCCAGCAGTAGTGACCAAAAGCTTTCTTCAATGGGAAAAAGTTTATGAACGCAATATTTTCATGTATCGCAAGATTTCACTATAAGATTCAATGTATCCGCTGATCTCCCGTCGGCAGGCTTGCATACTATTCTTGAAATCTTCCCCACTGGTTTTTTCTGGCAGTCTTAACTGCTGGATGCGAGCGTAGGGAAAACTTAAAAAAAAAACGTTTTGCTAGTCAACCGAAGATTGGACCATTAATTTCAATATTTCCGTAACATTACGTTACAACACTCTAATATTCAGAATTTTTGTTCAAGAATGCTGGGAATGTGCTTTTTCTGTGACTAGGCCACCTCAGTTGCCAACAAATTGGCAATATTATCGACATGAAATTTGGGACTTCTCGTTGTTTTCTGGGATAAAATGGCGGCACAAGTATCTGTGTTTTACTGTTGTTATACCTTCAGACAGGGTGTGTGCAATCCGTTACCTGAGTTATACCTATGGATATTAGACCTATATATAGTACTGCGCAAAAAATTCTAATGTCTGTGCACATTAAAGATCCCCAGATGGTCGAAATTTAACCGGAGACCTCCACTACGGCTCCTCTTTCTCTCTTTCTGCTTCCACTCCAACCCTTCTCCCTTCCCTTACGGCGTGGTTGCGGTGTCCATCGACATACGCTAAACAATTGCTGCGCCATTTCCTTTCCTCAAGAACCAATTTCCATTTTTTTCATATCGACAACACTAAGCAGTGACTAAGTTTATGTCATATTTTTACCAGAAAGGTTGGTGTAAAACATACGGCATATCCAGAACATTCCATGTACTTCTATTCTTCGCAGGACCATCTCTTGAGTTCTAGGCAAAGATCAGAAGGAGCCAATATTTCAAAAAGCCTCTCCATCGACGTCAGGACAGCTCGGGGACCAACATAGAGAGTCATAGACGGCTTTACGTTTAACCCGCACTTCTCTGTCGAACTCTTCCGTTCGGCGTTGCAGTACGAGCCGAGAACGAGTGACACCTTCCTCGCCACATTTCTCAAAAGTGGAACAGTATGACTGCAACATATATCTTACCTTATTCTTCACGATGGGCTGCATCCTCCCAGCGTGCTCGAATTGCACAGGAGCCAACCCTCGCTCGAGATGTTCGGGGCCGAGGACGTGCAGAAAATTGTGCATCCTGGCCTTATCAAGACACCTTAGCTACGACTTCGTTCCGAAGAGTCCGAGAGCAAAGTACGTGTGGGTCTGCAGGAACCCCAAAGACGTGTGCGTCTCTTTTTTCTATCACACGAAATCTCTCACAGCGACCGACTTCACTGGTGGAAAATTTGAAGACTACTTCGAGATCTTCATACAAGGCTAACGATTTCGGCGACTACTTCGACTGCATGCTTTCTTGGTACGCCCGCCGCAACGAGCCCAATGTGCTTGTCCTGCATTACGAAGAGATCAAGGCGGACCCACAGAGTCAGGTGCTGAGACTTGCTGGTTTTCTGGGGGAAGAGTACCACCGTAGACTCGTCCAAGAGCCGGAAATGCTACATCGGGTCCTCGGGTGCAGTACCATAGACTACATGAAGGATACGACAGCTGGCAGCATCATGACTTTCTTCGTCAATCAACTGGGAAACAACGAGAACCTCCGTCCTGGGATCAAGCACTACTTGGAAACTTCGAAGAAGTACCCTAAAAGTTTCGTAGGAGACTGGAAGAACACCTTAACCGAAAATATGAACGCAAGAATAGAAAAACAGATTTACGACAAGCTTTCTAAGACGGATTCTATTGTTCTCTGGAAGAGATATGGCATTCTGTAAGTATACGAATACTGCGCTGTGTAGGCTTTCCTCCTACCTGGCTATTGTACCAGTACAAACGGTCGCGGACGTGCGGTAGAGCAGTACACTTAATTGGAAGCAGGACACAAACTCAGTCTGCTACATCTGGAAAGCGCTTGCTTTCTCTACATTTACCTAGTTTATTATCTTATCAAGAGATAAATGTTGGTGATGAGACAACAATCCTATTGTTGTCTTTACTTCGCGGTGCGGGAAGAACAACAAATTTCGATAATTGGTTGGGAATAAATGTTCATTTCCAATTGAAGATAGGTTGAGTGCCACACAAGAAATATTTACGGAAGCCATGCTGCGTAACTGCGAAGAAATCGTTATTTTCAAGAAAATTGACTAGATGAGTGTGTATCATATGTTCCTTATTTTTGCATGTTAGGACCGGGAAAAGTAACGAAGACTGGGCAGTTATCGCTTATGAGATATGGGATTTTGCCCCCAATCACGATTCTGTATTGAGATGTCCTGAGGATATCTGAAATCGTGAAAAAGTTGTCTTAAAATCAAGGAAAGAGCTTGATTTCAGGGCAAAGACAATACGCGGCAGTGTTTCAGCGATTTTCCGTACGTCATTCTTTGTGCTGCATATCCACGGGCATATATAGAAGCTGCAGATCATCAAGAAAAGCTCAGTTGAACGTTTGCACTTTTCTTGTTGCTTGTCTTGTCTTCGTCCTGTGGTTATTCCGCGCTATGTTTTCTGCGTAACAGCGTATTACCAACATGCCCGAGCCTGTTCACTTCTGGATTGACTATACATGTCTTTGGACAAAATAATGCAGGGAACTTTGTGAAAGTATATCATATCACGCCGATGCGGTGAGAAAGATTGTGTAGGCGCCCATGGGGCTATATCAGCGTGCGTTCCCTTCAGCACTGCATATTTTTTATGCCTGAAGGGTGTCTAATTTCTACCCCACGCACTGTCGTATGTCCCCTAGGGGGGCAAAATCCCATATTTCGAACTTCTTGAAATTACAAAATATTACTGTGTTCGGGTTTAGCTAGGCGTTTCACATTGACTGAGCGGGATGCCATGAGGGCGTCAAAAATATTTGTAGCGAAAGCTACACTGGGCAACCAGTCGAGCGTTTCGCTAGGGTGTCTAGAAGGGGCGGAATGAATACCGGTCAGGAAAAGGTGTCCCCTTCCGCGTAACTGCCGCGTGGCGGCGCTGTTGTCGGCTGCGCCGTCAGCGCGCGCGGCGCGTCTGCTTGCGCGAGAAAGGAGAAGGCTGTAGAGGAAATAGGCTTTATTGAATTTTCGAGGTTTTGGTAGGCACCGCAGTTTTTTAGTCATTATAAAGTTTAAACGACGCTGCTGTTCACACACAAACATGGAGAACCACATCAGTATATTTGGGAATCTGTGCGAACTTTGCGCGAGTTTTCTGCTAACGAAGGCGTTGGCCGAAGGCACATATTTTAAAAATCTCTGCTAAAAGCAGTGAATTTTTGTTGAATGTATTCTGCAGAATTATATAAGCAAATTTCTTTTCTCCTGGGTGAACGCAGTCGTTATCGCCAGGAACACCGGATTTTTTCGTCCGTTATCTTTTGCGGCGTTGTTATCACGTTTGAAAGGAGTTGACTGTTTCTACCTGCAAAAGCAGCACTAAACCATCGCAAGCACGCGGTTGAGAGGTTTCAGGGTCATTTCAACCACTTCATCCTCGAAAATTCGCTGCTTCTGCTGTGGGGGGGGGGGGCGTCATGCTGCCTACGTAAACGAAATTAAGCGTTACCCGTACAGCTGCAAGGTCGGGTGCTGCGACCACGATTCGTGCATATTTAATATGTTGCAAGAACCCAGTAAACGCATGCAATATGTTCTTGGACAAGCAACCTTTATTGGCAGCCAGCAGATCAATTTTGCTGTTTGGGTCACATCACACAAGGCTTTGTTCTCTTTTCCTTTTTTTTCACTCATTTCCTGGTTAAGGCCCTTCAAAAGAAAATTAATCCTGGTGAGGCAGAAAAACCTTACTACAGATTTTGTTAGCTCAGAACAGTGCTCCATACAAGCAATCTGTGGCACGTTTGGGCTCACTTTGTTAATTATGGTGAAAGCAAATCTAAGATGCAGACGGGTTCTGCAGAATTCGTTGGTTAGCTGGCATTCAATAGTATTAATCAGATCATATAGTGAGGAAGATGGGTACAGAAGCCCCCCCATGTCCCACTCTTTGCACACATCAGCTGGAAGATCGCCACGAACAGAGTCATTCGCCACAAGGCAGGCATCCCTGCATGCTCGATAGTTTGTGGAGAGGACACGCTTCCGGGCCACGTAGCCCGCAATGTAATACATGAGGTGAGCATCGCCTCTCTTCTCTACATAGTCTGCATGGTCCACTGCGACTTCAACAGCATCCATGGGGAGTGCATCATCTTGACTATCTTCACTTTCATTTTGTTCAAGTGCCTCATCCGCACAAAGTAGAGATTCCAGAAGTCCTGCTGGCACACTTCCACTTGTGGGGCTTCTTGCTAGGCTGTAAAAGCTCAAGCACCTCCAAATGTTCAAATTACAAGTGTTTAAAAATTTGGCAACATTCATTTTACAGAGAAGATGATACCTGATAATAACGACGAATTGTGCAGGTGTGGGTGATCATTCGCACCGCTGGCCTGCCGTACTATCCCGAACGACCGCTCGAGTCAATCTTGGCTCAGGTGCGATTTCATAAGGTACCTGAACCCAACTTTTTCAGTTAGCTAACGGAGGAGCGCCTTCGTTGAATGCACGGTAACGCGCAAACCTTCCGATGTACTTCTGCTCAGAAAGCCGAGACCTTTTGCATGGGCTTCCCATTTGTCAAGGAACTCTATAATTGCATCTAGTGCAGCTTCCTTAGCACTGGCTGGTCTGAAACAGTACAAGTTTATGCATTTAATTTTATTTGCTTATGACAGATGATTTCAAAAAAGACCACGCTGCAAATACCTTAATGACTCGGCGGGAAATCTGGAACTCATTGCCTCAATGAGCTGCGCCACCATGGCATTAAAACCCTCGTTGGTTCAAGATTGGGGTACTTGTACTCAATCTTCTCCTTGTAGAATATCATCGTATGCAGTACTGGAGTGCTGAATACCTGAAATGCCAAATTCATCCGCATTTTTTTCAAACCCGTTAGGGTATATGTGCGACCGTGTTAATTTTGGCGCAACTCTTAGGGCAACGGTGCTGCTGTCAAGCTTCCAAATGGTAGCGACACGATCCCAGTGCACCTGCAACATGAAGCATTTATTAGGCCAATTTTAAACCACAAAACTGCTGCAATACAGGACAAAAACTTCTTAAACTTCCCCTGCCTATGTGCGTGTGGAATCCACGTTTCATCATGGTATTCCGCACACACTCAGCGAGATGTGGAAAATCTGAGAGGAAGTGGAGAAACCTCTTTTTATCACAAGGGTGAATCACCTTGAACCTCACACCTCTGGAACTTGCATGAATGTCGATGTTGTGTCACATTGCACGGCATCATGCTGCTCCATCACAGCTGATGGAATTCTACGCGGAGGCCAGATTTCTCGCAAAGTATTGTGACCTCCAAAATGATCTTAGTTAACAATGCAGCCTTGACATTTTTTTTTGATGCAGACACCTGTAGAAGACAAAAGCAAGAAAACTTAATAAAAAGCATCACTCATCTGGTGGGTGATAGGTACCTATAATCTGGGTTCCTTTTCCCACAAATGGTTGAAACATAACAACCAGGCCACGGTCAGCCTTTGTGTATCTGTCCTTCTCTTCAGTAAATGGCCGCAAATCGATGAAGTCTTCAATTTCCATTGATGACTTCAAGTCCAGATGAGTAGAAAGTTTGATTTCATCGACTACTAAGCCGCCGTGCCTTTTTGCGTCATCTAGTTGAGTGACCTTTTCCTTCACACAATCAAGAACCTTTTGGTTGAAGCCATACGTTGCTTTGAATGCCTGTAAATCCAAAAGAGCTTTAGCAGCTTCTGCTTGAAATTGGAGCTCACTGACACAAACCTTTATGCACTTCTGCAGGCACACACGACTGGGGAGAGCAAGGATTTTATGGCACCTCAAGTGCTAGTATAAACGAGGGCTCTTCATTCTTAGAATGACGCACTCCAAAAGCCATTCTTTTTTATATTTGTACCCATGAAGAGACCACCGTCTTGCAGCTTCGAAGCAGGTGCGCACAGCATTCTGCTCTTTGTTGGGAAGCTGACTGCTCTAGAAAAGGATCATACGCAATTAGGCACTGTGTTGCATATAGGCAACGAAAACTGCATGTAAATGTTGTACATTTTGTTCAAGAACAGTTTATTCCATCGCAGAATTCTCTTCTTGAAGTCTCTGCAGCTCACCACGCATAACACATACATACTTGTTTCGGCGTCTCAAGGTACGCACACCATGTCTCAGCCTTGTTTTTGCACAGCAAAAAAGTGGCCGTTGTACTTTCTTTTTTGAGCGCCGCATGCGCATGAGTGCAGTTCTTTTTACTACTTTGCAAGCAGAGCATTGTTGGACCCACAAATAAGCCCACTCAAAACAGCATTGGAACTGCTCGTTGCATAAGAGCGTCCTTGCCATTAACCTTTATTTGTGAATTCAATGGTAAGACCAATATAAGTACCTTGTGACACAGATCCATCGCAGGCATTGGCATGAAGACTTTGCCCTGATAATTTCGTCAGACTCGACAGGTCAACTTGTGGAAACTTGCTTGCCCTCCCAATACCACAACAAACTCCTAGTTTCACTGCGTAGGCAAGGGCTTGCTGGGCTTCTTCTAACTGAATGTCGTGTCGAGAGTGCAAAAATCTTGACAGGAAGATGCTGCATTTCACTACGTCTTTTTGTTCTTCGAAGTCGAACAAAATAATCTTCCGCAACTGTACCGGCAGACTCTCGCTGCTGGCATACTCTGCCGTTTGGAAAGGTAGTATGGACAAGAGCAGGTTAACTCTTCCGATCCTGAGGTTGTCGCCTGGCACTTGGCTACTCAACAAAGACAGAATGAGCTTAAGAAGGCGAAGAGAGCAGCGGAGACGCCCGAACGGAGAGAGAAACGGCTTGCCAAACGGAGATGCCAGACTACCGGTCTTAATAGGCGGCGCATAGCCGCCAAGATGAAGCCCAATGTCTCTCATTGCTAAATATACAGTGACCAGAACAAGCTCCGCCAGGGAAATGTACCTCTCGCTACGTATATCCTCGCATAGCCGAGCAAACCTACTGCCAATTTTTGTTGTTATATTCATTTGTTGATGCTGACGAATATTAAGAAGGATGCTATAATTTGCAAAAATGTACAGCGTCATGTTCTGCTCTTCCCTAAACTTATGTCCGCGCTAGGAATCACAATGAAAGCTATTCATGCAGGTATTGTTATATAAGACATTATCGTATCCACAGTTGTGACGCCCAGGTTCTTTAGGTATGCATAATTCAGCATACAACGCACAGTTTCTCGCTAAACTAGCCACTTATTTACATCCGCTCTTCGAAGCGTCGCCTGTCACCCCACTTCGGTAGACTACAACTGCCTGCGTCCTCTGTGGCAGCGAATGCGAAGCGACATCGGGTTATTGTCCGGCACGGATGACTGGGCTGATCTCTCCTGTGTTTCTGCCCAACTGGGGCAACAACAGGAGCGTTCGACGGACGTGGTTCACCGCCACCCGCTTGGTGCGTGGTCCTGTCGGCGCTGCAAGGAGAAGCAAAATATGAGAAAGTGAAAGTTGCCTGCGCGAAAAACGAACCCATTCCCCGCCTTCCGTCCCCGCCGCTCAACCTGCAACGATGCTCAAATGGCGCGCCGGAACGTTCGCCGCAATCGCTTCCGTCGCAGAACTTCATGAATCACAACCGTTTCACAACGTAGCGTGCAACGCTGTCAGAGCTATACCGCGTAGTCTCTTTGCCTACATTCGCGTTGAGAAAGTAAGCGAAGGGGATAATCTACTCATAGCTTTAATCACACTCACAATCCGTGACTTGGAGATACCAATATTTATTTGTGTTAATGTCTAAGCAGGATCAGCAAGGTATATCGTTTCGTTTCGCACCTCACTGCGTTTTCGTTATACGCGTCAGCGAGGCATCGAGAGGTAGCGGCATAGTAGCCACGGGTAACAGCGGCCCTCACTTGGCGCAGTGATTTTGTGTGCGCAGTGTGCGCGCACTACTTGAGCTTGCCTATGCATTCCTGTAGGTGCCTTTGCTTTCTTTCTCTTACTTCCCCTCCCATTATGAGGAGAGGGTTCACGTGTCGCAACAGCAGCGCCTCAGACACGCGCGAGTCCAGCGACCGCGTTCTACTGTCCTCCTCGCCCAAGCCGCCTCCTCCGGTTTCCCAAGTGACGCAAGGCGATAGCCGCGCATAAGCACTTGGAGCGGCCTCCTTTCGGCGGCTTACGAGCGGGCACTAAACACCGTCTGACGCTTGACGAGGCGGCGAGAAGTTTGCCGGCAGTCTGCGACTGTAACGGGCCTGTTTGGAGCCAGCTCACCGAGAACGAACCGGTCCGCCGTGCGTGCTACGCCGACAAGGTCAGTGCAAAGACGGCTGGTTGGCGTTTTTCTTGTCGACTGCATAAGCGCAAATGAGACAGCGGTGAGCATCTCGCGTATTCTTGGCATCCCGGGGGAGAAAGTCGTGATGTTCTGTTGTATGCTCGTTGCATGATTCCCGTGTGTGTTGCGCGACGCAGCATCACTTAACGTCAAAACCGCAGCGCGTATGATTAAAAAGAAAGTATTCCATTGACTACGCTTCTGAATTCCGCCCACTTGTACGCCTGGGAGATGGCGGCTGCAGTTCCATAGAGTGCTGCTCAATAAGCCTTTTCTAATAAGTCGCTGAGATAAGCCTCTTCTAATCGGTTCTTGGGAGCCGAGAGATTACAGAAATGTCCGTCAGCCGTCGTTATCTGGTATTGTAGGTAGCAATCAGCGCGCTGGGGTGCATACCTTCACGCTATCGCCATACACACACACAAAAAAAACATAATATCTGAAGTGGACAAGTGTGGCCGCGACGCCAATACTTTCGTTCGTTGCGCTCAGCCTCTCAATAGTGTTCAGCGTTACAGTGAACGTCAGTGAGCAATTAAATAAATACTCATCACAAATCAGGTTGCTTGCAGCCAACGTCAGTATCGGCACCTTTTTTTGCCTCTGCTGAACACTAAGTCAAAGATTCCGGTCGTGACCTCGTCGGCAGCCCTTCCACCTACAATCAGTGGGACAAACTGCTTCCTGAGACAATTTCTATGCGTGTCACAGGGTCAAATAGGCTCGCCGGGAAACTGAAGCGACCCTCCACCACGACGTGCCTTTGCAAAGTTACATTAAAGACGCTTGCGCAACATTAGTACCAGAAAATTACCTTCGTAGTTACGTGCTTTAACTGCAAATTAGTGCAAGAGCAGCTCTCGCACGCGCCAAATAATATACATGCATAGCGAGTGTCTCCAATGTTGACACGCCTTCCACTTACATCACACCTGCAGAGTGCCCCATATGTTTTTTGTTTTTTTTAAGAAGAAGGAGAATGAGACGCACATCCTCTCAAAGATACCTCGAATGTAACTCTCTCCACAGTGCTGTTAGCGTTCGTCTTCTCAGCACGAGGCCGCGCAATGACATCCCGGCCGGGAAGTCCACATTTCGATGTAGGCGAAATGCAAGAAGACGTCCATGTGCTATGCGATGTTAGTGCACGCTAACGAGCTCCAGACTCTCTAGATGAATCCGGAGCCCTCCACTCGCGAAGCCCCACATAGCCCGTCTGCAGCTTGCGGACGTTAAACCCCTGGCGATATTACAGGGCGTGGTCATGACCCCGATATCTGTATTTATTACAAAACCGCCCTCCCCCGAGACAGCCCGCTTCACATGACCACAGAAGGTGCATTCTCCACGGCGACTGTCCCGCCGAAGTAGTACAGTCGGCGTCAAAAATAGACGGCCCAAAGGGCGCAGCAATGCTCTATACACGCCTGGATGTCTTCAGTTCGATAGGGGCGATGACGAGGCCGCGAGCTCCCAACTCAGAGGAATTTTTATCGCTGACGATGCTAAGCGAGCCACCCTGGACGTCCAGAAAGCAAATCCTTGGGGGCTAATGTATTTGACGCATACTGTAAAGTATACATACGTGGAAAACCGAGCTGAATAATAAGACAATGGCCGTCGTGGCCGACGCCATTGGAGCAGAAGTCCCATGTATAGCTGCATCACCGCGCGAAGTTTGCATTCTGCATAGCTTGCCCTAGGTCGGGACTCTGGACTTCAACAAACAAAATGCACAAAAACAAGATAAAGTGACTAAACTCGCGTTATTACGATGATTGGCTCAATTTGTCACCTTGTCGTAACCGACTCCGCAACTGCATGATGAACACGCAGCATGGGTATAACATTATTTCGCGAGTTCACGAATTGGTTCTGGGGACGATTTGTCATGCCGATATGATCTCATAAACACGTTGTTGACTTTGATGTTCCACAGCGTTCCCGGAAATGCCCGCACTTCTCCTTCTCTTCTGAGCAAGATTTTCTTGAAGGATATTAGAAAACGCCAGCATGTTCGCGCGTGATATCCGTTCAAGGCTGCGTGTTAAAAGAAAACGTTGTCCAGAGTCCAGTTTCTAGCTTTACACTTTCGGTTCGTCGGCAATAATCAGGACCAGGTGCAGAAACTCGCCGCGCGCTTCTCGTTATTACCGTTCTCACTTTCTTTTCCGGGCTCATTCCCGTGTTTCAAGCACGGACAAACAGTAAGTAGTGAGGGCCATGATGCAACACCTAAGCCTGCATGTTAAAGCAAATGCCGTTGGGAATCCAGTTTCTAGATTTATTTTATCACAGTACTCTTGTTACAGCAAGCAAATGAAACAAGCAAATATGTCATCAGTATAAACTGGTACCGTACAACACTTTTCAAACTTGGGCTTGTGTTAGCTCAGCGTGACAGCCGTAATTCGTCCCAAGCTGGACGATGCGTCTTGCGCATGATAGTAAAGGTGCGCAAGCTAACTTGAAGAACCGGGCAAGAGGAAAGCCGAAGTTGGAATAACAAGCATGTCACGCAACAGAACCCTGAGTAGCCAACATACGATTAAGTTGACCGACAGAGTTTATCATATATCCCTATGAAGCGGCGCAGTGAAAAACGCGTCACGTTAAGCAGCGCAGTATTTGCGCCCTTCGCAAAGGTAGGGCAATATACAGGGCAGTGCGAGAATAGACGCGAGACGAAACCAGTTTATTTATTGCTCCTTTTCTTCCTTTTAATTTTTGGTAGACGAACTAAGCGTCCTTAGAGTCCCCAGTGCCATATGTTAACGGCAGCAATTTATATCGAGCATAATAATTAATAATAATAATAATTGGTTTTGGGGGAAACCAAATGGCGCAGTATCTGTCTCATATATCGTTGGACACCTGAACCGCGCCGTAAGGGAAGGGATAAAGGAGGGAGTGAAAGAAGAAAGGAAGAAAGAACACGAAGAAAAAGCACGAAGAATTGGTTTCTGGAATGCACTGTAGGCGAGGAGGCGGCACTGAGCAGTTCTGCGTAATCGGCGTGCTCGGCTGATCAGGGAATTTTTTTTGTTTCAGCGTCACAGTTGTTGCTCTTGCGCTTTGTCCCACTCGAATGGAAACGCGATATTGCTCGATTCACAGTGCGTAAGTCTGCGACTTTGGAGATGATTGTAGTTCGGACCGAACAGAGGTTGCTCCATTTTCACAACATGTGCAGCAGAAGTACTCATTCTTACAAGTTTGTAAAGGGTGCGGCGCTTGAACTCCTAAGAAACTTCGTAGGTTCCCTGCTGTTGGCATTCCGTCATTTTCTTCTTCTGTGGGAGGCGTCTTTAAGGACACGAAAACGCTCGGCATCATTAGTGTTCCTTCAAGCTCTCCACAGTTTCTTTATGCCTTCTTCGCGTATATTCACAATCAGTGCTTTGCTGTCAAAGCGTTGAACCAATCTGGAGAGTGAGAAAAAAATGTAGAACTTCGGAGTTGACAATAAAGCCGTTATTTTTATTTTAGACCCTGGAGAAAGCCAAGATCACGCACTCTGGCCCACGTGTAGCCGGCTGGCAAACTTAGTCTTTCCTAATAGCGTCAGCACCAAATCATTATAAACTTGTCAAAAATTAAAGCGGAGGACTAATCGTAACAGATAAATTCTTAAGTTTATCCAGATTCCTGGAAAAGTGTCCTGCCGCAAATTCGCTCTTTTCTGACTGGTTTCTCGTTCAAACGGTTTTTGTTTTTCTGCTTCTAAAAAATATAACTTTTGAGCCCTAAGCTGAACTGTAGTGCACACATTTCTAGTCATTCCAGATAAATATCCAATAATTTTGGTTGCATGTTAAAGAGCTAGGTGACACTGAGTAACAAAATCCAATTTTTTGCCCCACTGTATATTTCGTCTAACACAAAACTGTACGACGGTCGCAAGTGTTCACAAGTTTGGCTTGTAAAATAATTTCATCATTTAATATTGTTACGGGGATGTTACGGCGGTAAGTCTATATTGACGGCTGCTCTGAGATGGCCAGCACTAAGCTCAGAACCGAGTGCCCAGCTCCCAACTGTCAACGTCGTCGTCGTTCAGCGCACCGCCACTTCTTCGTTCATGATTCGTCCACTTGTAACACTATATATATTGCGAAGACTCCTTCACTCACAATGAACTTTTTTTTAAACTGTATGTACTGCAGAACTTTTCCGTCTGTTCCCCGCTTCCGATCTACAGCTAAAACTTCTCTGCCTTTTCCCTGTTTCTGATCTATCAGGAACGCGCTCTAAGCTGCATGGTGATATTATGCTGCTGTCGACAGCATTCTGATGTGTTCGTGTATGTGAATATTGCTTCCAAAAATTTCAGTCCAAGTCAGTTGCTTGCCCGTGAATAATGATATATCGCTGTTATCTGAGGATGATGACGATGATGATGATGATATATTAGGAACCTCTAGTGTGTTCTATTGGTGTTGTGACACTCAACTTCTGAAAAAGGCATAGAAAGCTATTCCAGCTAAAGAATTAAAGGTGCCGTGAACATTCCACTCTGCTTTATGGACCACACGTTTAATTTCGTTCAAAATTGAAACTGTCGGAAGATTAACGTTTTAACGCAGCTGCGCTGTATAAAGGCAAAGCCAGAAAACAAAAACAATAACGTGAAGCGTGCCTCATACTGCCTGAGAGGGGGGCGCATATTTGTTGTTTTCGCTGACGCACAGAGAGCTTTAGTTCCCCTCGTAATCATTATTAACTGCGAGCATGAACGGTGCCTTGTTTTACACTGATTCCATGGAGACAGGTGGCAACCGCTTTGAGGTCCAGCGCTGCTCGAGCGTGGGAAAACATCGTTCCCTCATTCATCGCTATGCGTTCGCAATGCTTTTCAGAAAGCAAGCGGGGTCACTTCGCTCTTCTCATGGGATATATCACCGGCTATCGAGAACTGCAAATTAGTGCCACGTGGCTTTGCCGTTAGGTGCGATGTGTAGTAGCCGTATGAAACATTATAGCTTTACTTGTTTCATTTCACTACCCAACCACGTTCTTCGTAATTTATGCGAATTCCCACTGCCTTACCATGACTAGTACCTCTTCAATTAATCTTTGTTTAAACGGAATTTCAAACATATCTCCAATTAATTAAATTTCCGGCCACAAGCTGCAGTCTTCAGTCTGCCTATGGTACCGATGGCAAAGTGGATGAAAGCGGAGCAGGATCGATTATTAAATTGTCCTTCATATCCTCCGCCTCAACCTTAGGGAATTCACTTATTAGCAGACCACGTTGTAGAGTCAGCGAAGGTGTAGCTGCACAAGCGGCCAGTCCCCCCTATGGAGGCTCCGTGCTGGCGGAGGGCGTAGAAACAAGGCGTTCGGAACCTCTCCACACATACAAGCTCGCAGCTGCTGCCTTCCTGTTTTCGGTTCTTTATCGCTGGCTTCCGCGTATGTCGGGTGCGCTGAGAACAACAGGAAACTGGGAGACAGTCCGGAAAAGGCAGGAACTTTGTCACAAGAGGCCTTTTCGGATCACAAGGCTGTGATTATTCCCACTGACAATGAATTAGTGCTTTCCACAATGCATAATTGGGGATTGAGAGTAAACCGAGCATTCCGACCACTTTATGTAAGCAATTGTACTGGCACTGCCAGAACATGTGCGACATCAAAAACGTCACACAAATACAGAGAACGTCAGTTTGACCCTCTGTGCTGAACGCAAGCACCAGAGTACGAGCAATTGCAGAAAAGGTAGGTTTTATGTCACAAGGTACAGCAGAATGTGCAATTGAAGAGTCTGAAAGCCATTTTGATATGGAACTGAAGCGCGTGCTTCATGCTTTCAGGCGTCATGGGCACATTGAATGATCTTGCCTCTCATTCTGTTTGCAGGAAACCAGGAATCAGCAGAAACTCTCACACCATTCGACTCTCGCCTGCAAAGACCCGAGAAGTCCAGCATGGTTGTCGTCGATGTGCGTCGCCCGAATGGCCCGCACTACCAGGACATGGATGGCGTGCTGCGGCTCAGCCCAAATTTCACTGTCGAGATGCTGCGCTCTGCGCTCAGCTACAAGCCACGACCTGATGACAAGTTTGTCGTCACGTATCCCAAGTGCGGAACTACATGGACGCAACACATTGGATTTCTCATCTTCAACAAGGGCGTGCCCCCAACCAGCGGCCTGCAGTTTTTCAAATGCAGTCCATTCATCGAAATGCTGGGTGCCGACAGTGTGCGAGACATGGTACGACCCGGTGTAATCAAGACGCACCTTCCCTACCACCTCATGCCCATGCATCCAGAGGCTAAGTACCTCTGCGTCTGCCGCAACCCCAAGGACACCTGCGTGTCGCTATTCCACCACACGCGGGGCTTCACGGGATACGACTTTGCCGATGGCAAGTTCGACGACTTCTTCGAGATCTTCATCTCTGGCGAGAACGACTATGGGGATTACTTCGACTACGTTTTGGAGTGGTACGAGCACCGCAACGACCCGAACGTCCTCTTTCTGCACTACGAGGACATGAAGGCCCAGCCACGCGAGAATGTTCTCAAGATCGCGGAGTTCTTCGACAAAGACTACCACAAGTTGCTTCTGGAGAACGAAGATATTCTCCATAACGTGATCAAGTACAGCGACGTCAAGTCCATGCAGAATTACGCCTTGGAGAACTTTACAAATTTCTTCACCAAAAAAATAGAAGCAGACGCACCGCAAGGCCTTAAAGTATTTCACGAGGTGTCGCAGAAGAACCCTTCCACTGCCAGCTTCATCCGCAAAGGCATTGTCGGAGACTGGAAGAACCACTTCTCTCCGGAACAAAACGCGAGGCTGGAGAAGAAGATCCTGGAACGCTTAGCAAACACCGATTTGATTGATACGTGGCGAAAGCATGGCGTCATGTAGTCCTTTTCCGAGGCACACGTGTTCATTTTGTGGACTTGTTTACAGTGATAAATTGTATTAAATTTTCTCAGTATCCTCATCGAGCGCCATAATTTCTAAAGACACTGCGACAGTCGTCTTCATAACCGCCAGGACGAAAGACGCAGGTACTGTCAAATGTCTCCGTATCGTAGGCAGGTTTCTCCGCAGGAGTCAAGATGCATGACTTCACAGGGGATACTCATGAAGAGACATAATTTAAGATTGATCGCATTTCCCCGTTAAATCAATGTGCCTCCGTAATGAAAGCAACCCCCTCCCCCTATCCCTCATTCCGTCTTTCAAAAAGTGTGCTTTTCTTTCCTTTACGCAACAATCACACCCTGCTTCTGGGGTGCACACTCTGCTGCTGATGATAGTAAATACTTACAGGAGACTTCATCCGAACGCAGAAATAAATACGAAATTCTACAACGAGCCATATGTCATATAGCCCCGCCGCGGTGGCTCAGTGGTTAGGGCGCTCGACTACTGACCCGGAGTTCCCGGGTTCGAACCCGACCGCGACGGCTGCGTTTTTATGGAGGAAAAACGCTAAGGCGCCCGTGTGCTGTGCGATGTCAGTGCACGTTAAAGATCCCCAGGTGGTCGAAATTATTCCGAAGCCCTCCACTACGGCACCTTTCTTCCTTTCGTCTTTCACTCCCTCCTTTATCCCTTCCCTTACGGCGCGGTTCAGGTGTCCAACGATATATGAGACAGATACTGCGCCATTTCCTTTCCCCGCAAAACCAATTATTATTATTATTATTATTATTATTATTATTATTATTATTATTATTATTATTATTATTATTATTATTATTATTATTATTATTATGTCATATATGGAAACTATAATACATATCATTCAATTGCACATATCGGAAATTTCGTTCTATTTGAAGCATTCCTTATTACTGGAAGACAAAACGGTTGGAGATCAAAAATACGCGTACAGAGCATAAATAGGCGCTTACAGGGCAACCAGCAGCATACACCAGTAAAAAAAAAAAATAGCACAGGGTGAGGCAGCATCAAAGACGCAACTTAAAAAGGTACTTGTTTTGATGTTTTATACGGCTTTTCTGATTTTTCGCATTTTCGATCTCTGAACACATATATGAAGAGTAATCCAAACTAAGAGAAACCAAACCAGAAAACCCAAGAAACTTTCAACAGTCTCGGAAGTGAACAACAGTTTACAGTTGGTAGCGAGGTGCTGGAAGTGGTGAGGGAACACGTCTGCTTAGGGTAGGTAGTGACCGCAGATCCGGATAAGGGGTGCGAAACAACTAGAAGAATAAAGAAAACGGTTTGTTCATTGCGGTATTGTTCTGCACCACCAAAGGTGCCCCACCGTCAGAGAGAGTATAGCAGATGATGTCCGGCAGAAACCCAGGACTTGCAGGTGATATAACTCAAGCTTTATGTACAGGAATTTTCGTATTTACAACAGCATCAGCAGCGAGCACAACAACATAGAACATGAAATAGCAACAGGGCAAATCCTCCCTCCTCGACATCGCCGAAGATGCAAGGAATCTAAATCTTGTTCAAAACCATTTTCCACACTCCGGCTCCCGGTTCTAAAGACCTCGGAGCCTGGCCCATATTTAGCACCACCCAATCATGGCAGACTCGCCACATGATTGCTTTGCAGAACGCATAGCATGCCATCTAATTACAACGAGGTTTATAAACCTATCCAAAATATACATAGCGCAAAAAGAACATCAAACTCACTTCAAGAATCGGACATTCCGAGAAGTGACCCTCAGAATGATTTGCCCACTGGGTTACGTGCCACGCCCAACAGTTCCAGTGTGGTCCACAAAATCTCTCCCCTACCAAAGAGAAAGAAAAACACATGGAAAAACATCAAAACACTCCCACGTGTGCGCCAGTTTCTCGAGCACCCGTGACCTATAGGCGTCTCCCGGAATTAGCGCAGGTATCGGCCCCAAACGAGCGGCCACCTTCGCGAACCGCGCTGTACCGCGTTCACACGCGACTCATCTGCCAAAGACAGCGGTCCCACCCAAGTACCTCCCGAAATGTGGCCAGTGATAAAACTCAAACGGGCCGTCACTGTCTTGGAGCATGTGACGGAATCCGTTCTGTCCGGCGCCGTTTCCTTATGAAAGCCCGCTCCCGAGAACTGCTGACGATCAGTGCTTTCGCGCGCTGGAGCCACTACAGAACCCCAGTTAGCCGCACCGTCACGTACAATGAGTCACTTTTACTGGCCCCGTCAAGAGCGGGCGCCTGACTCCATCTCGTCAGGCAGTGTTTACTCTTCAAGAATCCTGCCGATCTTCCGAACGAGACGTTCGTTGCAAGTTTGCGCCATACCGGGTTTCCATAAAGACGAGGAGAACGTCATCATGCGGCGGCTCTTTGTAAAGTGAATAGGCCGCCTTGGCGGGGGTGAAACAAACCGCGCGACTCTGCCACCGGTTCCTTTGGGTGCCCGTTCTTCGCATGACGACTTCGGGAGGCTTGGGCGAACCGGCTCCTCCCTCTCACTATGCTGCGCCCTGGACTGGTCAACGCCATGCATGCTTACCTTAGTGTGCCTCATGCCGACTCTTGCCGGGGGCACCCGGGAGACCGGGAAAATAAACCAAAGGACCAATGGTCCTAACGACACCTCGCCCCTCCAGAGATCCCCCAGTGACCAACAGCTCGCCGGCGGAGTTCAATTCTCCTTGCCGCAAGGAAGCGGTGACTACGCATAGAGCATGCTAGCCGTTTAAAAATAAGAATGGGCTTGAGCGCATTTGGCAGGTTCTGTCAAATCATGAACAGCAGGTTACGAATATCGCTCAAGAAAAGAGTGTACAACAGCTGTATCCCACCGGTACTCACCTATGAGGCAGAAACATGGAGGCTTACGAAAAGAGTTCAGCTTAATTCAAGGACAGTGCACCCAGCTATGGAAAGAAAGATGATAGGTGTAACGTTAACAGACAGGAAGAGGGCAGAGTGGGTTATGGGACATGCAAGGGTTGGTGACATCCTAGTCGGGATGAAGAGAAAAAAATGGGCTTGGGCAGGGAATGTGATGCGAAGGCAAGATAACTGATGATCCTTAAGGGTAATGGGATGGATTCCAAGAGAGAAGAAGCGCAGCACGAGGTGGCAGTAAGTTAGGTGGGTGTATGAGATTAAGAAGTTTGCGAGGATACGGTGGCTGCAGCTGGCAAATGACAAGGTTAATTGGAGAGGCCTTTGTCTTCCAGGGGGCGTAGTGAGGCTGATGACGAATATTACAAATCATTTCAATTTATTTGATCTTTGGCTCCTCTCACATAACCCGCGATACAGCTTTACAGCGAATGGAGTCCCATCTCTTTAGGCTTCGTCTTGCCGACTGCCTGTCTGCACTCAGTACTGACTGGCACCGCTGCCGCCGCCATCGTCTGTAACGGGGGCGCGGTTCCCGTCAAGCCGACGATTTTTGCTGGCGTTTTTGCCGTGTTCCTAGCACTATGATGTGGTGCTGAATAAATTGAATTGAATTGGTTCATCTGGGTCCAGTAGACAGGCCCGTGCACTTTCTTGTTCATTTCTTGTGCCCCCCCCCCCCCCCTTCCTTCAATTTAAAGCTGCACGTCTGGATACTCGTTTACCCCCTCAAGAAAGACCCGAATTGACACTGAAACTCCGGATTTTTCAACTTAAAAACTCTTCATGCGACAGCATTAGCAGGGTCAGGCAAAAATTGCCCTGCAGCGCTCGTGTTTATGTAAAGCCTCCACCTGACAACTGTAGCATATGGCGCTTAGGAAGACTTCCTTCTCTCCACCTACCGCCTGCCAACCGCCCCTTCTCCATCTCTGCACATCCACATCTCTACTTGTAGGCGAGAGAAGGGAGACGCCGGACGAAGAGTAACTCGGCAAAAATGTAAATCACTACGCAGAAAATGGCTCGGACAACAGCAGGCCAACGTGAAAATTAGGCAGCTCTGCTAAGAACTGTCTGGGCAAAAATCAGGCTTGCGGGAGCTATTTCTTTTCGCACTGCTCGAAAGACCAAACTGGGAAGCTATAAGCCCAGGGGTGGCTGCATGTTACACGGTGAGCGCCGGTGCAGTGACGCGTCACTTAACTGCTGCGCCTCTGCGGCGGTAGTGGTATGAATATACCTGCCATCTAACCATGTGACACATTTCGCGTGTTTGCGTAGTCAGAATTGGAATTCTGTAAGAATTGGAAGAGTCAAAATTTATTAAAGATTGGCGTATGAAAGAAGAATGGTATTGTATTTACTCTGCACCAATCCAAGTGATCGCCCCAAACCTGTTTGCTGGAAACAACTTTCCCGTTTGCCTGTAGATTACTCCGAAATAGGCCAGAAAAATCTCTCAAATTATTTAGTTTTCGCGCCGAGGATTGCACCGATTCTCTCGATAATGAGCAGGCGCGGCTTATCACTTTCTTTAATCTCGTTGTGACAGCTCGGATGGGGCGGTATCGAAGCGTTAAGTTTTGTTTTTGGACGTCAACATAGGACTGCGGAGATTTCCATAATAAACGTCACGACTTTCTGTTCATTTCAATGATTTTCGTATTTCTACAACTGGGGCAGCATTATTACAATAAATCAATAATTTGTTAGCTGGAAAAGGTTTCGTTTAAAGATACTATATTTGCGTGCGCCGAAAGTTCACAAGGTGAACTAAAGTAAGGAGTAAGGAAGAAAGGAGTAAGGAGAGAGTGAGCTGTCCTCCAGCGTACTCCCTCTTATGAAAAAAGAGTGCGCTAGAGAACAACTTACTCCCTTTTTACTCCCATATAGGCGCGTCTGTGTTTAGAGCGCAATGCTTGTTCAGCGCTCTTTACCCAAAACGGCACTGTACCTCGCTCTCTCTTTATGGCTAAGAATGCCCGTTATTTCTATTTGGAAAACGCGCTCGGGGATGTCGGGGCTGTGCTCCGGATGTCGATAAGACTCTGCTGACTCACATTACGTTTCACACTGCCGATTTCGATCACTCAAATATAGGGCAAAGAGTATCCCGCTCACTTCAGAATCGTCCTGCGCCGCGAACTGCTGTCCAGCATTTCTAGATACGTCCAGATGACATGCCTGCGCGTCACGCATTTGCACACTGCCCTTCAGCGGGGAGATGACTTTCTTTTTATCTAGGAGTTGCTTTGGAAGATGACAAAACGTGCATTAAGAGAGAAAGAGATGAAAGGAATGGCAGCGAGGTATACCAGGCAAATTTCTGTGGGCTGCCCTGCACATGGGAAGAGACGGAAGCATAAGGGCAAACGTTAAAATGGATTCTCAGAAAAGTGGAGAGTTGGGCTTGTTAGTTTACGTTCATGTTAGGAACGTAACATGTTAGGAACGTAACATGTTCCCAACATGTTAGTATGGATCATGTTCATTTCGAACTTGATTCTGTAACAATGAAGCACGTCCCCACTGAGTCTCCAATTTGGCTCTCAAGCCTATGCCAATGAGCTATTTGAAAACGCCTGTATGGGCCTCCTCGCCCATGCAGGGATCAAGAATCGTGACCCTTAGGTATGCCAAGTCTTAACAAAATTAAGTATCGTCTAAGGACGATTCTAATTTCAAGTGCACAGGAACCATTTTAAAAGACTACTCTCAAACTCGTTTTAACGTGGCAGCATTACCGAAGATCAACTCCACTCGTACGTTCAGGATAGAAACTGCCTTTTGGCGATACATATTCAAAGTCCGCGCATGGCAGAGCGGTCTGGGGCAGACCTCTGCCTGTTCATCTGAATATGACGGAGTTTCGTGTTTCACCCTCCGCCAAAATAACAAGAAAACTCGCTATGCCTCAGTCATTACATAATGATGTCCAGAGAAGGACCTTCAAATAATGAATCCTGCAGCTGTTGTTGCCCTCCTTCAGAAATGTGCTAGTTTAACAGTGTTCCATAACGCCTGATTCAGCCAGCACGAAAGAGGTTGCGCCTTAGTTCCAAATGCGGTGGTTGGAGTACCGTTCTCTTTCATAATGGTTCCGTTTACTTTGCAAGTACCGGCCGTTTACGGCCTCCTTTGACGCTGTCTATTCGAAAATGAACCGACAGATGCCGCTGCCTTGCTACGCATTAAAATGATAGAACGCTAGCTTGCATAACACTCTATTTCCTCTTTACCTCTGCGGCAAGGACAAACGCGCACATTTCAGCTCCAGCTTGCAGCCAGCAACCTGCCAGAGTTCGGAACGGAGCAGCGGGGGCAGCCTGAACTCTTTGTCAGAACAGGTGAGTGGTTCCTCTCGTGACCTTGTCGCACAGTGTAATTTAGTACTCGGTCTCGCAGCATGGCGAACTGCAGAAGCATGATTCCTGCGCTATCTTACATGCGCAGAGGCTATACTTGGCATATGGGATCCGTAGAATGCCTGCCCCTAGGAATCTTTTCTGTTGGAGCGCTAGCTGTTGAAGAAAAAATAAGAAATTATAGAAGAATTTCAACCCCACTATTTCAGAAGGACAATCAAGACTTCTTTCAGCCTGCCTTCTATATTGCGCCAAAAATTCTCTGAAGGGCTTGCCGATGGCAACCGGACTTTGTTTGGCCTGGCACTACCCGGTCAGCGGTCCTTCGCTTGACTAGAACCGTTCAATCGACGATATAGACGTTTGTTACTGCTCCAGAAATGGGAGGCGCATGTCGTATTACATGGTTCCTCGCCGCATGCGTGAAAACTCGCATACTGGTGGTCTTTCCCAGCAACGGCTCCCGGAACGCGAGCAGTATAGCGATAACTCCGTGCTTCCGACGCTCGAACACCGTTACAGTCCGATGGTGCAGGCAAGCAGGCACCAGGAGTTACATTAGCTGCATGCCGTTAGTGGAGCTAACCAGCAAAGTAGCAACAATCGACGCCTACTTTCAGGTTGACATGAAATAGGTCCCGAACCATTGGCGGGTCACCGGCAGTATAACTGACACTCACAACACCGTTAATGGTCCATGTTCCCGGTTTTTCAACGCTTGCACTGGTTTCCAGAGTTTATGTGTGTGTCTTTTTATGTTTTACTGGAAAGGAAGTTTTTCAAGCGCAGAAACGAAGTATTTACAATAAAATTCAAAACATTGTTCAAAAGGTTTATGGTTTATGGGGGTTTAACGTGCCAAACCGAGTCAGGCTATGAGGTACGACGTAGTTTAGGGCTCCGGAAATTTCGACCACCTGAGGTTCTTTAACGTACACTGACATCGCACAGCACACGGGCCTCTAGAATTTCGCCTCCATCGAAATTCGACCGCCGCGGCCGGGATCGAACTCGCGTCTTTCTGGCCAGCAACCGAGCGCTATAACCACTGAGCCACCGCGGCGGCCGAACATTCTTCAAATGTCTAGGAGAAACCCCCAAGGGGGAGTAGACTGATAATAAATGAGTAATTACTCTCTTATTACAATTCCAAATATTGCATAGCAGAATAAGCATTTCCATAAAATAAAACAAGAATGTGCCCCACGCTGGTGGCGGCCCATCCCGCTTTGACAGCACCAAGTAACGTAGAAGAGCCGCCGCTCTGACGGCGGCTAGTAAGATATAAAATTGCGCACAACTTTTGAACCAGCCATTAGATATCCAGCCACCTCTTGAAACGCACATTAGTAAGCAAACGTATAGAGTCATTACTTCGCAAACAAAACAGAAAATTATTCAGAGTGATGAGCATATATAAATGTGTTCAGAATGAACTATTACAGAAAGCAGTGCGTAGCTATTGATGTCACAAGTTTGCATCCTAGGACCACCGCATGAAACCAGAGTTTACCACAGCAATGCAAAAGCTATGAGAAGAATGAAAACTACTTTCTTTCAACCCCTGTGTTATGATATTGCTTGATCCCGATGGTACGTCTGGCACAGCACTCCCAGTTATCGTGATTTCTTCTTCCTACTCCAAGTTGTATTTGTTGTAAAAGAACATGGCAAAATTACCTTTAAAAAGTAATAAATTACGGTACTAATTCCTTTTCTATAAAGAACACGAAATAACTTAAATTCCATTGGAAATTACTGCTCGCAAAAAATAATAACATTACATTAGAAATACCTATAAAAATTGGTGGGATTAATTTTTAAGGTACTTTCAATTTTTACGCATACAAAGAACCGAACAACACGGAGTAAAAAAAAACGAATTATCCCTATAGACATGAAGAACACATTCTTTGGTCTTCTCGCAAAATTCGTCCCCGGCCAGCATTTTCCCTAGCCCACTTTCCTAAGCACGGGTCATTACAAACATAAGGTACAACGAACAAGATTTATCACGTCTACATAGGGCAGGTAGACATCGCTGATCCGTATGATGAGAGTAAATTACTAGAAGAATAAGAATGGGATGGAGAGCACATATCATGTTCTCTCAGATCATGAATGGCAGTTTACCAGCATCCCTCAAGAGAAGAATATTCAACAGAAGTATCTTACCGGTACTCCCCTATGGAGCAGAAACGTGGAGGTTAACGAAACCGGTTCAGCTTAAGTTAAGGACAATTCCGCGAGCCATGGAAAGAAAAATGATAGGTGTAACGTTAAGAGACCGGAAGAGGGCAGAGTGGGTTAAGGAACATAGGGGAGTTGATGACATCCTAGTCGAATTCAAGAGGAAGAATTGGGCTTGAGCAGGGGATGTGGATGCAAAATAACCGCTGGTCCTTAAGGGTAACTGAGTGGATTCCAAGATAAGGCAAGCGTAACAGTGGGCGGCAGAAGGTTAGGTGGGCGGATGAGATTAATAATACTGCGGGGATATGGTGGCCGCAGCTGGCAAAGGACACGTTTAATTGGAGAGACACTGCTGATGCCTTTTTCCTACAGTGGACGTAGTCACGCTGACGATGTGATGATGATGACTATGAACAAAGCAGTGAAAAAAGAACCAATAAAGAAGCACTCTTTACTATCAATGCGATCAAGACTGGAACTAGCGGCGAACCCTGGGGCTTGCATCCCGAAGGTGTCTAGACCGTTTAAAACCAGAGAAGCTTCTTCGGCGAATTGAAGAATCGACCCCGGTAGCTTGCGCTCGGAAATATTTGTGCCATAGGAATCACCGCCAGTTCCCCCACCGCCCCATGGTGACGAGCTTAACCGGGCACCGCTGTGATCGTAGCAGACGTAACATGGGGGTGCCTCGCGCGCTCCTGGCTCGTTTATAAAAGCGACATGCGCGATCTTCCTTTTGGGGGCTACAAGCAGGCTGCTAGCTTCGTGTCTGGGGAATACTTGCGGCGCGTACACTCCAGCCCACTTCTGCTTCACTTGCTGGCGGCAGCACGACAACAGGTGTCACTGGCGGTCTAGCACGCACAATCTTTCTCAATACTTTAGCACTTTCCAATCATTTAAATGGTGCCAGCTTTCCACACGTCGTTCCTTATTTTGAGCCTCACTGCCCAGCATACGGGACTGAATATTTTCCGATAAAACAACCATGACGAACTTCAGGAAAAGTAATTTCAAAAGTAATCAATCCTTCTTCCTGCGCCGCCGCGGTGGCTGAGTGGTTATGGCGCTCGGCTGCCGGCCCGAAAGACGTGGGTTCGATCCCGGCCGCGGCGGTCGAATTTCGATGGAGGCGAAATTCTAGAGGCCCGTGTGCTGTGCGATGTCCGTGCATGTAAGAGAACCTCAGGTGGTAGAAATTTCCGGAGCCCTTCACTACTGCGTCCCTAATGGCCTGAGTCGCTTTGGGACGTTAAACACCCATAAACCAAGCCAAACCTTTTCCTGCGAAATCGCTTTCACAAAATAAATCGTTCATGACCAAATTATTAAAGAAAGTGATTAAATATATAACAAGTTACCGTGCGACATAATTGAATTACTGTGATTTCATACACTAGTTTAATTACTCTCATTTCTGGTTCTAAATGACGGAACGGCAAAGGTCACAAGTGTAGTGATTCGCCAAAAAGCTATATTTGAGTCCTCAAGACCTGAATATAAGCAGCCTTAAGGTCACATATCGTAATGCCGCAAAAAACCGGGCTCAAATCCAAGCAAAGCCCAAAGCAACCGATTTCTTGTCTCTTTCTTTTCTAGGCTCACCGATTCGTTCTCTGCAACAACCGAACGTATCAATTCCCAGCACGCCATGGAAGTGAGACCGCTTCGAGGACCCGTGTACCAAGTCATAGACGGCCACACGTTAAGCCGATACATCTCTAACTCTTCCGCTCGGCATTGCAATATGAACCCAGAGCGGGTGACACCTTCCTCGTCACATTTCCAAAAAGCAGAACAATATGGCTACAACAGATCGGCTACCTCATTTATCACGGCGGTGCGCCAGCTGCCAGTGGGCTAGAATTCTGCAGAAACTCGCCCTTCATCGAGATGCTCGGGGCCGAAGATGTGGAGAAAATGGTACGTCCTGGGCTTATCAAATCCCACCTTAACTACGGTTTGATACCGAAGAGTCCCAGAGCGAAGTACGTGTGGGTCTGAAGGAATCCCAAAGACATGCGTGTCCTTCTTTTATCACACGAAAGCTCTCACATGGTACGATTTTACTGATGGAAAATTTGAAGACTACTTTGAAGTCTTCCTTCAAGGCGCCAATGATTGTGGCGACTATTTCGATTACATCCTTTCTTGGTATGCCCACCGTAACTACCCAAACGTGCTGCTCATGCCATACGAGGATATCAAGGCCGACACAAAGAGTCAAGTGCTAAAGCTGGCAGAGAGAGAGATAAAATATTATTTCATTAAAGCTGGCAGCTTTCCTGGGAGATGAATACCACCGAACACTCCTCCAAGAACCAGAGCTTTCGGACCGGGTCCTGAGACTTAGCTCAATAGACTACATGAAGGATGACACAGCTGGCAAAATGAAGGAGTTTTTCGAGAATCAACTGGGCACAGACGACGAGAACATCTCTCCTGGGATTAAGCACTACGTGCGAATTTCGCCGAAGTACCCTAAGAAAACGACCTTCATGCGCAAAGGTGCTGTAGGAGACTGGAAGAATAACTTCTCAGAAGATATGAATGCAAGAATGGAAAAAAAGATTTACGACAAGCTTTCTGGAACGGAGTTTATTGATCTCTGGAAGAATAACGGCATCCTATAAGAGACATCGTGCTGTGTGTAACAAGACTTCTGCAGTCCATGCTCCTCTGCTACCGCGACGCTGGCAGCCGCGAGATCGACCACTGCACGTTTGCAATAGCAGAATGCACACGTTGTCTCTTACACATGGCATGCGCTTTGTATACCATACAGATCCATTTCCTCTTCAGAAATAAAGGCCAGTAAAGATGCATAAGTTCGCTCATTCTTACTTTAATTTTGGGTGTGCGAATAAAATCGAAGATTTACAAGGCAAAACGGATATTATTCCATTACTATTAGATGAGAAATATTTTAGTCCCGCGTATTTTGAATAGCCAAACAGAAATGCGGGAACGCTTTAAATGCACCAGATTTCTGTTCTGCGACGAGGCTTGGCGAGTGAAGCCAAATGAGACACGGCAACATGAAGGCTGCGTGGAGCATCTTGCCGAACATACGCTAGCGATTAATCCATTTTGTCACGCGTGGACAGTGGCTATGAGTCCAGTTCCGTAATACTTCACTGAATCCACTCATGGCTTAGAGGGGCTACTGCGAAAGGCAGACTTGAAACAAAGAGATGAAGAAGAAAAATGCAACTCAGAAAACAAAAAGAAGAATGGGGAATACTTTTCTCGGTGAAAAAGCGAAAATGGTGCAGCTGAAAAACGAAGCGCACTGCGCCTCAGGGAGATTTTGTTAGACAGGAGGGCGTTAGTGGTAAATCACAAAATTGCCTTCACGGTACCGGTCGATGTGGCGCCTTTTAAAGTTCTTAAATACCGCTTTGTTATGGAACCTGTCCGAAAGGATGCTGCTACCTTCTCTCACCGAACTCCAAACTCGCGCTTGTATCCATTGCGCGCATGCGTAGACACTCGCAAAATGCGAGCATCAAAGCTTGAATAAGAAAGACCTCCGAAGGCTGAAAAATCGGCAGACTTGGAAAGCCAGCGCGGTGCGGTAAGAATCTCGCCCGTGCGCACCATGCACGTTTCGAGAAGCTGGGAGAAATAGCCCTTGATTACGCATGGAGAGAGCGTAACTTTGTTAGTAGTGTTGAGTGATGCCCTCTCCACTTTGCTGGCGTGCGGCTGCGCCAGACTGGAAAGAAGCATCAAGTTCTGGACCTTCGAGGAGAGCGGATGTCTCCTGCCTCTCCTCCCAAGACGCGTTCGTTCTCTTCGACGACGCAGTCTGGCCTCAGCCGCGCCCGGTGCACCCTCCTGCCCGCCCTTTGGACGATCGGCAAGAGCACCGAGCGCGCCCAGCGCCGTCCGGCGCCCCTCCCAAGGAGCTACTAGGCCGCCCCGCCGACCCGTCGCCCGCGTAGGCGCCCTTCGCCCTACTCCACGTAGGCCTACTTACCCGGCGGCAGCTGGCGGCCACTTCGGCGGCTGGGTAACCCTCGCCCGCCGGGAGAGCCTCTTCGAGCCGTCGTCGTCAGCTGCAGCGGCGACGGCCCATGTTCCTGACACCCCCCAGCAGCCGGCTCAGCTGACGACGTTGGCGGCGGCTCGTTCACCACCTCGACGCCTGCTGTGCTGCCCTGGACGTGAGCGCGGCTTCCCTGCTGCCCTCCGCCCTTACCGCGCGCACTGGTGCGTGCGGGGCCCCGACGCGCCGTCTTCCATGGCGGTCTTCAGCGTTTCCCCCCTGCTGCTGTCCTGACGCCGCCCCCGGAGGTACGGCCAGGCCCGCTTCCCGTGATCCTTGACACGGCCGCCGGTCCTTGTGCGCCAGCCCGCTGACGCCCCTGCTGACAGCTCCTGCGCGCCGCCGGAAACGGCGGTGTTCAGCGCACCCCGCCGCGCTGCTACCCTGTAGCAGTTTCTCCGCGGTCCTCACCGGCCGCCACGTGGTGGCCTCCTGCAGCCAACCCGGCTGAGCCGCAGTCATCGTCCACCTCCGCCCAGCCTTTCGGCTGGTCCGGGGTCATGGGCTGCCTGCCTCCTGCAAGCCCCCGACGCGCGCGCGCCACTCCCAGCGCGTGCCGTTCATCCTCCCCTCCCCTGTTGTGGCCTGCTGCTGCTGCGGGGCCTGCCTTCCTGGACACCAAGGACCACCGGCGCGCGACGGAAGCAGACATCCCCCCCCCCCACATCCCCTCTCCCCATCCCCGCTCCAAGCTGTGACCCCGCGATATGGGTGGCAGAAAACGAGCACATTCCCCCACGTAGCCACAAGAAGACTGGAAAGAAGCGACTAGAGCTTTCTAGAAACCGCTCGCCCGGCCTGACCAGTGGGGACGCGAGCCTTGGAGGGAGGGTCAGAGAGCGGTTGTACTGATGATGCTAAATGTACGTGCGCGCCTGCCTTGGGGCGAAGTAACAAACAGACGAGGCGCGCCCGAAATATGAGGGACGTTTAGCGCCGTAGGTCAGCCCGTGCCGTTGTTCCAGCGTCGAGGAAGCCATATGGAGGAAGAAAAACTCCGGCGAGGCCCTCGCCATCCGAGCTGCACGCCGGAAAGTGTGCAAGAAGTCACGCGCTTTCCCAACGACTACTGGGAGTCTGGCCGCCAGCGCAGCCTATAATAATAATTTTATTTGTTCTTCCCAGTACAAATGCGGGCCTGCCAAAGCCTCAGAAGGCTTGAGTGGCAGTGCCCGGCAGCAGAGAGCATATAAATCATGCACCGAGCACACAAGTTGACAAAGAAAAGAAAAAAAAGTATGAGAAATGAAAATGGATTCGAAAAGGACGGACGCAAAATACACACAAACGGAGAGAAAACAAAAACATGTAAAAACATAGCATGAAAACAGAATACTGGAACTAACAACATAAGACAAGACAAGCTTTCACTATCTCTTTTGAAATTAGCAGAGAATATTTCTTTGGGTAACCGGTTAAGAACAGAAGAAACATAATATTTTAGAAGACGCTCGCCATGACGGGTTCGCACTCCAGACACGAGAAAACGATCGCGAGTTCGCAGATCTTTAACAGGAACATATGGTGTACAAAAATCGCTTCTCCAGATGTGCTTAAAGACTACTGTTTCAGAAAAAAATGGCGAGAAAAGTCAGGCATATGTAAAAGTTCAAAAACGCTACTATCTTCATTTCGTGCCCTACCATACAATATTGATTTAAGGGTAGAGTTCAGTATGCTGTTGACCTTCTTTCGCCAAAAGGCAGAGCAGAAATAAAACCAGCAAATACCATAGCGTAACACACTGTAGGCTAAAGAGTATACTATTTACTTGCGTACATACACAGGGCAAAGGGTCTTGACAGAGTGCAGCAAACATGCAACTTTCCGAAGCTGAGAACAGAGAAATGACATATGGGTATTCCAAGACATGTCGGATTCGAAAAACACACCTAAGTATTTGACCGTTGACACAGGCATGATTGATGGGCATTTGCAAAGAGCACAATTTGGTCTGTGCAAGCGAATTGACACGTCATTAGGAATTGCACTTAAATAATTGTGAAAAAATACTGATACTACTTTGAAGTCTTCCTTCAAGGCGCCAATGATTATGGCGACTATTTCGATTACATCCTTTCCTGGTATGCCCACCGCAACGACCCAAACGTGCTTCTCATGCACTACGAGGATATCAAGGCCCACACGAAGAGTCAAGTGCTAAAACTGGCAGCTTTCCTGGGAGAAGAATACCACCGAAGACTCGTCAAAGAACCGGAGCTTTTGTACCGGGTCCTGAGACTTAGCTCAATAATCTACATGAAGGACAAGACAGCTAGCATGATCAAGGCGTTCACGGCGAAGCCATTGGGCAGCGATGAGAAATCATGCCCTGGAATTAGGGACTACGTGCAAAATTTGCTGAAGTACCCTAGGAATACAAGCGCAATGCGCAAAGGTCTCTTAGGAGACTGGAGGAATCACTTCACAGGAGATATGAACGCAAGAATAGAAAAAAATATTTTCGTCAAGCTTTCTGGAACGGAGTTTCTTGATCTCTGGAAGAGTTACGGCATCCTATGAGCACAGGAATACTGGGTGGCATAGGCCTTCTGGCTATCATTCTGTTCCACCAGTGCGGTGTTAGCAGCCGCGAGATGGACCAGTATAGATTTGCAATAAGCAGGTTCGTTTCATTTTCCAGAAATAAATGTCGCCAACTCGGCAAAAAGACTTCATTGATATTTTAATGAAGGGTCTGCAATAATCGAATATTTAGAGCACGGACCAAGTACCAAACAACTGCTATTGTTATTAGGCACTAACTGTGTTTGTTCCACTTTGGTGGGTTACCCGAGGACCAGAATATTTGTTGCCAATCGGATAATCGGGAACGCCTTAAGAGACCCTATTTTTCTATTTGGAAGTACAAACTTCAACAGAACAGGATTTGGCCACCCTGGTGTAGTACTTGACCACAACCTTCTATATGAACAACACAATTAATCTTCGGTTCTCTGTCTCCAGAGGCTGCGGAGCATGGAGCAAGGCGGCGGTCAGACCTAGGGTGGCCGCAGCTGGCACATGACATGGCTAATTGGAGAGGCTTTTGTCCAGCAGTGGTCGTAGTCAGGCTGATGATGAAGAGGAGGAGGTTTCTTTGTCGCGATAAATAGCTTAGCGAGCTTAACCAGCTGGGACACAGACAGCAACATGACGGCTCCGTCGAGTACCTTTCCAAACGGTATGTTACCCATTAATTCATTTTGTTGCGCGTCGACTGCTACTGTAGGCCCATTTTCGTACAACTTCGGAGAATAATGCATTGGCGTACCGGGGCTGCGACGATAAGCACTCTGCGACATACAGAGCCAAAAAGGACACGTGGGATCCCAAAAACGAAACTTAAGGATGAGCAATTGTTTGCTCGGTGCGAAAGCGTAAAGACGTAGCTGAATGATGAGGTGTACGACGCCTCACGGAGCTTCATCATGTGGGAACATGCACTCATGCAATTGCGTTCACTGTAAAAGCTTCAATAATTTCTCTTTCTCGTCTATGCTCAGTTGTTGTTTTTAAAACTCAATTCTCACCAGCAATTTCAGGAACGCAGCGCTAAATCCCCTTGGCTTCAATAGTTTAGACACGCATATCTGCATTCATCAGACTTTGTTTACCAAATATGCTGTTTGACTAGAAGGTGATATTCGGCCTACTGCATGCTACTTATAATTCAGAAATCATTGCACACCTTGACGTCACAGCTTTCCACTTTCCTTTAACCGAGCTTCCTTTCACTAGTTTGCACAGTTATTTCAACTTGTGCATCGTCGACAAAGACACCTGCGCCTCCTGTCTGGCAGCTGTCTTTCCTAGCCTACTTGAAAAAAGACGTAGCGCAAAAGAGACGAACCCGGGAGGGAGACACGACAAATTTCTCTTTTGCGCTTTATCTTTTTTCAAGTATATGTCACTAACTCACCCAGCAACAAATTTTATTGAACAATATTTCCTAGCCTGTGTGCCTCATAGTGAACATCCGGCAGAACTGACCTTGATCTTCTTTCTAGTTCTCTTAATGCCGAACCACGTGTTCCGACCTCCAGCAACGGTTTTTTTTGTTATTGCAGTTATTAATAGTTTCGGGTAACCACTACCATTAAGTTTCATTATCTACACACTGAGAAACTTATTAGTTGCGGGGCTTCTTAATCGCCAAGTCCTTGCATGATTCGTAAACGCCTCTTTTTACGATTTTGGAGCGGCCTGAGTCGTAACTGGCTTAGTAACTCTGATAGAAGTGTTGTCACTGATGACAGCAGCCGTATTGAGAAATTGCAAGTTTGAGTTATGCGGAAACCCAGATGTAGGCTAAAGCCCGCGAAACATATTGCGGCATTCATTCAGGTTGCTATCTGTTGGCCCTGCACCGCTGAGGGATATCGGTATTCATAGCCAATCGTTTCAGCTCCTAAAACGCTACGACGTTGTATCCTTAAAAGGAGGAAAATGGGTTTTCGTGTTTACTCAATCTTGAAATTTCTTGACATGACAGTCTCTATCAATGAAGAACACTGTTATCATGTGTACTGAAGTATGGACGGGAAATGACTGATGCGCTGCAGCTGAGGTCATTTGAAAAATCATAAAAATAGGGGTTGACGTATTCGTCCGCACAACTGTCTACAGTGCTCGAACGGTGCACCGGAGAACACACTTTCTTTACGAGCGGCCTATAGGGCTCCAAACAAGACCTTACCATGCGTGCGCATTGTGTGGACCGTTTGGTTTGGTTTATGGGGGTTTAACGCCCCAAAGCGACTCAAGCTATGAGGGACGTCGTAGTGAAAGGCTCCGGAAATGTCGACCACCTGGGGCTTTTTAACGTGCACTGACATCGCACAGTGCACTGGCCTCTAGCATTTAACCTTCATCAAAATGTGACCGCCGCGACCGGGGTGCCATGGATCGTGTTTACACTCCTGATGCATTGAAAAGCGGGGTCAGGCCTGCCAACCAGCGGTGATTTTCAAAATGTATCTGGACGACTGTACATTTTGTCAGATTCTTTGCCTTTTGGAAAACATCAGGAAACAGTTGGAACGACTACAGTGAGAACATAAAATTCAATAAAAAAATTTGAAATCCTATAGTCAATTGTACCTTTTTGCATGTATTATGCTTGAGAAAAATAAAAATTCGTGTCAAGTTTTTGTTTTTGAAAAATCGCGCATAATACCCGCAGAAAAAAATTTCAGAGACATGGTAAAAGATTGAATTTTTTACAAATTTCTTGTTAGGCTATAGTTCTGCTACCGTTTTCAAAGTTAAGATGGGGGACATCACACGACTTAATATTTTTTTAATAAAGCAAGCTGATGTAATGTTTGTCATAGTAGCGCAAAAAATCATGAAGTTTGATAAGAAACTTAGGATGGTCGAGCCCTAATGATGGGCCAATTGGTGTCGAATAACCCATTCTTGAAGTTCAAGCCCCAACAAGAATAAGTCCTTGGTCTTCTGGCCAACTGTAGCCCTTCCAACAACCAATAGTTGGTATCAAACAAGCAACAGGGATTCTGACACAAACATTAGCGAACAGCCTACACATGCTGAGCTTTGTTATCCATCAGATTGCTGTGTGATTAAAGTGGTACACCAAGTGCATTCCGTGTGTTCTGTGTGTTTGCATGACATGGATAAAGCACAGTAGATACGTGAAACAATGTTTATTGCAGCCGTTCTATGCATGACTATCAGTATTGGCTCCTGCAGAAAATCCAGCGTCGTCGGCGGCGGCGGCGGTGGCGTTGTGAGCGGAAAAAAGGTGGCTCACCATCTACCTAGGTCCCGTGACCCTGTGACGTCATCACAACCTGCTGACGATATAAGGTGAAAAACACCTGTTAACTGCGCAGTAACCATATTCATGGGTGTAACCAGGTGCAAATTACTGATGGCGACCTATAGCGAGTGCTACAAGGAAGACTAAGTAATTTTCAAAAATAGGATTTTTGAGGCACAAATATGGCTTCTGCTGCATGGTATTGCCAGGGTTGGCGGACGCCAGAAAACCGATAAATCATCTTAACTGGTAAGATGGTTGACTAATTTACCATAATTTACTTTTTAACTATTACATTCAGGCGTCTATAGTTGTAATTAGAGACTTGTAGCCGGCCGTTAGTAACCGCCACATCAGTTTTTGGAATTCCGAAAAGGCGATTACCCTCGCCGCTCTGGCTCGACAAAATTTGGCTGCATCGGGCCAAAATACATGCGTTTTCGAAAGCATGCTGGCAAAGCAACACCTCCACTGCAAGTAACTAGTTGAAAAAGCCGAATTTTGTCGAGCCACGGCGCCAAGGGTGAATGCGTTATCGAAATTCTAAAAACTGATATGGCTATTGCTAACGACCGGCTATAAATCTCTAATTGCAACTAGGCGCCTAACTCTAATAGGTAAAAAATTAATTATTGCCAGTTTTCAACCAGGGTACTAGTTAATATCATTCACCGGTTTTCTGGTGCCCGCCAACCCTGCAGCATTACCATGCCGAGAAACCGATATTTGCACCTCAAAAATGCTATTTTTGAAGGTTACTTAAAGTCTTCCTTGTGACACCAAGTATATAACATAGTGAACGAGAAGGCATATTTTCAATTTTTGGTATAAATTCAAAATATGAGAATATTAAAGATTTATTCGCTACTTCTGAATATATTATGATACAGTAATGTCCTTGTCTTCCCTCAGGAGTTCTATGGGGCGTACCTGTTTGCCTTCAGTTCGGTTTTCATTTTTTAGCCTTTAATGGGCACTTCAGATTGCTTTCATTTTTCGTCTGTTTTATGTTAATATTAACTTACTTTGATCTTCATGTGGCATGTTCTGCAGTTACAGTATTACTGCATATTTTTATAACCAGTGGGCGGAGTGTGAAGCTTACATAATGTCGTCAAGACTGCTGAATCAGCAAATATCTGCGGCCGCAAATATGAATTAAACACCATCAGCTTTCATTTAATTTCAGAGTAGCGCAGTGGACGCCTTCACGACTTTCGATGAGATATAGCTTCAGATGGGGTTTTGTTTTTCAGCCTTCGCAGGAGACTCGCCGCTACGACCAGCCAAGTTGTCGAGATAAAAATCGTTGGCGCCAGCCTACAAAGTTTTATACTGACTGTTATCGACATTTTAGAAGATTTGGCCTGGTTATCAGGCTTTACAGTCACTCTATGGACTGCGAGACGTCATGTGCAATGTGCAGGACTAAACGACACGAGCCCAGCGTAAACCACGCATATCTCTTAAAAGAACTGGTGTTCCGGATGATCTAGCTATAGGAACACCTGGTGTGGGCAAGTCACGGTTGAAAAAGAGTGATTTCGAAAGACGAATCGAAGTTCTAGTCATGCGGGAAAGATGAGATTTGTTGTATACGTCGCCCTAAGCGCAATTTATATGGACCTCGTTAACAAGTTCCCACGTCGAACCGCAGAAGCTCGAACGTAATTGCACGAGGCTGATTCTCCGCTCGTGGAGTTGGTCTCCTTGTCTGAATTCAGTGTACCATGAGCTATGAGGTTGATCAGTGCATTCTCGCTATTCCAGCTGCATGAGAAAAAATGGCGGGAGGTTTAGCATTGCTAAGCACGATATAATGTGGGAAAGCACGGTACCGAACGTGGGCCAACTCAATTTTCAAATTTTGGAGGTAGGCCACACAAATATGTCATAGATAGTAAAAGGTGTGTTTCAAAATCAGAAACAAGAACAAAGAGACATAAGCACTCACAATCGCTGGAAGAATATCGATTCAACACAGACTCTTTTAGACATTCGGTTTTTTTTCGTTATCCATTAGAGAATGGAATAACCTACCATCAAGTCTAAGCAACTCATCTTTAGAAAAAATTTAGGGACATATGAAGTGCACCTACTAGCTCAACAATGTGCATTAAAAACACCACTTCGACAGCTCCAGTGCTCTCTCTTAAGTAATGAAAAGTGTACTTTCTAGAGTATAAAGCATCATGCTGTTCTTTTTTTTATTCTTTGAATTGTTACTCCCGGGTTATTTCTCACCGATTATTATTATTACTTTTAACTTAAGGGAAGCTGAAACACTTTTCGGGAAAAAAAATGGGCTCCATGCAGTATTTTGTAGTTTTTAGTCCGCTGAAAAAGAATGTATTATTCAAAAAGAGCGGAAATAAACGCAAAAAGTTGTTTTTTTTTAGAAGGAAACGTTCTCCATCGCCTCAGGGCGCCGAGCGAACGCCCCTGTTGCCCGCGATTGGCCGGGTCCGTCGTGACGTCATCCACGGGGATCTCCGGCCAGCTCCAACAGCGTTGCTGCGTTACGCGTTGCTTCGGCTGGCTTAAGAACTACGTTTTGAAAACTATGGATAATTCAACCAGTGTTCAACAGTGTAGACGCTCACCGTACATGTTCGAGGCATTAGCGACTTCAGAAAACGGCGGAACATACGACGCCGCGGAGTGCGCCGGCAGCGAAAGTTAAGTGGCGACATTATCACGTGTTGGAAACCTCGACTGATACGTATGTTTTCCGTAGTTGCATGCGCGTGCATATCTTTTGTGTAGGTGCATGTGCAAGTGCTAATTTAAAAAAAGGAAATTGCTTCAAAACGTTGTTGTGTACCGCTGTAGCATAAGAGCCTGGCCACCAACTCCTTGTCACGCCTTTATACATGATCTAATTCAGGCATGCTTACACAAGTCGCATGAATTAAATCATTTGTGTGCTCATTTATTTATAGGAACGTGCCTAATTACACCGGAGGGCTTTTTAGAACTACAAAATAATGTCAAACTGGATGAGTTGGAGTGGGTTCAGTGCTGTACTACATCGCGAAGAGACGAGGCGACCGGGAAAAAGCTATCGTGTGCGCTATTCCTTCTGCCGCATGTTCGGGCTACGGTCCAACCACGAAACTTCTGCACTTACCCCAGTAAGTTTTTTGTTTTGTTTTTTCGTATGCTGAACACGCTTTCGAACAATAATTATGGCTGCGTTCCGGAGCTCGCAGTACTGCTCATCAAAACAAGTGTGCTGCGAGATATAGTTGCTGCTATTGCGTATCGAGATAACCAGCAGAATTACTTGTGGATGACATACATGTATGCGTACCGCGGCTCGACAACTTTGCCGTTCTGACTCAAGGACAAATTTGTATGAATTCTGGCCCCATTGTCGATCGCCAACCATGACCAAGCGTTCATGAATGCAAATGTTTTCATTGCTCAAGTATACTAGGTTGATATAATCGTTTTTATTTGTTCAATTAGGTACAGCTGCATGCGCTGCGCACTGACGAAAGATTAAAAGGATTGCTTGTGCTGCCAGGAGGCGCAAGAAATCAGGAAAAAGTAAAAAAGCACACAGTGCGTAACAAGCTCAAAGGAGTTCAAGACTTTGTGCCTCAGAAAGGCAGTGCTAGAAGTGTGTTTAACTGAGTATGGATGTGAACCAGGTGGAAAAGGCAAAAGTTTCCAAACGGGTAAGAAAGTAATATAACGAAAAGAGAAAAACTGATGCACATATTTTGCGCGGGCATTTTCGGTATGCTGCCTACCGCCAGCTTGTAGGGGACAACAACCGACGGATTCTTCCAAGAAGTACCGTGCCAAAACTGATTTATATGCAGGCTTCAAGCATTACAGGGAACACCGGAGCGACAGAAAGTAAACGGCATTGGCAGAAGATTACGTTGATCTGTGGTTCGCCAAAGCGCGGGCCGCAGCGGAGCAAGCGCAGCCGGACGGCCGGCCGACTCTCCGTGAATGGCGTCACTTCCGCCAGTTCTCCGTCTCTGCCGTCCCCCCACCCGGCGCTTCCGGAAGCGACGAGGGCGTGCCGGCGGCGGGTTTTTAAGAAGCTATTGCAGCTCTGTTCGCGGATAGAGTCGGGAAAAAAATTACGCACATGATTTTCAAGGTGCCTTCTTCCCAACCACAGCGTTTCATGCGATTCGAAAACCGTTTCAGCTTCCCTTTAACAGCCTCGGTTCGCACGCAGTTGAACCGCTGGATTTTATGCATATTCTTTGTTCAATTATGTTTTTGCCCTTCCTGCAATGATGCCGATTGGTATTGGCAGTATTTCTAAATAAATAAATATGTATCCGTATTTCCTCATATTTCAACCGTACACGTATATTAACTGATTTTCCTATATGACTCATTAAGATTTCAGGAATTATTTTCTCCTCACAGCATAAATTGTGCACCTCCTAAATTAGCATGTATTTGTTTGCCATAACATGCTTTTATTTTGCGTGTAAATACTGTATAAAGAATGAGCGAAGATCAAGAGACCATACGAGATAGACTGGTTCGTGCATATTAGCCTCGGTTATTGATTAACACAACCTGTAAAGAACTTCATCAAGCTGGCCTTTGACTGTCGTTATTAGACCATACGAATAACTTGAAAAGTTTTGAGGACGGCGGTATCCTTGGGAAATACTAGCTTAGTAGAATTGGAGTCAATGCTAGAGCTCTTGCATCTCTGTGCATGAGGGCTTTATTATCTTTGTTATTTTGTTATTTGATTTTCCTCTTTGCTTCAAGCAAAGTTATTTTCCTTTTGTTTTTCTAATTTTTTTGTGAGTGAGCGCTTTAATAGCGTTGTTATTTACTCTTGCTCTGTGTACTGCAAATAAGCTTATTTGTTGTTCTTCAGTCCTTTTTTATTCATACTTCTTATGCATATCGTATTGTGTACTGTCCTCTTAACATTCAAGGCGTTTTTGTTCGCTCATTAATATTACTTTTCCGGACATATGTACTTTGTTTGATATGTTGTGTACTGTTCGTGTATGTGTTATGTTATGATGAACTGCACATCGTCGGTCCAAGTGGTTGCTATGAATTAGTGAAAAGGAGTAGCCGAAGCCGCTATGCAGCACCAACCTCTCCTTTACTGTCCATGTAATGAAATTCAAACCTGCGCCTTCCGGGTGGCAGCCGATAATCATACTGTGCCGCTAGCGAAGCCGATCTACGAGGTTCAGGTAACAATCGAAAGAAAAAAAGCCCCCTTCTTCTTGAAGATGCTCCATTTCATTTCCGTATGGCTACCCCTGTATGTGCCACGTGCATTCTACCATCTTTGTCATCTGCTTTGTCATCTGCATTCCGCCTAAACCTTATGCTCCTATTTAACTTCGCTAAGACGACAACAAAAGCGAGAAGATAAAAATTACCGTCTTAGAGCCCCTAAATCGAGAACACGTACCAATTCGCTCAACAGACCGCTGTCCTGATGTGCGCAGTGCCTTTTGGTCGGTTGCGACTTGAAACTGATGTCGAGGGCGTTTGTTTTGTTTTTTTTCATTGCAGACGACAAGAGCAGCACTTCGCTTGACGCAACAGGAGAAAGGGAGACGCAGCGCGAGACCAGATGGCGCTGTTGCATGTGCATTCCAAGGACCTTGAGTGGGGAGCAGTGGACGTTAATTTAGCCCTGGTGTACCGTTTTGCGAGCAATATTCATTGCTGGCAGCATCCTCGCGCTTAACTTCATTTATACTATCACTCCATTAAGCATATCAGTGCTTGGTGCTTCACCGAATTAAATGGCAATTTGTAATTTTAATTATGTAAAACTAGTATGCTGGTCAGCACGGCTGCATGTGATAAAACGTGAATTAGCGGAGAGTCGGGAAAAACAGTAGAAAAATTCGCAGGTCCTCACCTGCTTTCTATTATTCCAAAGTAGCACACAAAAATTATTACGGAATCGGCTTCTACCCTTCCCAGGATCATTCTCAGTAATATAAAAAGGCCAGCTTAGGTGAAACACATCAAAAATTTATGGTTTTGCAAATTTCTCAATGTCGCACTCTCACCCACTGCCGGGGCAAAACAAGGCGGCCTTGCAAACCTAGCCTATTTATTACTCAGTCTTGCAATCAATTCAAACGAAAGTGGCTCCATGAGCACCTACACAATCTTCGTGATCCTATCCGCATGACAAACACTGCATCCAAAGAGAACACGGATCTGTTTTGTTCCATGACCCGCTACCCACTAGGACGTTCTACTTCCCGGTTTTGCGCATAGCCTGTCTGCGCAGTCCTTTCGAATTTCCCGCCTTCTTCGCAACCTTTCCTCTTTTATTCAAATGACTTGGCATTGTCCCAATCTAGTGGACTTGAGATTTCGTTTGATGCGCAGTACACGATCACGAACTTTCAATGTTGCTGTAGGCCCATTCTCAGAATGTGATGTCTGTCTAGTCGGAGAGAGCGCGCTCTCAGGTTACGAAGGCCGTCGCATTCCGCTCATTTTCATTACTCTTTTTAGGTGGGCGCCTTTATAGGAACTCCAGAATTCTTGGTGGCACGTTAAGACAATCCTGGAGACAAAGAAAACAAGGGCAAAGCTTTCTATCAAGCAATGAAATCATTATCATGAGTTTAGGCCCTGCAAAACACCACTTTGTCGCGTTTTGCCTCATGTGTAGCCTGCTGCTAAAATAATTTCTTGCGTATAACGTGAGGCGCAAACATTTTTAAACATTGCTTAAGGTAACGCCAGTAAGCAGTTGTTAATCTAGGACGCTCGGTTAGCGGACCTGCACAGTACATCATAATTATGGTGAGCACAAATTCTTGGATTTTGTACCGCTTGTCTTCACCAAGGCTCGCTTCGCAATTTTTTTTTTCAGTTTGGAATAGAGCAACCTTGTCGGCCTTAGAGTTGTAGCCCACATATGGCGCGGCATGCAAGCTAAATATTGAATTATTATTATTGCACATATAAGATTTTCGTAGCGCCAAGTACCAAAATGTCGGAGAATAAGGTATAAAGCAAATGTTTTTTTTTTTTCATCAATGCGTGTTGGATAATTGAATATCGGACAACGCCTTTACATTCGCCAAGGATCCATTTTTCCAAATCGGGGTCTCCTGAAGAGTGCTCAGGTAATCGTACGATGTGATGTGACAAATCTGTGTTAGTAGTAGTACTTGTACATTACTCTTCTACTCTGACCGCCTCCCCATTAAGTCTTCGAATTTGATTTCGCTGGGCTGAATGGCATCGGGATGAATGACATCGGGATGAGGAAAGCTTTCTGCGTTTACAGGCATCATGCTCACAAAATTATGCGCTAAATCTTCGAGGCATGCTGCTGCGCGTGAATTTAGTGCTCCAAATGGACTTAATCACAGAGACAACGAGACTTTCATCGAGGCTTTCATCGCGTAAGATATCAGGCTTGGGACAATATTACGGTGCCGCGCCAGGCATGCAAGACGGAAATGGCGCCTCTTGGAATCAAGTAATTGCTCTAGTGATATTTTTCGTGTGGTTCTTACGTTTAATTTCCATGCCAATTGGTTCTTGAAACGGTTTTCGTCTTCCGTGCCTTAACTTCACTTGCGTATATCCAGAACGTTGTCCCTTCGCCACTTCAGTTTTGCCTAGTTTACGACATTATCTTGGAGGCGCTGTTCCTTTTTTCCGTGACGGGGATAGAAGTGAACGCTGTTGGACTACATGCGAAGCCGAGTGGGAAACTTCTCGGCCACCAGAGCGCCGCAAGCAACCAAACTTCATCAGAGACCTGACCAGGAAAGCCAAAAATATACTGCGCAGAGATGAGGACTCGTCGCGATCTAGTACGTTCCCGATCACTACGGAGCGAGGATCACCGGCACATACTGTCCTGTTTGTGCCAGAAACTCCAATCGATAATCTCAACCGCACCAACAGGCAAGCCACGTCTGTGTTCCTAGTTGCTCGTGTCCCAGGAGCAATTAAAGACGTCAGGGTGAATCGCTATGGGAAATTTCGTCGCCATTGATGTCAGGGAACGGAAAAAGCAAAATGTGGGCGGCATCAGCGTTTAGTCCCATGTCTTTCAGGGCAGCGGCACTACGGAAGGCGTCATTTACGAAGTCGACGTAGCCATCTGCGACTCCGACCTGCCCATTTTTGTCCGACCAGATACCAACGGCGTAGCAATGCTGCAAGCTCAGCGCCTTGGGAGGACAAAGTGCATCAAGCTGATTTTCAAAAGGGACTACATTCTAACGTACGAGAAGACTGGGCACTTCCGACGCATGGTTACGCTTTTCGTCCCGAAGCCTCCCCATTGCCGGAAAGGTATGAAGAAAGGACACGTGAGTAGTGTGTGGAATTTCTCCATCCTGAGTCCCCGGTGTTCTGAGCCACTCAGCGGCAATGCCTGACGGGCAACATACCTAAAGTGCGCCAACTGCCGTGGCCCTCACGACGCTGCCTCAAGGGAAGGACGCTGCCTGAAAAGGGAAAGCGCGACACCTAAACAAATGACAGGAGACTATTCCAGACACAAAAAGGCTGCTGCAAAGATGTGACGAGGTCGCCGCCCTCGTCGAAGGTCTTCTAAGAGTGCAGTAGCCTTTGGGAAGAATGGTCCAGATATTTCTGCAATGTGTCTGCCCCTTCCACATGCCGTTCTAAAGAACGGGAGCCATATGACTGGCGAAGTAGGGGCGGTTGTCGCAGACGGACCTTGGAGATCCCTACCACCGCTACACACACCCGCAGTGACCAAGCAGGCATTGCGCACCCAAAGTCTCGAGCCCATTGCCAGTCAAGCACGAGGCCAAACTCCGGTTCAACGCCGAGACCTTCAGGTTACTTGGTCATCGCTACGCAAGCACTACATATCCTCAATGACAGAGCAGGCACCGCACATTCAGTGTCGTCAGCGTACTGCTAGTCGGCACTGGACCAGAAACCGGTTCACGTCAAAGAAGAGCAAGTTATTGCAGTCCTGAAGGCCCTTATGAACACCATGCGGGTGCTGCTTTCAAGCCTTCATGCGATAGCTGCAAGAAATTAACTGCAGGTGCTGGTGGTGGCGAAAATATTTTAATGAAGCTGTTTAGGAAGTTGTGGCGGCGCGGTTGGAGCTCTCAGTCCGGAACCCCTTTGGCGTAGGCTGCTGTCCGCGCTCTTTCGATGAGTTCTTTTTGACTCGTTTCGCCCGAGCTGGCCTTGAGCTTCCTCCCACCCCTCCTGCGTTTGCTGGTTATTAATAGTGACCGCCTGATTTCGTTAGCACGCCCGTACCGTATGGTACAGGTCCGCCTTCTCCCCGCAGAATTTGCATTGTGAGTGAAATGACTCCGGGTCTATTGCGTGTAGTATTCGTGGCTTGTTGTAAGTGTTGGTCTGTAACTTTCGGAGGTGTAGTTCCTCCTCTTTGTCTTGTGTCTTAGCCGGTGGAGGGTAGACCCGACGGGATAATCTTAAGTGCTGAAGTACGTCGGTGTAAGTTAGTAGTGGGGTAGGATGTTCCACGGCATCCGTACTGGGTGCCTGGGGGAGAAATGCTCGGGCTGAGGCATGTGTGCTCTCGTTCTCTTGGAAGCCCTGGCGACCTGGTACCCATATTAAGTGGCTGTGTGCGGGTTGGTAGCCACGGGTGTAGCTATCTTGCAGGATTTTAGCTACTAGCGGTGTGATCCCACCCCTGAGGTAATTGCGATACGCTGTCTGTGAATCTGTAAGAACGTATTCCGATGTAGTGTGTGTTGCAGCTAGAGCAATCGCCACTTAATCCGCAGCCAGTATGTCCTGGGTAGCGAGTACTAGACCGCCCATTGTTTTATTTTGGTGCACTACCACGACGGCCATCATTCCCTGCTCGGGACCCGGAGCATCAACATAGAACACGCCCTCGCGCCCGCCGTAGTGCCTCTTCATAGCTTCGGCTCGTGCTTGTCGTCTTTGCTGGTGAGAATGCAGGTGCTGGACGTGTTCAATACGGTCCTTGCAGCTTTTCAGCAGTGGACAAAATGGCTTCTCCTGCCTCGCCATTACGAGATGAAGGCGGAAGGTCTCACTTTGTAATCTAGACCATCGACCGCAACGGCAAGCAGCCTTGCTTCCCAGTGAAACGTCAGCGATATGTCTGCCGAGTGTTTGGCGGTGAAGGGCGGGCTCTGTGCTGTACTGAGGCCGCCCTGTTCTGCAGCCCTCAAGATGTGCACGCCTCTGATGCGGTGGCCTGTGACTTTCAGCGCCCGTGTCGTGGCGTACTTTCTCCTGACTGCATTTCTCTTTTTTCTCTTTGCCTTTCATGCCCTTCTTTCCTTTCCTCCCATGCAGGATAGCCAACCGAAATACCTTTCTGGTTAACTTCCGTGCTTTTCCTTTACCTCTGTTCTCTCTCTCTCTGAATATGAGAATAAATTTTAAATATCGAGCTGAAAACTTTACTTTCAGTACAAAAATGACTATTGCGATAACATTCATTGTGGCCATTCATGAACCAACTTTAAAATTTTATAGAACACGTGACAATCAGTGACCATTTTTATTGCTATACTCATGCAGAGTTTGTATTTGGGCAATAACAAGCTTCTAGTAGTATATGAAGACTAACTTCTTCAAACCGCGCGCAACCTTCGTCCGATAATTAGTGGAAAGTAAAAATTAGATGCACTACTCGTTTTCAGCAGCAAGGTTAGCAGATATCGGACCACGCGTGAGGCGACCCCACGAAACACTGAGTCATGTTTCCAGCCTAAAAAAGGGAGAGAGGGAGAGTAGGCACTCCTGTAGACTCTCCGTGCGTGTTTTGTTTTTTTCTTTTTTTCACTCGAAACGTGATTCTCAGCGTTAAAACAACCAATTAGCCCAGTGTCTACTCTTATCGCATGAAACACGGGGAGGCAGCCCTTCGAGTACCTGCTTTCCTCTTATCACCGCCTGCATGCTTGTCGAGTGCCACAACGCAAAGTGGCATGCATTAACGACGAGAGCTTAGCGAAAAACCGGAGCCAATTCGGCCAATTTGAGCGTCTACACAAAGGACTGCTAGCGCTCATCAGTCAAATGACTGCTCCGCTAGCAGTCCTTTGACTGCTAGTGGAGCTAGCGTCTACACAAAGGACGCTAGCTCCGCTGCTAAGGTGTCGTTAAAATCAATCGCTTTATTTTTTCACGCGATACAATAGGACCGACAGTAAGGCAGTGCCGTGGGTAGACTATTTACTAAATCACTGGCGAATTTCAAAGCGATGTTTGCAGTGGCTTCCACAAACTTAGGCCTAGCAACGACCAGGGAGTAGCGCCATGCTAGAGAGCAGTCTTCGACAGCGCTCGCGGGCGGCACCATTGCGGTAAGATCGCGGCATCCGATGCTAGGCAGTGCTGCCGGTGCGGTCTTCAAACCACTGCCGCTGCAGGACTCGCAGCAGTGCTGCTGCCGGACGGCGATAGAATGCGCAGCCTCTATCCCCGCATTCTGTCTGCTGATTTTTGGTATTTTCTTTAGCTGTATTTTTCTCCCGTACTGAAAATTTCAGACAATACTGTTTTTATATGCCAAAGCATTTCTTGCCTTATGGGTGACGGGGACAAAAGTGCGGACAGAGAGTGTCCTCATGAACTGTCGATCATCCAGTAAGAGTATAATTATGATTTGTAATGATTAATAATGATTGAATGAAAAGTTTAAAGGGACACTGAGGAGAAATTGAAGTTGGCTTTTATCCATAGAATACCAGCTCCTGATCACAAAAACGCCACTCTTCCTGAAAACAAAGCTCTTGTAATGTAGAAAATAGCAAGAACCAAAATACAGGTATCGCCGCCACAGGCCAATCTCGCAAGTACAAGCGTGATGATTTCCTAGGACAAGAGGCGCCACCATGGAGGAATTTTCCTTACTTCATGGAGGCGACGAATCTCTGAGGCTTGCAAAGGAAGGTAGCGCACCGCACCGCTACCCGCCAGAAATCACGGAGTCTTCGTTTACGTCACGTTCACGTCACTCCGTTCTTTGTCGTCATAAGAGTTCTCGAGTTTGAATCGGAGCGGCGGGAAAAAATGTTTCAACTTCGAATCCAAATTTCTTTGAAATAAATGCATCTTTCGCTCCCGGACAAGTGTCAACAAAGCCATGAAATGCCGAACTATCAGATATTGCTAACAAAAAAATTTTGATAGGGTTCTCCTCAGTGTCCCTTCAAAGACCGAATTACTAAACAAAATAATTAAATAAATAATTTTCCTAACTACTGGCAGTAATTCACAGAATTCTTGAATTCCTGGTAATTCCTCCAGAATTCAACAAACAATTAAGACAACAATGAAAGTAATTGAATCATAAATAATAAAAGCAATTGTTAATTAAGTAATAACTAAAAATATGTTATCAAAATATAGTATAATACTTGATAGTTAATTAACCAATTATTTCAGTCGATTTTTTACTCAACTAATTACATAATTATCATCAGTGATTGTTTAAGAAAACAACGTTGGCGTCATGAGTACTTAGTTGCTATATCGGCTAACGTTCCAGCAACGGGACCCATGTCTTTCGACGTGATCGAACCGAAGTTAGAGCGGAAGTTAAACCGTAACGGTGTGCAGGAACGGTAACGAGGTAAAGTTTAGAAGATACTGCATCAGAGGAGGCAACGGAACTCGAGATGCTTTCGTATTTCCGCACGTAAGGACTCTTAAGTGCACCTTTAATTTTTTCTCTCTGCTGTCCGGAACGTCTCGGAAATTAAAGAATCCCGGCGCTGAAATCTTTCCAGTGAGTTTTTCGTTGACGCGTAATGAAAGAAAGCTAATTGCTTTCTTTGTAGACAGAGCTTGATCAGTGTCACTCACAGGGCAGTGTCCAAGAAACATAGGACGTGCACGATGCAATATAAGATAAACGCCATCTTTCAGCGACTCAAGAAGAGTAATGAATCTACTTCAGGTTCTGAAGCGCAAAAACTAGCAGCGGGCTGCACCACTTCGGCTTTCTCAGTGGAGCCTTGTAACGCCAGACACACGACTCGTTTTCACTAGTTCATGCGCCTATATTAAATTTAGAAGTACCGCTGACTCGGGCTATATCAGCTATCAACGAGCACACGCCATCGGATTTACCACAAGGCGCCCCGCATCTGCTGGATTTTGTTACCTCGTGTCACTGGAAATTTGATGTCTCATTAGAACCGCTGAAGAAGGACCTTTATTAATTGCTCGACAGGGAGCTATCTGTTCCAAGATCGCATTTTTCTGTAAGTTCTCTTCCTGTTGTGTTTACCAAGCCAACCTTCTCAAGCGTTATGGCGATTTGAGCGCCTTCGAAGGCCACTTCTTTATTTGAGTATTAGTAGCGTACCTTAACAAAATGAGCAGTTTACCTCTTACGTAGCTGCGGGAATAGGCCCAGGCCTCACACCTGACTTGGAGGCTTGGAGAGCCGGGCATGAGCTCAGTAGAGTGATGATGTATTGGGGCCGGGGCCAGGCCCCGGATTCAAGCCGCGGGCCTGAGCAGGGCTCGGGCTTTGAGCCTCAAGCACGGACCGGGCTCAAGATTCAAAACGTGGTCTTTGAAATGCCCTAGTGGTGAGCTGAAGCAGAATACGCAAATGGTCTCTGTATACACGCGAACTTGTCGCTGTCATTCTGCTCGCATGATCTTGCGTACTTTCCTCCCATGACCGATTGAAGGTAGGCACCAGCCAAACAATGCCAAGACATCAGGCAGCAGAAACTCCTTGTGTATACAGACGCCTAGCCGAATATCATTGCATGAGGCCACAGCTACAAGGGTTATAATTCGGCAAGGATCTGGGAGGCACATTGGACCCCGGTTGTACTAGAAATGAAACCTTTTGGCTTGTTGGAAATGTTTTCTTAATCTCACAGAACGGTAAAAGACACAGGTATTTGCTTTCATTGGCCACCTATTATTGACATCGGTTTTTAAAACGCTCATTTATTTTATCATTTTATCGCTTTTATCGGACCTTTAGACAGTGACCGATGTTGATCCGGCTGATTAGGTCACGCTTGACTATATATCGTGTGTGCACCTTCCGAATAAACTTCATTTGAAAGCGTTCTTGGCTGGTCGTCCTTCTTCAAGGTTGTCCCGTGCTGTTTTTTTTTTTTTCGCTGTAAGGTTCAAAATGCATGGCGAACTAGTCCAAGAGTTTCTTTTGTCTGTCAACCACCCTCTGCGGCCGCGACAGCGGTTCGATGCATTCCATTTTTCTGCTCTAATCACTCGGCGGCTCTGTGGCATGCATGTCTGCCCAACTCGCTCAACAACAGAAGTGGTCGACGGGCGTCTACACTGTACGATCTGCGCCTCTGCGCCGGCCTATCGGCGATTTAAACACAAAAAAAAATTTAAATGAAAGCTGACAGTGCGAAGAATCAAACTTGGGCACTCCGTTCCCCGACTTCGATTCCTACACCTGAACCTCTAATGAAAGTGAACTATCGCGCCGGAACGTCTGGCGAGATCCCGAGATAGCCTGCGTGACAGAACGACGTTACATCATATCGAATCGCTTCATAACGCTGTGTGCAGTGCTGTCGAAACTAGTATGCCTAATCACGCTGCCGACGTCCGCTAACAAAAAGTAGTTCGTCATCGGTGAATAATAAGGTACTCCAAAGCCCGTTGAATCAAAAATAGCCATAACTCAGCGCGTGTTAACGAAGCAGGTTTATTTCGCTGTGACGACCTCAGGGTGTCATAATCGGCGATTCCTACAATTTCGTTCCGTACCTTACCACGTTTTCGCCGTACCCCATCGGCGAGACCTTGAGAAGTAGGCGGAGTGATATTGTGCGCGCACTCGTTATGCAGTTTGCACAGCGTTGAACGCGAATTGTGAAACGTAGCGGTCGTCGCGCGAGACTTGGCCAGCGCTTAGCGTGAATGTATTTCCTTTATCTTTGCTATCGTCTCTGTATGTGGCCAGAGGGAACACGTGTCATAAGGAAGCGCCTCAGAAACGCGCGCTTCTAGCGAGCGTTGCGCTCGCTAGTATCGCGCGGCGGGCATGGGGCGGAGCTGCCGCCGGCGGCTCGCTGTGACGTTAGGCGATAACAGAGCGTCCGCGCGTAGGTGAACGGCTTCCTTTCTGCTGCTTACAAGGAGGCATTGAACACTGTCGGGCGCTTGAAGTAGCGGCAAGGAGTTCGGCGGCTATCTTACAACTGCAACGGGGCTTCCGCAAACGGTCTACCAGACAAAGCACAGCCACAAGGTGAGTTTCAAGGTCGCCTGGCTAGCGTTTTCCTTGTCGCATGAAGACGCTCAGATGTTATGTTAGTAAGTACGCTGCGCCTTCGTGGCATGCCCATACAGACGCTTCTGACAGGCTGGAAAGTCCGTTGCATTGTTTCTATGCCTATCATGTTGCGAAAAAAAAACATTACTGCCACTACTAAATTTGTATGGGATAAAAAAAATAAAGCCGAGAATTGGCTGGTTCAGTGAGTAGACCGTAAATGCTAACAGATAAATGCTAACAGATGGCGGTAGCTATTCCGTAGTGCACCGCTGCCGGAACAGCATTCTTTACCCGGTTCTGGACCTTCGATCGATTACACAGAAGTGCCCCCGGGCTTTGTTTACTGGCTGTGGCACAGCTGTGAAGCTGTACTGCGTGACTTGAAGCTGTTGTCTCACTCAAACAAGTAATACACACACCCCAAAAGCCAGTACATGTGGCTGCGACTTCAACACAACACGCCTAGTACGTTCTCTTTAGTATTTCGATTGCGTTTAGTATCTTGCAGCTTTCATCAGTAAGTAGTGATGTATTATAAGGTAATTCACGTGAAACGCACCAGACACAATGATCGGCCCTCTCAGATTTCTTCCAGAAGTTCGATCTTTATTGCAGTGTCGAATGTTTTTGCCTCAACAATATTGGAAAAAAAATTCCGATTATGTGTGAGCCTTCTTTGTCTCATGCTGCGCAGCTCCCAGCTCAAGATAAGGTTGAATACGCGGCAATTTTTGTATCTTTCGCAACTTTTTCAGTAAGTTATCCTGTTTATTGGGGCTAACACATTTTTATTAAGCAGTACATATTTGAGACGGCGGATGAAGCGTTTTATACGGCTCACAAATGCAGCATTAGATTCTTCAAAAAATTGTAAAAATGACATTTAAGACTAAAACAATGAACTGGAAATACATAAAATTTTCCACTGTCTGTTTATTCGCACTGACTCCCACACTTCTTTGTCTCGTGATGCGCTGCTCCAACCAGAAAATGCGGCTTGTTACATAACGAATACTGCCGCAAAGCCTTGCAATGTTTATTTGTTCGCCGGTCAGAGCGGCCGGCACCCAGCTTTATCACTGTTTATGACGTCAGATGCAACTAGGTTTGTCCCGAATGATTGCATCCACGCGCAGCTACTTCTAGGTTATTCGAAGGTTCATTGCAAGCTTTAATCTGAACTCTGCCGAAAGTAGCCCAATAAACGGAATTTCACGTGAGTGTGCTCTTCCATTTTCCGCGGCGTTGTCCACCAGCCAGTGCCGATATGATTGTAATTACGATAAGTAATTTTTATAGCAGCACGTCTTGTTTAAGGTGAGAAATAATTTTTTTTAAATAAATGGTATCACCGCCGATCATTGCAGCCCCGTAATTCCAGAGGGCTGCTTTGCGCACTGTCGCCAGTCCCTAAAGGCCGACCTCCAAGGGGTAAAGTTTCACTGCGAAATTCTTGCGGCGAAAATTCTGCGCGGTGCGCTGTCACGAATTCGTCGCGAATCCTGCATGCGAGGAAGGAGCGAATTCCGCAGCCGCGCACTGCCATCGGGCCAGGGCTGTTCGTAACGCCGATGCTCATGTCAGATATATTCGTTAGTATTTTGGTGATTCTTTTCGTGAAATCGTAACGGTTTTGAAAACGCAGCCATTTGTACCTGAGTGGATATGTCCACTGAAGGAAGTCACAAACTTGAATCGTTTATAGAGAGACCAGTTGTCTGTAATCCGGATCACCTGTTCGATTCGTCCAGTATGTATATTGTTAATGAAATAAAGGAAATCAAAAAGCGGTGGTGGCGCAGGGCTCTAATGAAGCAGCCAGGTAAACTGACCTGTTCGCTCCGGCCTGGGTTCCAAACCCGATTCAAGAGAAATCTTATTTAAGCAATTTTGTTTTTCTTCCTTTTCCGATGATGTAGGCACACCCGATCACGTCATGAGGTCACAGGGGTTGTCGAACCGTCTTGCGTTGACTACAGCGCCGGATTTTCCCCCTGAGCCAACGAATGCTTCCTCATTAGCACGACTTTATTTCCTACAGAAATGAATGAACAAGGCACCGGCATTCGATCATGATAATACACCTGCTTCACTTCGCGACGTCACAAAGATGCGGTGGCGCTGATGTCAATAGCGACTTTCGTGCGGTGGGCTGTACAGGTTCCGCCTGGCCGTGCCCACCGCAGCGGTCGCAGCTGCTGGCGGGACTGTGCGGCGGCATAGTGCCCATCATGCTGCAAAAGCAGCGTATATTGAGCAGCTGCGTCACTGCGGAACGCGCGTGGGAGCAGAAAAGTGGAAATTGGGTTATCCTGCCCACGTAATTATCGCCAGGAGAAGTTTTGGTGCGGACGGGGCGCCGGCCGGCTCACATGCTACCAAAGAATGCGTTCTTTTGTTGACAACACATGTAGCATATTTTTATGCGAACTTACGAGTGGTAGCCGCGTTCACAGCATTTAATATTGACACTTTATTAATATGACCGACGTCGTTGGTTCGTGTAAAGGTCTAATTGCGTCATTGCTGCGCGGTGATACTAGTATGGTTAGAATAGCGCACTTTATTGAGTGTGAAAAGCAACGTAAGCACTTTCCTCGCATGATGTGTCACACGTTGTTTCATTAAGCGATGCGTGATCGCGAACCTAAGTGTTTGCAAGGAAATTGCTGCGGGCAGGCATTGTCCAAAGTGCCGCGTGCTTAAGTTTCGTTTTTGCCATCGCAACACAGCGGCGGGCAAATAATATCATAAATAACGCGGAAACGAGAATGAGCACGCCTAGCGGACCCCGCCGCGGTGGCTAAGTGGTTAGGGCGCTCGACTACTGATCCGGAGCTCCCGGGTTCGAACCCGACCGCAGCGGCTGCGTTTTTATGGAGGAAAAACGCTAAGGTGCCCGTGTGCTGTGCGATGTCAGTGCACGTTAAAGATCCCCAGGTAGTCGAAATTATTCCGGAGCCCTCCACTACAGAACCTCTCTCTTCCTTTCTTCTTTCACTCCCGCCTTTATCCCTTCCCTTGCGGCGCGGTTCAGGTGTCCAACGATATATGAGACAGATACTGCGCCATTTCCTTTCCCCCCAAAACCAATTATTATTATTATTACGCCTAGCGGTGTTCACCGCACGTAGTTCGGAGTCTAATGGAGTTTTTCGTCCCGAGCCGCTGCGCTTTTCATTCACCTACGTGGCACAGCGATTCATTACGGGGCGATAAACTAACAAACTGCCGGGTAAAACATTGTAGCAAGCTATCGAGGATTAAGCTGTACAACGCTAGCTGGCAACGTACTGTGCTGCAGGTGTGTCAGCAGACTGCGAGAGCACATGCCAGTGCATTTCCTGTTTTCCTGAAGTAAGGTAACGCCGGCCAGTACAGGCTGTCACAGGCTGATGAGTTTATTCAGTGTATCGCGTGGAAATAAACTACTGCAAAGCTTTCTGCTCACCACCAATCACATAAGCATTACGCCATGCCAAAGTAGTTTCCCGGAATAGGCCGTTAACACCAGCTCGTTCACTTCGAACGGAATTAAGTTCAAAGTACCAACCACTCTTGTGATTAGAGCATACTAAAGACGGATAAAAGTAAGGAAAAAAGCGGCTTTTCTCCGTGAAAGAAACCACTTCGAGTCAATGACGTCCACATATTTTTATGAACTTGCTTGTGTTAGAGTGCAGGGAGTGGCAGAAGAAAATGGACACTCACTCGATCCCTTGCATTGTGGAGGGTAGTCCACTCCCTGCATTGTCATTCTACTCACGCTAGCAATTTCATCAGAATCACTCGACGCAATTGGCTGTAACTGGGTCCTTTGACGGGGAAAAGGCGCTTTTTTCACGACTTCTGAGTCTCCTACCGCGAGCCCGCTAGCGACAGCAGCGTCATCTGGTTAGTTTGCAAACAAGCAGAAGGTCCATACAGCCCCGCAGGACCAGACAGCGAGCATATACTGGCAATAAACTCCAATTTTCACTCAATAGAGAAGGAACCAACTAACTTTTGCAGCTCTCAGGGTCCACTTGAAAAACAAAGCACTAAATGTCGGACGTGTGTCTCTTAATGAAAATTTTTGTAAACTTGCGGATTGGTGCGACGGTATGAAGATTAACTTTACTAAAACCGTCTCTATTTCAATAACAAAAAAGAAAAAGCCCCTTCTTTACGATTATCATATCCAGGACCAGTTTATTCAGTCTGTTTCGGCTGTAAAATATTTAGGACTAACTATTACAGACAACCTTAAATCGGACACTCATATTGGAAACATATACACTAAAGCATTCAATAACCTTCGTTTTCTTCGCCGTAAATTAAAAGGCTCTACTCCAGGCGCAAAGCTTGAGGCATACCGCTCTCTAATCAGACCTGTTCTCGAGTATGCTTCTATAGTATGAGACCCTTATTACAACACGAACATTGCGAAATTGGAACGCATTCAACGCCTTTCTGCAAGATTTATTTTATCTCACTATCGGTCAACTTCATCTGTCACCAGTATGCTGAGTCAGCTCAACTTGGAGCCCCTTCATGTATGCCGTCAAGTTGCCAGGTTAAAATTCTTTTATTTGCTATATCACAACAAATCTGGGTCGTCACGTGACACCTATAATTTTGCAGCACCCCATAGATCAAGCTTACTGACCCACTCCAAGGTGATACCCCCGTATTTCGCCAGGACCACTCTATCAGAATTCATATTTTCCCCTTACAACGCACCAGCTGAACTGTTTACAAGCATTGATCGCCGAATCATCCCATGTGAAAATCTTTGCCGAATTGTTAATGCAACACATGTAACCCTCTCCTGCTTGGGCAGTGCTGCTTCCCCCAGTATTTGAAAATAAAGCCGGCCTCCGAGGGGCGAAGTTTTACTGCGAAATTCTCGGGGCGAGAAGTCCTGCGCGGCGCGCTGCCTCGAATTGTTCGCACAATCCTCCATGCGAGGAAGGAGCGAACGCCGCCGGCACGCACCTCCAGCCGGCCGGTCAGGCTAGCCAAGAGCAATGTGCAACCGTCGCAGTGATAGTCTCATTACTCGCAGTGGCTGCCGGGCGCAAAAGGAGCGGCTATAGCATACCACCAAATAGCAGACAAAATCGGGCAAAAAAAAAAAGGCCGCCACTGTCTAGAAGACGTTCAAGTAACGAACGTAAGCTGTTAGGTTTACTAGGTGAAGAAAGCGAAGAAGAGCAGCTCGTCTCGAGAAACGGAATGTAATGAAACGGGCGGATTGCCCCTTCGAAAACGGGGGTATTGCCACCATGCTCGGCTACGCGTGCACGCACGCCGCCTAGCGGAACGATCGCCGCCTAGCGCCATCTATAAGAGAAATTACGATGCACGTCTCCTCGTTGTCGAGTTGCTCCCCTTCAAGATACGTCCGAAACGGAATTTGCTTCGGCTGGGTGGTCAAGGTGGGCCTAGAATTCGGCTTGCGGCGAGATAAGGTAACACTTCAATTAGTAATTGCATGCATACAATGTTTACCTATTATTTAATTGCGGTTTTATATCTGTGCCACAACCCATACGGTTTTATTTGCCTGCCAAATTCGGTATACAACTGTCCACGGATGGGTGCCAGTTGTTGTCGGAGTATATATAGCGGAACGAATGTGTACATGGTATAGCGGTCCCGTTACGTTTTCCTACCCGTTTTAGGATATTTTTGGTGAGGGGGGAGGGAAGAGAGAAGCGACACCTGACCAGAGAGAAGTTTGTAGAAGAATGGTGCAATCCACGAATAATATTCGAAGAAAAAGGCACCAACCAGCTCACGATCAGGTATTAGAGGACTTGCGCGCGTCGGGCTTTGATCCACCGGGGCGGTGCGAACACGGTGCACTGGCACCACGCGCACCCCTCGGTGGAGACGAGCCTGATTGCAAGAGCCCCATGGCAGGGAAACACCCGCTCCCCAAAACAAAACAAAAAAAACCCTCACCCTTGTGGTGTGGGAGGCCTTGCCCGGGGTTGCGCTTGAGTGATGATGGTCGGTTGAGATCTGGACTCTCACAGGGGGACAGCACTCTACCGCTGTCCCCCCCTTCCATCTGACAAGGCGAGGGAAGGGATGGGAGGGCACAACCAATTTTAATTGCTGCCATCTTGGCTTCGAGATACCGAAGATATGCCGCCATTTCGTCTCCTGACGTCATAGTCATAGTTCCACCTCTATCGACCATATTGGATCATGACGACATCATTGGCACGCGGCAGGTGGTGGTTTCTACAATGCTATATTAGATCGCGCTACAAATCTCAATGCGAGATGCGCTGTTTTCTAGTTGCCGCCACAGATGGCGCTTTGATCTCAGGGCGGTAGGAGAGGTCACGAAATCTCGAAACTTGGAGTAGTTGCTTCGTTAAACGCCTCTGAACGTCAAACGCAAAAGACAGATAATAGACTCTGACAGCGCTGACGCTCATGTCATACACCAAAATGCCTTATTCTATACTTCGTATAAGGGCTGTGTATCACCTGCTGTATTAGGCAAATAACAGATGTTACATGCTTGGCAAGCCCGGCAAAATGTGTCGGCTCCGGGTGCGAGGTGGGCTTTTTGAGCTGGATGACCGAGTCACATGATAGCGCGCTCCATTGCTCCTGACAAACACGTGAGAACCGGTAGTGCCGGCTACGATCAGGGCGTGGGGAGCATTAACGCCTGAACATGTGAGTACACGGTAAAATAAGATTTTGAGCAGCGCCGCCGCCGTGTTGTGCAGTGAAGTGTCATTACGCGGCAACAAGCGCGGGCCGTGAGGGCACTCGAATTCAAACTTTTTGTTTGTTGTTGTCGTGGTTCAGATCTTCAGTCGCTAGCAGCTCTCAGTGGACGCATTCCCTTGCCCTTTTCAATGACTTACCGCCTATCTTAAACTGTCGCTCTCTTTCGAGGGTGTTGAACATTACTTCAGATTTCTTAGCCTTAGTTTCAGACCTACCGTTCCGCTTTGACCGTCAAGCTCCTAGGTCATGCTTTGCTGTTCGACACTTGAGTTAATTAACAAATCAATATCTTCAGCAAATCGAAGATTGCTAAGTTATACCCCACGTTTAACTCTCCACTTTCCAAATTCAATCTCTGAAACCCTCCTGTAAACACGCCTTGAATAGTATTGGAGAGAGCGTGTCTCTTTATATCACACCATTCCTGATTGGCATTTTGTCACTTTAATTGGGACGTACTATAGTGGCTGTGCAGCCGCTGAAGATACTTTCCAATACCTTTTGAAATGGCCATTGTATGCCCTGGTTACGTAATTCCTGCGTTTCTGCTAAGGTTTCGACTGAGTCCACTCGCCTCTTGTAATCAAGAAGGTCAGGGTGATTTTTCGAAAATCTGAAAATTGGTATCTGGGGAAAGGAAATGGCGCAGTATCTGTCTCAAATCTCGGCGGGCAGCTGAACCGTACCGTAGGGAAGGGATAAAGGAGGGAGTGAAAGAAGGGAAGAGAGAGGTGCCGTAGTGGAGGGCTCCGGAATTATTTCGATCACCTGGTGATCTTTAACATGCATTGACATAGCACACGTTTGCGGGTTTTTATTTTGAAAACTGACAGGCACATCAGTGTGGTCGGTATACAAGTATACTTTACAGCAAGACTGACATTTGGTGCCGCATATTGATCAAAATTAGGTGATTAATTAACTAATCAACTTTGTTATTTTTTTTTATTTTAGGGGGTAAGGTTTTACTGCGACATTTAAGGCAGTCAATACCAAAATTGGTACCTGTTTTTAAATTTTCATAATTGGCAATTTTCTTTGAAATATAGAACGCCAAAAATATGCATTTGAAAGCTTGTATAGTTGGCTTTCCCACATTAATTATTTATAAAATGGCGTCTATGCGCGTGTTATAGTTGCCGAAATCAAGTTAATTTTTTCCACATCATCTGCTACATAAACGGCGTCCGCATTTGAGGCATGAGAAATGCAAGCGACGCATTTTATGAAAATGTAATGCGAGAAAGCCGGACAACAAGCTATCAAGTGCATATATTTCGTTTTGGGTATTTCAAACCACATGGACGATTAATGTCTGACTTTTGATGTTAACGGCCTTCATTGTTGCAATACAACGGTGCCTCATGAAATAAGAAATAAAAAGCTGATTATTTAATTTCAATTAATTACCATTGAATTATTTATTCCCCAGGTACATTAATCCACACATCTGTCTAAAGCACTCGAACGGCGCGCTCTGTTAAGCAAGATTATGGCTATCACGTACTACGACGCCTATACTCTTATGTCGTCTATACCCATGAGGAAGTCTGATATACATTTCTGTCGATGTAACACGCTTTGATTCCAAACACAAGGCCGAAAACGAGGCTGCAGATCTCGTAAAGCATGGGATGCTTAAACTCGAGTTAATACGGTACTTTCTCCATTTCTTCAGCCATGTCACAGCGGACTCAATTACACGTGTACAGGAAGCGGAGCGCTAACGTTCTTCCTCGAGTTAGCGAATACGCTCCGCTGAGGCTGTGTCCCACCTGTACGATCTTGTAAGCACCTTGGAGAGAATAGCTTGCATAAGGGTGGCCTTGAATATGTAATGGGCCCCTCACTGCCTCCTCTACGAACCGAAACGGCCACTTCATGCTAGGACAGCATTTCGTGCGTTGAAACAATTTGTCTTGTTTAGCAGCTCTTTGATATGGCATCTGCCCTCAACTTTTATTTACCCGCACACCAATTAACCCTTGCACTATCAGCCTACGGCCCTTCGTCCCCAGCGGCGGCGGATAACTGACCAATGCGGCGGTCAGACCAGTGACGCAGTGGAGGGTGCTAAGGATTTCTGGACCAAGACCGACCACGATTGAAAACAATACGGCAACGGTTAAATGAACACTGAAAACAAATTAAATTAGGAAGTATCGTTAGGGCACCACGTTCTAACCAGAGAGACGATGCTCACTGCAAACGGAGTGTTTATAAGCCAGAAAAGAAAAAAAAACGACATACAGATCCATCACCACCTGATTTCGGAAACTACGTATGTTCCGCTGGAGCAGCGAAGTCGCGAGGAGCGGGGAGCGGGGAGCGCCGTAGCACGGGTGGGGCATAGATTGTCGCATGGTACGTTCGTCACGGAGTGACGCGATTTGATTGACGTCGCTTTGCAATCCTCCCAGCCGCGTGTTTTTCGAATGGCACGAGAAATAGCTCATATTAGTCGAGCCACAATGATGAGGGTAATCGCGTTTTAAAAGTTCTAAAAACTTATATGCCTTTTACTAACGGCCTGATACAGTTCTCCAGTTGCAATCGGACGTCTGTCAGTATTAGTTAAAAAGTTCACTATTGGAATTTAGTTATCCAATTCACTAGTTTGCAAGATTCGCCTGGTTTTTTGGCGTCCGCCTAGACTGGTATTGCTATGCCGCAAAAAAGCTTCTCTTTGTCTAAAAATCCTTACTTTAAATATTAACGGCTGGATTTTCTGAAACACCCGGCAGTTTGCTTTATCAGAAGGATAACTTAGATCGAAGGCGATGAAGAAGCTTTCTGAGAGAAGTAGAGCTCACTTTTACTGTCGATCCTGCCTTGGAACATAAATCAACTTTCAGATGTACCTTTCTCTACTCGCACAAAATATTTTTGCCTAGTGGTGAAAGCGGGCAGAACACAAGAGATAAAAGCAAGCTTGTGTGGAACTGGAAACTTAAACGAAAGAGTTTTTGCCCTTAAAAGAACCGCAGCGGCGACATTGGCGACGCGTGCATTCTTCAGTCGACGGAACAAGAATGATCTTCGCTCTCGACCGCCCTCTATATGAAGATTACTGCAGACTTCCCAGATAACTTTCCTATATCTTTGAGAACAGCGTCAAACATAGTTGGTGCGGTTGGGCGGGATCGCGTTCATTTGGCAACAATTTCCATGGTCGGTTCTGTCAAGCGTATAACCTATAACCTGCCTCATGTGGCGAGCAAAATGTGGCAAGAAATATGTGTCGCTCGCGACATAATAATTAATAATAATAATTGGTCTTTTGGGGAAGGAAATGGCGCAGTATCTGTCTCATATATCATTGGACACCTGCACCGCGCCATAAGGGTAGGGGAAAGGAGGGAGTGAAAGAAGAAAGGAAGAAAGAGGTGCCGTAGTGGAGGGCTCCGGGATAATTTCGATCACCTGGGGGATCTTTAACGTGCACTGACATCGCACAGCACACGGGCGCCTTAGCGTTCTTCCTCCATAAAAACGCAGCCGCCGCGGTCGGGTTCGAACCCGGGATTTCCGGATCAGTAGTCGAGCGCCCTAACCACTGAGCCACCGCGGCGGGTCAAGCAAAGAACAAAAGCAAAGAACAAAAACCACGGTGTGGTTCCTAATGTGTAACGCGAATGTTTGAGCGTTAGCTGTCATGTCACAGCTAAGAATTGCTTAGGCATGTTTGGTTTTTTTCTCTTTAAGTCAGACATGTGAAGTTTAATCCGTACTTGCCCTGAACTGCGGTAATAATTTGAAGTAAACATATCTCGAAAAATCGCTTACATCAGTGACAGTTAACATACACGTTTCTTTAGACACACTCGTTATAGCGTACAAACTCGCACCCCCGCGTGAACACGGTAGCACGAACTCCTTTTCTAGGCTGAGGTGTTCGAAACTGGATTTTCCCCTGAAAGAGCGCTGCGGAGTTTGACGAAACATTTTCCAATCGAACACCACTAATCACACCGAACGCTGGGCCGAGGGACGCTTGTACCCATCCTTGTCCGGCAGTTGGTTTCGAGCCAACCACCTCCTGCGCCCGATGCGAACGCCCAAGTCACTAGCCCACTCGTCCCTTTGTAACTTTCCCTTGCCCTCCCTTCTCTCAACTTTGCCACATATCAATCCAGGCAGGTGGCGCTGCAGAGACCAACGAGGACTGCGCGAAACTGCGGGACAAGCTAATGGGAGTTAAGGCTCTAAAACAAGGATAAATGGACTCAATACTACGCCAGTGATAGCTGTTCCTCAGTCCGGGCTACTACATAAACAAATCACAAAGCAAAATATTTCGCTGCACTGCAAATATTGATTGTTTCAGAAGGTAGAAGTATACTTCAAGGAACTGAAGACTAAAGTGGAACACAAAAGATGCAGCGTCATCACTGCCCAGAATTTCCCATTAATGCGCCGTGGCACTGGACTTCCCGCTGAATTCCGCACGCCTCCCAAGTAGCGATGTTGGGAAACGAAGCCTTGGACTAAGTCAGAGCTCTGCTGTCTGAGAAGCCTGCAAAAATAGAACACAGCATTCAGTGCAATATTTTTATGATGAGTGCGAAGTGAAGAACAGGAGGTCGCGCTTACAGAATAACAATATTCTTTGAAATACTCGGTACACATTATGCTATGAAGTGTGGCGTATGCTGCACTCGACCCGCCATGCATTGCTAATTCATCGCAGCTTGGCCATCTCGGAGTCGCGCTCTACCGGCGTACAGCTGTGTAAACTAGCTGTCACGCAGCATCCACTATAGGGAACTCTTACCTAATTTAAAAGCGGTGAGCCGACAAAGTTTAATTCTGCGTATGCAAATTCCTCGCGTAAAACTACCAACCATCCTTTACATTTTGGTGTACCAGTGCGCCTTAGAATGTATATTGAATATCCCAGCTTGGCCAAACCTGTTTCTTTTGGCTTCGTGTCGTTGTTGCACGAGAAAGAGCTTGCAAAACAAATCGCAAATTACAGCGAAGGCACTGGCTGCAAATGAAGCATTAAAAGCTCTTTGCGGCTGTACTATTGTAATTAGCATGCTGCATGAAAGAAAAACAAGCACTAACCTAACCCCTTCGCAGTGAAGAACAAAATTATTCTTATGGAAAGCTGTAACGTGTGAAACTGCTTTGACAATTACAGGAGTTATTATCAAGATTAAATACTGGTAATAAATTTGAAACAAGGCATGTTGTACACATTAACACGCATCAGACTACTTGGAGGAGCTGTGCGCTAAGCAAAGAAAGAACTTAGGAACAGCAATGTTCTAGGTTTTCTCCAATCGGTTGTAGACAACTGCAGTGCAGAAAACGGTGGTGTTGCAACAGTTTTATAATGTGCAGCGTAATAAACAGTTGCCTATTTGCCGAATACAGGTCTATCGAAGTCGTCCCTAGAAGGAAATTGTGGGGCTAAATGCGAGGCCCTCCTTTGAGCAACCCTTCAGCTTAGCCAGTTGTAATTACTTCCTGGTGCGATTCAACTCGTCCGACCTTCAAAACTAAACGATCGAGCTCGAAAAACACGATACAACAATATCTCAATCGCAAAGAGCGCCGAATGCAAGGGAACTCCAATATTACTTAGGCAAAGTATATATTATACGGCGCGTAACGCTCGGTTGTAGCGCAGGAGAACAACATCATTCTTGGTTTTCATGGCGGTTATGAGCAGCTTTCCACGTAAAGTAAAAGAATAAAATATACTCTCTCATCCGACAGTTTTACAAGCTCTGCGCATTCGTCTTAACAGTTAAATTCGATGCGTGGAGAAGGTGGGCGGTAGGCTTAATGAAAGGGTATCGCGCAAAGTACAGTAACAACCAATTCGCAGCGACAAGCATACGCGCCTGTAGTTCATCGAAGGCTCAGAAAACGCAGAGTCGACATAAAATGAGACTTCATGAAACCACTTGAAAGCGCACTTAAGTCACGCGCACTTAAGTCACAGCCGTCTCGTCTTGGGAGTCGCCAATGCACTTCTGCTAAGCACTGAAACAGGCTTAACGTCACCGAAGCTCCCCCGGCAGGTTGTTTATTATTCATCGGCCAAAGCAACAACCAGGCCATTTGCTACTTTTCTCGATGGCATTATACGATTGAGAAGCGAAAACCTGTTGCTCGGTTACTTTTGGCAAAAGGGGTATAGTCTAGGGCAAAAGTAAGAGCACCCCCCCCCCCCCCCAACCTTGCTGCTCTAGACGGTGGCGCCACCTGATGAAGCTCTCCTGCTGTCGAGATCGGCCTAGTGCGCCGGTCTCGACAGCAGGAGAGCTTTGTCAGGTGGCACCAGCTTCTAGAGCAGCACTAGACCCATGACTAGACCGGTCTCGATGAACGCCGCCTTGTTCAAGAAACAGCGCCATCTAGTTACCGCCATGCAGGCTTGTGCAACCAGCCGCAGCTTCGTTTGCCTGGCTAGGAGCACGCCCTAGCTGCGGTGCGCAATAGTGTTCTTGAGCGTTTCTTTCCTGGGTGATAGCGTCTTTAATCAGAACATTGATCTGACACGAGTCTCACATTTATGCCAGCCATTAACTCGCGTTGTCGTCGTTGACCTGGAGTGCCTTTGCGCACGCCAAATGTGCGTCGTACTGGCAGAGTGTCCTCAGTGTAAACGATGCGGCTGGAAACTAGATGCAGCTGCAGTGCAGAATAGAAAGAGCAGAAATTGCAATGTTATGCCAGTTAGTTAGTTGGCTAGGTAGTTGGTTAGTTAGTTTGTTTTACGGGGTTTAACGTCCCAAAGCGATTCAAGCTATGAGGCTTCCCGACTGGAGGGCTTCGGGTAATTTCGAGCACCTGGAGTTGCTTAACGTGCACTGACATCTCACACTACATGGGCCACTAGAATTTCGCCATCAAGGTCGTACTTCTGCTGCCTTGAATCCGGCGGGCCCCGAATGCGCCTGATACAAAACTACCAACACGAAATAAACGCGAAAAATAAAATTACATCTAAGCTTACCGGCTTAGCGCATTATTCAGCGCACGCTGATTGGCATTAGTGGCCGAGAAATCTGGACTTGCAGGAGAGTTCTGGCGTTTCACTGGGGACTGCCCGCGCGTGCGTGTGTTTGCGCGTCTTCATTAAACGGACGCTGATTTTTTTCTTATGCATGTTGTTATGATTGATAGATGATAAAGTGTCTATTGTGAGCCAAGGTTCTCGCCTAAAGTTTTTTTTTCCGGTGCATTTCTTAAGGTTATTCTGTTTGTAAGTGGTAACGAAGGATGTCGAGTTAAGCATCTGTTGATGCGGTTGTAATGAGCTTGAAAGAGCTGGAAACTCATAATTATAAAATACACGGGTACCTAGCACCTTCGCAGGCGATTCTAAATCGCTACAAAAAAAGTGGGCAGAATCTTCATGGTATCACTTGCGATTGTTTCGGTCGTTATTGAAGAATGGTGGCTCAACATACTAATATGACCTAGTGCACTTTTTGTCGCTGCAGCGGATTCGTCTGGGGGAGGTTACTAATTGGGTTAGTCCGTGCTGGGTGAGTACGTCGGTGTAAGCTTAGTTTCCCGGATCGCTTCCTGTGCTTTCTGTATTAATAACCCCCGTAATAAGCATTTCCATGTTAAAAATGCAGTGGGCATCCAGTTGATGCTCAAGCTGCACCAAGAAGTGCGGTGATCTGTACATTAAGCCTTTCGTTTTCGTGTGAGACTAGCGCTGTTCTGAGGGTCAGGTGATATTTCATTTAACGATGCTTTACAGCACTCTGCTGCTGGTTCGACGAGCTGTCTAACCATGTATGCAAGCAAACTTTAGACTTAAAATGGCACTCCTCAATGTGCGTTTGTCCGCACTGTATGGTGTGATGACGTGCAGGATGGTCTGGTGAATTCTAGGTTGTATTCTAACGTAGTATTTATGCGTTGAGTCGGGTTGCTAAACCATGTTTTGGATAAGGCAAATACATGCAAGTCAAGGTTCAAAACGGAAGGAAGTCGTCGGAAATAGTGTCGGTAACCTTTCACATTCACATTTCACTTCTGACAGCGTCACTGTGAAAATTGGCATTGTGTTTGTTTGGTCTTTTTTATTTACAGAGAACAATAAGACTCAGAAATTTTCCCAGCATTGGACTTCCCCCTGAAAGGGCGGGAGGAATCCAGCATGGCAGTCGTTGACGTCCGTCACCCAAATGGCCCGCTCTACCAGGACATGGATGGAGTCTTGAGGCTTTGCCGCAACTTCACTGTTGAGATGCTGCACTCAGCGCTCAGCTACGAGCCACGACCTGATGACAAGTTTGTCGTCACGTTTCCCAAGTGTGGCACCACATGGACGCAACACATTGGCTTTCTTATCTTCAGCAAGGGCGTGCCCCCAACTAGCGGCCTGGAGTTCTTCAAGAGCAGTCCATTCATCGAAATGCTGGGCGCCGACAGTGTGCGCGACATGGTACGGCCCGGAGTAATCAAGACCCACCTTCCCTACCACCTCATGCCCATGCATTCAGAGGCTAAGTACCTCTGCGTCTGCCGCAATCCCAAGGACACCTGCGTGTCGCTATTCCACCACACGCGGGGCTTCACGGGATACGACTTCGCCGATGGCAAGTTCGACGACTTCTTCGAAATCTTCATCTCTGGCGAGACTGACTATGGGGATTACTTCGACCACGTTCAGGGCTGGTACGAGCACCGCAACGACCCGAACGTCCTTTTTCTCCACTACGAGGACATGAAGGCCCAACCACGCGAGAATGTTCTCAAGATCGCGGAGTTCTTCGACAAAGACTACCACAAGCTGCTTCTGGAGAACGAAGAGATTCTCCAGAACGTGATCAAGTACAGCGACGTCAAGTCCATGCAGAATTACGCCTTGGAGAACTTTACAAATTTCTTCACTAAACAAGTAGAAGAAGACGCGCCAGAAGGCCTTAAGGTATTCCACGAGGTGTCGCAGAAGAACCCTTCCACTGCCAGCTTCATCCGCAAAGGCATTGTCGGAGACTGGAAGAACCACTTCTCCGCGGACCAAAACGCGAGGCTGGAGAAGAAGATCCTGGAGCGCTTGTCAAACACCGATTTGATTGATACGTGGCGAAAACATGGCGTCATGTAATCGTTTGTTGAGGCGCACCGAACTGTATTGTGAGCCCGTTCCCTTTAATTTAATCCAATGTCTTCAGGGGGATACACGCGGAGCGTTACTTCTAAGGTCTCGAAATTTGGCCGTGCTTTCCAGGAAAGACATTACGGCAGTCGTCGTCATATGCACCGCCAAGCGCTAGAATACCACGTGGCTTGGGCGTGTTTGTCTTTTTCTAAACAAAATTATGTAATCTATGCATAGCATACTGTTTCGGTATAGACTCCAAACGCTCAAACGTTTGGAGAGCCGGAGAAGCAGTTAAGGGAGATTGTTGCATCATGCCCGATGATTTGCTTATATAGACCAGTAAACTTTTTTTTTGTTATTAAATAAGCGTGATACTTTGAACGCACGCATACATATGCATTCATCGTGGATTTCTTCTGCACGGGCAATAAATTGTACGTTTCTTTACATGTTGCCTTCATAATTCTGGGGCACCTGATCAGTATGTTGCATGTACATTAAAATACATTCATCAACCTCTACACTCAGGCAGTTCTCAAATAAGATCGTTTCCTTTATCTTAACAACATTCCTGCTTAACTCGGCTCAATTTTTCTATGCCCTTAATCTTAGAGGCGAAGCTCTATAGGTGTCATACTTGCGGAAGTGGCCTCGTATAGCATCTTCAAAAAAAAAAAGTACTTGAACGAGTGCTTCACTGATTGCACCACATTAAGCGTCGAAAACAGCGGTTGCATTTGGCGTTCGTGTAAATAAAGTTAGGGAATGTTAAATAAAAATGAAAGCGCGATGACCTACTGTTTATGCGCTGAATAGAACGAGCGCATTCTCGCTCATCTGCAAGAAGTTGTCAAGGATATAATGCTTACAGCCCCCCTTAACCCTCGCAGGCTGAATTCTAAGGCAGATTACACATCCTTCTCGCCCGACTAGAGTGGAGGGTGTTCGAATTCAGTGATCCTGCAGTTACGAATTCGTTAATGGCAATGAGAAGTAGCTTCCAAGGTGGTTTGATTGCAGTGAATCAGCCGGTTGGCAGCCATTTAAGTTGATGCGCTATTAAATGGTGAGCGCAGGGTGTGTATTCGTGTTTTTATCCCTCAAGCGCAGTATACGGGCCTGTGAATTGAAGATTGCATACAAGTGAAAAAGTAGTCTTGCAGTTCGGGACTAAATCTCCGCGTCATATCTTCCGGCACAACAGGGTAAGCTGAAAATTTAGCAAGGTGAGTACTCCGCGCCATCTTCATTTTCTTCAGCTGCAAAATGTTGCATGTGTGTGTCAAGCATGGAGGCAGCAATGCTCTAAAATTCTGCTGCGCTCTTCGCTAGATGAGAAAGCGGGCACGCGCAAGAGGCTGAATCTCAGGTTTTCTCTGCTTCCACCGCACATGCACTGAGTGGGTTTTAAAAAAGTGTAATTGCTGGGTTTAACGTCCCGAAGCCCCAAATGGGCATCAAGGAATCTCTTAGAGCTCTATCATCTCTCCCCTACAGACCTGCGATTACTTTGCTGCGGCTAGGTTCGGCAGGAGGATGCTAATGCACGAACTTGCTGAATCCGCACTTGCTTCCTCACCTGACTACTGGCATCTTCTATTCCCTCTGCAGCAGCAAACAATGGCGGTCTCGCTAGCTTGAGGTTTCGGTCTTAAGGCTGCGTTGTAGTGGAAGTCCGCCCTTTAAACCCGTTGTTCTATGAAGAACCCGAAACTATTGATAACTGCCCGCGGTAGTCGCCGCGCTTCTCTCTGTGGAAGGTGGTTGCCAGAAATCGCGCTTCGACAACCCACTTGTGTTTTGCCTGCTACGGTTACCCATTCTTTCCGGGCTTCTGGGTTTGGACACAGCAAAAGGCAAAAGAAATCTGTTCTTTGGCATGCTAAACCTTCTTTTACATTGAGACGGCTCCTGTGATAAAGTTTCCCTATATTACTATCTTTTTCCGCTCATGCCCAAGATTTATTCCTTTTCAAACTCCTTCATTCCGTGCACGTAAAACCATTTTCCCTGATTCAATCACTCATCTATCTCACAACAAGAATTTGGAACAAGCGCTTCTAGTTCCCTTAGCTGCTACCACGTGGCGCATGGCTTCGAACATTTAAAAATTCGAAATTTTAAAAATTCAATGCACTATTAAAAAAATATATTCACATCATCCGTGACATAAAAACGAAAGAGAATGACAGAGTGGCTGCAGAACCACTACAACATAGGCCACTAGACATAGCGGCACTGGCTGGGCGATGTCCTGAATGCGTGGTAATGTATGTGCACTATTTACTGTAATAAGTCTGTCTCCTGCTGTCATATAAAATATTGCAAGGTTTTGTTGAGCATCTGAATGTCGCCTCCCGAGTACTGGCTGATCCCCTTAAGTGATCATCTGCAATTTCTGTTCGAAGGCAACAACAGCGTATTCCGTCCATATCAGGAGAATTCCTGAACAAAATGTCAGCTTCCGGCTCTGGCGGTGGCCACTTCAGTGCTTCGACGCAGAATGCGAACACTCAGGTTCGATTTCATCGAAAGGGGCTCTGAACACCCCTTTGGTCTTGTCGAGTCATAGCATGCAACGGTGGTAGATTCTGCAGTCACATCTCAGTCAACGCGGAGCTATGCGGTGCAGCTGGGAGCGCTGTTGACTACTGTTGGCAGGAACGTGGCGCTATCTGACGCCTTCAGGGTGAACTGTGCATGCACAAGGGCGGTGTGCGGTACGCGGTAGGCAGTAGGGGTAGCGGTGAGCACCATGCTATAAATATCTAATATTTTTCGCTGCTTTCCTGCGCTCATCTGTCGCGTCCCACTCACGCAATACTGCAGTTCGACGTGATCAGGGGAGGGACTGTATTCGCACTAACCGATCTCACTGCGACAGGCAGTGGTGGAAGCCGCGTTGCTATGGGAAACCATGCTGGACGATACCCTCCTAACAGGACCTACGCTCAAGATCACTTGAACTCCAGGAAACGTTTGTGCCTCTGTCACACGAGAACTTCCGATCATGATGGACTCGATTAGGATTAAACTCAACGCAGATCCGTTGTTGCTCCATGGCCAGTTTCAAGCGCGATCAGTCTTCAGCATGCCATTTCCACAAGAGTAGTCAGGACTTTTCATCTGGATCGAGAGCTGCTGCTGCAAACGGGCTCAAGGGGCATTGAAATTTTTAAAGCATTGCAACATCGAAAAGAAAGGTTTCACACGGCACAAGCGTTTAAGGTAACGTTTTCTTTTATTTGGTGTGGCTTGATTTGCATGCATTTATGTTCCTACTATTTCGGCACCGCAAGCCTGCCATAGCACTAGTAAACAAACATGCAAGTGTAAATGTAGTACCGTCGTGCAAGCGCTTGTAAATGTGTTTTGCCTGTATTCGCTATGGAAACTGCTGCAGCTTCATCGCAGCCATGAATATTTTTTTTTGTGACAATCGCTTTTCCTCTTCATTTTTACTTGTTTAAGAACATATTTGTTAGTTGCAACTTTAACCAACGGGTGCAGCCAGGCTTATCTGGTGTATAGCAAGCCGACTTGCCGATGAGCAACGAGTGAGGAAGTGTAGCAGTGTTGCATGCTAAGCGCGCTCCAAGCTTTATTGGGGTTCGGACTCAGTCAGGATCTAAACCGCCCATGTAACAGTCTCACTACTTGTATGGTAGTAGGATCGGGGGTTCTCGGGAATAGCGCCTGTATTGATATTTAAACTTGTTTATTGATTCCTCGTACAAGCTCGAAGAGGCCGGGACTAAAGGCAATGTGAGAGCCTGACAGAGGTCTCTGCCCCCCTACGTAGTTTCGGCAGCGTGTCAAAATACAAACATACATCAGTAACAGCTTGAAATTAAAAACACTATTATAATAAAAAAACACGCATAATATCGACAGTGGTGTAAGGTTACAATCACTTCTACCCTATACTAATTACAAAAGGAAAATTTCAACTGAAATAATAACTTTCAACAAAAAACATTTATCTATTCAGAAGTTTTTGAAGGCAACTAATATGAATACACATGCACAATTCCTTTAAATAATTAAAACAACTTAAAGAAATGATTGCATAAAATAGAGAAAAAATAACGAAAACAGGGGGACATTCCGTGATTACATACTGAGAGAAACAGCTGAAAGCCACATTCTGAATTGTCTGAAAACGCACGTAGGGTGGATGGTGTAAGACATGAAACAATCTGAGCAGCTATCCGGTATGAAAATGCAAGTTTTGCCACATTAACATCTGGTTTATCTGCTTTTTGAATTTGTGGTAGTAGCAGCTAAAATCTACCGACTCCTCCACTTTATTTCTGGTATTTAGATTCCTTGGAAATTAAAAGTTTGTTTTCCGTAATTTGTTCCAATCTTGAGCGTGCCTATTACTTTCGGCCTGAGGCAGTGGCTTTGAATGCCGCGTTTTTTCTTTTACCAACATCCTATTTTCTTGTAAGCAACTCAGCATTTTCAAATAATGTACTCGGGCCCCTTTTCCCATGACGCACTGACTGAAAAAAGGTGATATTCGCAAGATCGCATAGTGGCCATGTAAAGTTGAGAAGCGAATAATTTTCTTATGTCAGGGGACCAGTTTCCTCTAATTATTCTTAGTCGTTTTGTCCCATACTAAGGCACCATATGTAAGCTTACTTTAGAAAACTGCGTAATATAGCTCCTTTTTAACCACTGCACTAGTAGAAGATGCATTGTTCTACACAAACCTCCCACAGTCTTCGACAGCTCCGCAGTAACTTAATCCACATGCAGATTCCAAATCAGGTGCTCATGGAATCACACCCTGAAGGATTCATGTTTCCTTGCTAAATTTATCGGGTCATCACTGTAGGTAAGTTTTATGTCGGAACCTGTTAGTTTATTAATTAAGCGGAAAACAATACATTTCGTCTTACCCACGTTTAGCTGCAGCCTTTTTGCTTCAACCACACTGAAAACGATGTCAAATAGGCATTGTAGAATTCCCACTGAAGATCTTTTTTTATTGATGACAGGGAGTTGCACGCACGCGTACAATCGGCCATATGGTTAACCAGAGTTAAAATAGGGCATCCCGATGAGCGGCTGAATCTGCTGCATAGAAGCCCGTAATCATGAAAGTCTGCGGCATAGCGCCACATTTGTGCCTTTTTATCTTGCAAAGCATTTTTAGAATAATAGCAGCAATGAAATTTAACGACCTTTCATTTCACATGTTTTCAAATATATTACAAGTGTTTGTTTCGCATTTCAGAGCACTGCTTAAGCCGAGAACGTAATTTTCATCCCGCTTAGTAACATGTCAAGCGTCCACCGTTATGAATAAGCTTGATGTGAGCATTTCTCATGCACAAAAACCATTGCGATATCTGCTCCTAAAAGGGAATAGGAAGAAATATTTCGCCCTCTTTCCATCTATATCACATCCCCTCTTATTGTATAATAGTGCCCTTTTTATGCCTTTAGGCAATGAGCACTGCTTCAGAAAAAATATTTCACGATGTTTAATCTCAGCATCGTATCAGCCGTCGCCTATTTTAAAGGCACATAAGCAGCATTATTTTTTTTATTTATTTTATATCAGCAATGCATCTATCTGCATTCGGTGCGCTTTCTTTTTTCGGTGCCCTAAACGTGAAGTCCCGTTATGGGAAAATTAACGGTGGTAAGAAACTGAAGTTTGCTCATCTCCATGCCAACCTCGTTCTAACCTCGGCAGGCCTCAGCTGCCCGTCGCCGTCATTTAAAAGTCATTGGAAGCGCCTACCCACCGAGTGGCGACTGGAAATAGCGGCCAAAATGGCGGAACGGCTGCGTCAACGAGCTCCGCACACGGCGCCTCTTTTTTGGCCTCTTATTTTCTCCGGCGGAAGGAAGTCATCGAGCTGCCTACGCAATATTTACGCGCCTCCTGCACAGCTATGCGGAACTCGGGCGCCGTCAGAGCAAGAAAAAAAAGAGAGAGAAACTAGAAAGGAGAACGTAGAGGAGAGGGAGAAACCATTGCGCCGCTCTTTCTTCCTCCATTATTTCATTCTTAATTCTTTTCCTTTCCTTCTCTTATTCTTTCTCGCGTGGTCCAAAAATGGCTTCGCCGAGCGGCAGTCGGCTGGTTCTGCTCGACTTTCCTGGAAGGGTTCGCGTTTTGTACGCCTGGCCCTCTTCCTTTGCCCTCTCTCTCTCTCTCTCTCTCTCTTTTCTTAGGCTACTTCTTGGCTCCGTGACACACTCTGCTTTGCTCTCTCCCTTTTTCCCGCGTGTTCGGTCACAGTCTGATTATGCGTTCTCGCTTTCTTTAAGGCCTGATTGCACCCTTTCCTCACCACGTACAGCCTGCCCCTCTTTTCTGCTTGTTTGCGTTTCCATCGCGTGGTATACCCCTCTGCTGGGAACCTGAGTAGGTAGGTCATTGCTCCGCGACCAGTCGCCGAACGAGGTGCATGCAGCAGCGAGCGTAGGCCGTGGACGCTGTGCGACGCTCAGTTGCTGGGTCATAGGCGTTTGCGAAGTGACTCGCACCGCGATTCGCACCGATATCCCGTGCCAGTGGTCTCCTGGAAGCCTAGCCACTCGGATTTGATTACCAGACGTAAGTGGCTTGCATTTTATGTCGGCATGGTTTGAAGTATGTGTACTTATGATGGGTAGTTTGATGTACCATGGAGACTGTAACCAGTGCTCCCGTCTTTTTTGTTTTTTTCATCGGGAGTGTGATAGTTCAGATGCTACCAAAATACACACACTCCTCTCTAAGCTGATGGTGTAGCCTAGTTTAATGAATATGCTTTACCAGGTACCTCTTTAGTGAGCATATCATATATTTTGGTTTGTAGATGGAATGTAGGCCACATCGTGCAGTATATATATATATATATATATATATATATATATATATATATATATATATATATATATATATATATATATATATATATATATATATATATATATATATTCTATTTGCTTGAGGTCCCAGAGTCCCGGTCGGATCAGTCACTAGACATTTCAGTGAATGCTACAATTTGCAAGAACTTGTGCCAAGCCTGTTCTCTGGAGTGATCACACGAATATTTCCATACCAGTGTAATTTTTTTCTGTTTTCTTTTCGTTGCAATGAAGTCATCCATATGTCTGCGCGCTGAGCTGACACCTATTCATTCGTAGCATACAGAGCTTGAACATTCGTGACGTAAACAAGCACGTTCACGGAAGCGACAGCCATTTGCCCAATAGTTGCTTTTGCGCAACTTTTATTTCGTCAAGACTTATTTCACACCTTCTCTCCGAAAACATTCATTTGAGGACCTCTTTGTTACTCTCAAGCCTTTACTCTCGCTCGTAGGTTTTAAGCAAACTTTATAGCTGTTATTGCAGCCCCCATTGTTCTCAAAACCATCGTATGTTTATTCCAATCGCAACTACAATTATACCTTTTACGTGCCTCCTGTTTCGCCAACAGGACTTCGTACTCAAGCGTCTCAGCTTCTGTGGTGCGTGCGCAAGACTCAAGTCGTCAAGCGGAGCGGGGTGCAAAAATACGGAATTCAGATTAGCGAGACCAGAGGAAACGAGACGACGAATGGAAGAGGAGCGCGTGCTGCCATTCTATGAATCCTATTCCGGATTACGGCTGGCCAACTTTTACCCACCGTACAACGTCACCTCTGGCCTTCAGTACAAGGCCAAGGACGGCGACATCTTCCTTGTGACTTATCCTCAATGCGGCACGCTATGGCTGCAACAGATCCTCTATGTTCTGCTTCAGAACGGTTCTTCGCCTAAAGACGCCGCTAGCCTGTTTCGAGCCTTTCCTTTACTCGAGCTTGAAGGCTCCGAAGCCGTCGAGGACGCTCCTAGCCCCCGAATCATCACGTCGCATCTGCCGTACGACTTCATCGCCCAGTCGCCGCGAGCCAAGTACATCGTGCTTGTGCGTGACCCTCGCGACGTCTGCGCCTGCATGTTCCGACGTCTTCGGACGTACCCGGCGTACGAATTCAGCGAGGGCCAGCTGAGCGACTTCCTGGACCTCTTCTGCAACGACGCCGTTGACTACCGTGGATACTTCGCCCACTTACGATCGTGGTGTGACCACCGGGACGACCCGAACGTCTTCTGGCTCAACTACGAGGAACTGCACTCGAACTTTCAGGCTACTGTGAAGAGTCTTTCGAGTTTTCTTGGTATCGAACATAACCTCTTCAAGGGTAGAATCGTGCTCAAGAAGTGTCAGGAGAAGAGCAGCGTCCCCTACATGAAATCCAAGACCAACAAGTACATGGAAGAGTTTCTGTACATCCCCTTCGAGAAGCTTGCGGGGGATACGAGGTTCTCGGAAGGAGTCAAATCATTTCACGCGTCCGTCCAGTGCTCAGGCTTCCTGGATGCTATGTCCAACGTCCGGTGTGTACGTAGTGGCAAGGTCGGCACCTGGAAAGACGTGATGACTGCGGATGAAGCCAAAAGAGTCGTCGACCGAACGGAACTGGCGGGGCGTGACGTGGCGAATGCTGTGTTACATAACCGATGAGAGCAAGAATGTGTGCACGTTTGTGAACGGACCGAGACGGTTGCGAACGCTGGCGTAATGCAGGTTTGTTGTACAACTGGAGCCAGTGGCGCACTAGTAAAATATCGAAACGTAAGCACTGTCAGCTAATTGCTCGCACTTAAAGACGAGGTGAAAACAACACGCAGCTGCGGGCCAAAATCCGATGTTCACTTACCAGCGCGAAAGGGGAAGAGCGTAATTACGGGGCCACTCACCGTGCTGTATTTTGCTGCACGCGACCGCCAGCGTGCTGCAGTTTAGGGTTGAGGTGTGGGGGCCACACAAAAAGAAGGGTTGGTCGACACCGGCAAGCAGTGAAAGCAGCCGTACCGAACATATCCCAAAAAGATGAAGTGATCGACCTATATGAGTACGCTGTTAATGTTTTATTTATAAATTATAATACTGCAATCACCATCAGGTGTTTTAGCTGGGTGGTAAAAGCGTAAGTAATAAAATAATGGCTTGTACAGAAAGTACACACAGTATAGGTTTATAGAAGGAATACACAGGATACAGGTTGGGCTTAAAGCAACAAAAATACACGCAATAAGCTCCTTAAAAGTAATAAATATCACGCTCAGGGTTACAACAACGAAGCAAAACACTCCGTCAACTTGCTTAAAACAACAAAGTAATGTCACCGTAAACAAGGTAAGAACGCAGGTAATGTTGGCGCAGAGGCGATGTTGTTGTTGGCTGATTCCAGTCGACTATTGTGCGCGAAGAGAACGAATACTTGAAATAGTTGCTTTGCGAGGAAAGGTGAGTAATTTTTGTACTATGCCTTTGCCGAGTAGCGTGTCCCGGTGCATGATAATTAGTATGGACAGTCGTAGTATGTCCTTTCAACAATATTATCTGATGATTCGGTCTGATAATATTATCTGATAAATCTCATAATATTCGCAGAGTAAGAAATTTGACGGCCGTGAGCAGACCACTTTTTAGCGAGAGTCCCGTGACGCGCGTGGAACACCACGACAGTCTCATTTCTTGCCACAACTACTGAGTGACCCGCGCGAAAGATTGCCTCAGTCCCTAGTTTCGTTCGGGCTTGCGTTAGTTCGAACTTCACTCAATTGGAACAAATTTTTCAGGTCCCTTAGAGACTTTACTGTTTTAGCCTCGTGCAGGACAAAGCAGTTGCTTTTAGGACTGAACATTTTGTTATAACACTGAATCCTCGAAATCACTTCGCGGCATTTCGTAGAAAATAGCTCATTGTTCGCGCATAACTGCAGCGCTTGACAGTGTTCTGATTACAAAATTTCACCCCCTCTCTGTTACTGAAAATTTTGAGCAAACTAAAAAAAATTCCTTTCTGGCATGGATCCCTTCAACGCCAAGTTGCCAATGCCAGTAGTATAACGCATAGAGATGCGAAGGGTCGAGAAAACACTGAAAATTTAGGAAAAAGACTAGTTTTTTTTCGTTTTTTTTTTCAATCAGAGTGAACATGAAAAAAAAATTTCCGCGCGTGGAGACATTTTAACGTATGTGACTCGCCTACGGCAGGCAAAAACCTGCAAGCGTTTTGCAAATACTGTGACGCGTCACATGGCTTCCCTGACGCTACACGTCGCAGTAAACATCTCTTGCCCTGCAAAAAGTGCCCTCAAGAGGTGAAGGAGGTGTATGGCGTCGCAGCCGAAAACAAGCCATCTGGAAATTCCTCGGCGGTCTCGTCAAGTGGGCGCCAGAGCTCCAATGTCTGACTGAAACCTTCTTCGATGAAAAATTCCGCTAGCGTCTCCTCTTTTGTCGGCAGAATCACGCCTCAAATGCAAGAAAAAATTGATGAAACCTTGTCCAGGGATGTGCATGCAAAGAAAACGCCGTTCTCGCAATCAGAAAATGAGCACTGGCTCACTACTTTCAAGATGCTTCGGCCTTCATACACACCACCTAGCCGTCACCTTTTGAGCGGCCCACTGCTTGACGCTGAGTATGAGCGAGTAAAAACTAACGTAGAAGAGGCTCTGAACAACTCGACGTGCCTTACCGTGCTCACAGATGGGTGGACCAACATTCGCGCCGAGTCAGTTGTGAACTGCGTCATCGCAACACCGCAGCCTGTGTTTTACAAATCGGTTGAAACAGGCACAAATCGGCACACCGCGGCATATACATTACCAGCGAGATCTGTAATGTGATTGAGTCTCTGCAACCCCACAAAGTAATGGCCTTGGTTACAGATAATGCGAGCAATATGCAGGCAGCATACAAGAATGTTGTTTACAAATTCCCGCACATTTCATCCATTGGTTGCTTAGCACATGGGCTGAACCTGCTCCTCAACGACCTCATGCGCCTAAAATTACTGCAAGAGGCCCACTAAACATGCAGAAAAATAATCAAATATGTGAAAAACACTTACGTAGTTGCTGCTGCGCTCCGACAAAAGCAGGAGTCAAGGTACGATAAAGGCAATTTCACAACACTCAACCTGCCTAGCCAGACAAGATGGGGTGGCTTCACTCTGTCCATACAAAGCCTTCTCAACAACGAGGAGGCACTGCAGGAGACTGTAATCATGGGAGACCTCGGGGTGAACAAATGGATACGGCAGGCCGTCTTGGACGCGGCTGTGTTTTGGAAACAATTGCGAAGCTGCTTAGACCCGGTGACACCAGTCTCCTCGGGGATTACTACGCTTGAATCTGACAAGGCCTTGTTGTCGGACGTCTGCGAAGTCTTCCAGTCTAATAAAACGCAAGTCGCGGCGTGGCTATAAACTAGCGCATTGACACGACAAGAAAAGACTCAAGTAATGCACGTGATCAGCGAGCGTGAGGAGTTCTGTGTACGACCCATTCACACCACTGCCAACCTCCTAGACCCAAGGTATCGTTGCAACAGCCTGGATGACACACAGGTTGCAATTACGTTCGACTGAATTTCCGGCCAGGCAGCGCACCTATCGCTGGACCTCGGGAAACTGCTCTCTAACGTCGCAGAATACGAAGGCTGCAGGGGAATTTGGTCAAGAGAAGGAGCTTGGGATTCTGCGAAACACTTGGATCCATCCAGGTGGTGGCAAATACTCTGCTCCAGCCAGCGCTTGAACCCCCTCGCCTGTCGCGTACTCCAGATTTCCCCTTCTTCTGCGGCGTGTGAACGGAACTGGTCTGAATTTGTGAATGTGCACACTAAATTACGCAACAGGCTTACAGGGGAGCGAGTAAAAAAAACTTGTATACGTGCGTATACTAATCTAAAAGCCATGAAGGATTTGTCCGCTGCACAGCGAAGCATGGACCTGTCTGGTGGAAATGGTTGGACACGGAATCAGATTGATGTGTCTGTAACGGTCGGTCAGAATGCCCTGATGTCAAATTGCGCGTAGATCCTCAACCAGGAAACTTGGTTGGGACTTTTGGCGTGCAAAAATATAAGAATTATATTGGTTTCGAAGTTCGAGAAATAAATATGTTGTTTACTGTACAACTCTGCGTAATCCTTTTTTTTGTTTTTTTTTCATCTTTCTGGAAAAAAAAGAAAACCAAGATTTTTTCAAGCGCCTCAAAATTTTATGAAATTTTACATCTCTAGTAATGCATCGAGGTAGAGTCCTGGTTATTTCCAATGGCCCCAAGATAAATCTCTGTGTGCCATGTGAGGACCATATACAATGCTCACCACTCGTGTAGTGCCCCCTTGCGGGCACTTGAGGTACAAATAAATAAATAAATAAAATTGTGAATAAGTAAATAAATGCTTCTGATGTTGGACATTGGACTCCGGCAATAGTAAGAGAACAAGAAGACTTCCCTCAACCCGCCTTGAGCAGGCCGTGGAATGCAATGCCTTCGACGCATAACACTGAAAGCCTTGCTGTTTTCTTCTTTTTTTTAATAAAGAAGGTTGGACGGTGATATCGGAGAGCATGACGAGAGTTTTAAGCAAAAAAAAAGCATGGCAGTTTCAAACCTTTTATGTCGTCTTGGTGTATAAAAACAGCCTAAAAGTTATGGGCTTCTATGCGCTCATACCACCGGATGGCGCCTTGGTGGAGGCATGCGAGGGCAACAAGCGATGCGAAGCTTTTCACTCGCCAAAATGGCGCATATAAGCCGGAGCTAGCCTATGGCGGTGGCGCCACCGAGTGCAAATAAAGCGGATGGAAGAAGTGGCGCCGGCATAACTCTGCTGCAGGCGAGGTCATCGTGTTCAATTCACACTCATCCGAGGCTTTGACTTCCAGCCTAAAATATACAGAAAAAATAAACTAATAAAAAGAAATTAATAAATACAAATAAGCCGCCTCGTAAATGCGAACGCATGTTAAATGCGAATGCAGCCGCCGCCGCGGTGGCAGAATGATAACGGCGCTCGGCTGCTGTCCCAAAAGACGCGGGTTCGATCTCGGCCGTGGCTATCGAATTTCGATGGAGGCGAAATTCTAGAGGCCCGTGTACTGTGCGATGTCAGTGCACGTTAAAGAACCCCAGGTGGTCGAAATTTCCGGAGCCCTTCACTACGGCGTCTCTCATAGCCTGAGTCGCTTTGAGACGTCAAACCTCCATAAACCAAACCAAACCAGCATCTTTCAGTGACACTCAAACGTTTCGGGAAGCAATTGAAAATCACGCAGCCTTTCCCGATACTTCTAATACCCTGTGGCATTCGTCCTGCCGCCTTTTTACGCGGTAACTTGCAAACACTGAATAATGAATCGCCCAAATAAAATAGTTACGGTATGTAGAAAAGGTAATTACATTCAGCATCCACCCTTTTTAGCACTGCCTTGTAACTACAAGAACAGGCTGTGAAGCCTCGTTACATCATTCAAGATGCTTTCGTAAGTGAAGAACAGCCTTTTGCCACCTACTCCCGTGCTTTATTTTTACAAACACATCAGACTTGTTTCGGTCCGTCACCGTGCTTCTTATCAATTTGGCCTCCCTCTATACCAACAGATAGCCGTACTGTTTAGTTCAGCTGGTACAGCGACTTCCCAAGTGAGCCAGCGGGGCCAGGCTCGAATCCCGCTCTAGGAACAACTTTCCATGAAGTGGGAGGATTTTATAAATGATTACTTTTGCCTCCGTTCTACGGCTAATGTTTGCGCCATGCTATTTCCTATTTTATGGCTATATATATATATATATATATATATATATATATATATATATATATATATATATATATATATATATATATATATATATATATATATATATATATATATATATATATATACTGTTCGGAGAACTCGAACCTCTGAGGAATTCCTAGAAGATCAACGTAAAGGCGGATGAGTCATTGAACTCACGCAGCTGCGAGGACTGGCGTTCGCGGAAGCAGCGGCGAAGGCAGCGGCGACAATGGGACGATGGGAGCTGGGAGTCATCTGGACATTCCTTGACAGCCCACCTGACAGCTGTGGTAACATCGACGCGCCAGTGTTTGATGCGTCCTTGTCCCTTTCCAGCTGCTGGGAATCGGAGTGCCTTCCTTTCCCACGATTGCATCGACCTGGTCGCCGTGGCGTCATCGACGCAACAGGGTTCGAGGACTGTCTTTTCCCCTTTCCTTGGACCGAACTGCGAGAGAGCATCAGCACCGCCACCTGTCGTGGGCGGTACCTCCAATGTCTTCATCTGCTCCCTTGTTTGGACATCATTCTCCGAACCTTATTTCCCAGTCAGGGATCTGGGGAATACAAAGTGTGCTTAACGTGGTGCTGGTTTGTTACCGACACACTCCTATCTCGACTGTAAATATGTAAAATAAACCTACAGTCAACTCAACGGCTCTTCCGTCTCCAACACTGGTGGCAGCGGTGGGTTTGAAGAGAAATCTCCAACAGTACCTAAGAAAAAACCAATACATCGACCACAGCCCAGGCTTGGTCACACCGGCTCCACAGCTGGCTTCCTGGTTTTAATAGCGGTTATGTCAAAAAAGAAAAAAAGAGGACAGTCGCTGTGTGGCCTTCTCATTCCATACGCTAAATCAACCTTATCTGATATTCGCCAGTACTGTAAAGCACTTCTGGAGCTCTGCGCAGAAACGCTAATTTGCTTTCTGAAGTAACACGCACAGAAACAAAAAAAAACTTGTTCTTGGGCTGTGTTTATTGCCATTTCACCAAAACATACGTTATCGGCAATGAGAAGGAGAGCCTAATGACGCACCTGACCACAGAAAGACATTTGAATTAGACGCGACAGTGGCAACAGTGGCGCCAAAAGCTTCACCTCGTTTTGCGAACGAGATTCAAGCGTCGCTGTACAGTCGTCGCCATCTAGCGGCGGCGCTGTGAAACTAGCAGAGCACTCGATAACTTGATCAGGGGCAGAGTGAACATCATAAAGAAAAGCACAGCCCGGAAGGCCTTCGAGCTGCTTGGCTGCGGCGCCAGACAACGCTCCCTCTCGGCCTCCGCCAGCGCTGTCCCCATCGTCATCTTGGACGCGCGCCAGGCGAGCTGCCGGCTTTCGCTCTGCGCAAAGCATCCCGGAAGGTCGTTCCCTCTGTCTATAGCTGTTTGTTTACCAAGAGAACGAGGCTACGATTCCTGTGGTGAGTACGATCTAATCGCTGTCACCTGCCCCTCCTCTCCTTTCCCTGCACATTCCTTTCATGTATGAGTCCATTTTCTACAAGGAGACTACTAATTACCATTTTCGCCAGGTCATTCCTTGGCAGCGGTCAAGAACGTCGCAGCGATCGTCTGTTATATCAGAATAGTAGTTTTAATCGCCACTTTGCGCCAGATATGAGGAGTTCGCTGGGTGCAGACGATGGTCCTCACGCTCGGTTGAGATTCAACACTCTCAGACGCACAAGTCTTCCTTATTTCGGTCCCGCTAGACCACTCACACCCACCACGTTATGGGTTTCCAAAGGCACGTGCGTCTGACGGCGAGCTTCGCGGTTTTGAGGGTGTTGCTGTTTACAGCGCTCCGCGCATCGATCGCCGGACTGCCCTCTCGTTTCCATCGACTCAGCGACTTAGCGCTACGCGGCGCCGCGAGCTTCGAATGGTACGAAGAGAGGTTTTACGTAGATGCTGGGAGCCGAGCTGGAGCGTTAGCGACACGCCCACCTTTCTTGGCGTCGGCGCGTTCCCGGCGGTTAGGCAGAGAATTCTTCGAGCGCAGACGGCCTTGTCGACTGCAAGCGGCGTCGTATTGGCGGAGCAAGTCGGCGCGAGAGTTGTCAAGATAAACGCTTTGGTGGCAGAGCTGGGAAAAGACCGGATGTTTCATGTGCACCTAGCTCGCCGAGTGTATCCGTTTCCGCAAAGTTAAATGCTTCTCATTATACGTTTCTTGGAGCCAAGAACAATTAGATTTTCTTATCTGTGCTGCTTCAGCGATTTCAGTCTATGTCACTTCCGGTGGTCAGAACCAATGTCTTGGTTATCCTCCACCATGACATAAGCCATACAAACAGGTTCTTCTAAATTTAGAGTGGGCGCTTTCCTGATACATGCCACGGCCAATGTCAATCTGTGCCTCCGGCGTTCGAGCTATTCATGGCATGCTTATTAGAGCTGAAAGGTAACGCGAAAAAGCAAATGTTACTGGGCGGCGGCCAATGGTACTTCTGTCGGCGTTCGAGCCGCCATGTTGTCTTGGAAGGACACCTCCCAAACGTAGTATTCTGCTTCGTGTAGTTAAGGCAGACAGAGTATAAGTTCTTCATTAGACAACGCCACGTCCGCAACGACTTTGCTTATACCCTGTTGGCTTGAGTAGAAAAAGAAAAAAAAAGCGGAAGTTCACTGGAAACCTTGACAATCGGGAATTTGTTGTTTGGCAGGCCGGCTGAATCGATTTACTTATTTCTGCCGGTAGAAGCTGGAATCTATGTCTATATCTGTCGCAATATACGCGGCAGTGACAGTGACCTTGGCAATTGGAGTAGTCATTCTCAAGAGGCTGGTAATATGAGTTGTACTTATAAGTAAATATATAAAGAGTATAAGAAAGCAGCAAAACGAATGCGACGGCAAATTCGCTTACTCGAAGTATTGTTCCACTCCGGCAGACATGTAATTTTCGCAATCGAATTGAATAAAGGAGAGTGTAACTCACCCTAGCGCATGCCTCTTAACGTTATCAGCTGTTGCCCTATACTGAAAAATACTGTACGCTATATGAAACTGCATTCTACAGGAACAAACAGGTTTCTCAGCGATCCGGTTTGCGGCAGTAAGGTTGTTACCGGGGCCGGTAGGAGTTTAAATGAGTCTAGTTTAGCGCTGATACCTGAGATATCAGTACTGCTCAGAACCTAAAAAGGTTTAACCGGGTCCCGCCTAGCCCTCGTACCGGAGCTATCTGATTTGCACTAAACGCAGATAGTGAGAGCGTTTCCTTATTGTTGCAAGCTTAAAAGTGAGCCGATAACATCTTTAGCCATCCTGATCGATGTAGCGGCGCACCTTCATATCAGTAACTGCCGAACAACTTGCAACGCGCAAGTGGCAGTAAAAACGTGGGTTCTCGTGAGTAATATGAAAAATTTGCGCGAAGATAACTGAAACACAGCGGTAACCACCGAAATATTCACGGTAGTTCTACAGCGGGCGACGTAGTGCGCGAAGTAGCTATGGCGAATGCATTATTTTTGTGGATCGTACCAGTCGAAGCAGCAGTATAAAAATAGTGAAGCATGGAGAAGAAATGAGTAGCAAAGGACGAACCACACACAAAAGAACAGTTTTTTTTTTTGCACAATTTCTTACATGTTTGCTTCACTGTTCTAGTTATTAATACGAATTAACCAAGCTGTCGTTCGTTCAACGCTTCCTGGTCCGTTTACAAGTATAAGAGACTTATTCAGTAGCGAATTATCAGCATCAGTGCTCGCAGGCCCCATGTGCTGCTAAATGAAGCATTACTCCAGGTATTTATGAGCCAGCTAACTCAGTGCGTAGCAAGAATTACGCGTGTTCTGAGAGGATAAAAGAGCCAGCATTGAGACAGTTATGATGTTCTGATATCTTTCTACCAAAATCTACGACCATTCTAGATTCAGGATATCGGTTGCACCTCCTGATAACGTGCAAGGAGCTTCAGCACACTAACGGGGCAGTCGTCTTGCTACGAGTGCAATATCCACGCTTGAGACAAATACACAAACTTCTAAGTGCGGCTACTCTAGTCAAGAAAAAATAGTGCAGTAACGTCTGCAGCGATGGTGTGGCTTGGTGGCTAGCACACACAGCTGATGCTGCCTAGGTAAGAAGGTCGTGCCCAAGAGCGGAGCTGCTTTGTTATTTTTCTCTTCAGCGTTTCTTTATTGTCTTAAAATGTATACTAGTTACTTTTTACTCCTGAACTTTCTTGCATCCCTCCTTTTCTCTCCTAACAATGCAGGGACATCCTTTATATCTAGATAGGATCGTCGTCCTTCATACAGGTTTGTCATAAACAATTACCCGGTATACCCAATCCGTTATCAATGTCATACCGGACATTTCACTAGGATAGCTTGGCTTTCTGTGCTTGTACAGCCGCCCTTACAATGGACGGTTGTAACAGTGGGGAGCTATTATGCATCGGCAGCACCAGCTACACAGTGCCCGCATATGTTGCGGGGAGAGGCGTCACATTCCGAGGCCTTAGCGTTAACCGTAGAGAGCGCCCTTGTACTTTCATTGGCCGTTTTAAAATTCCAGGCATCAAATGCATCCTTCCCAAAGAGCGAGAAACGGTTCCCGGGGTAAATTATTTATTTATTTATTTATTTATTTATTTATTTATTTATTTATTTATTTATTTATTTATATTTGCTGCGAGAACGTTTGGAATCCCCTTTTTCCTAAAAAAACGCGGTGTTCGGTCGTACTGCAGAGTGACGATTGGCAGGGAGCAGCTGTTGAATGACATATTACGGTGCTTACACAGCTTACAAAATCCAAACAGAATTACGAGGTGATTTCCTGTCGGCCTTTGCTAATCCAGAGCGCGCCAAACATGCCGTAAAGGTAAGGATATCATTACACTCCACAATGCTTTTTCAAAGGCTTTTTCGCTCCCGCAGCTTCATGTGAGCTCTCTCGTGGAAATCGCCTAGCGTCTCGTGGGATGCCTCAGGCGGGAACGATGAGAGCAATCCATCAAGAAGACATGTTTTCGCACAAGCCTCGTTCGTTTATGCAGAGGCCGCATTCCAAGCGGTTGTTCGACGCACTGTGGTAGCGTGATCTGATCCCGGCGGCCATATTTAGAACCGGGAATAGCGTGACGATCGGTTCGATTGTCCTGTCTCCTGATCGTGGTCGGTGGAGTTTGTTCGCTAGAGTCAGTGAGCAAGCTATTTCCTTAAGTAGTCAGGAGTTGTGCGAACATTCGTGTGGTCAGTTATCACAACGGAAACGACGAAATGCAGCCACTGAATAAGGGGATAATAGTAATAATAACAATTGGTTTTTGGGGAAAGGAAATGGCGCAGTATTTGTCTCATATATCGTTGGACACCTGAACCGCGCCGTAAGGGAATGGATAAAGGAGGGAGTGAAAGAAGAAAGGAAGAATAGGTGCCGTAGTGGAGGGCTCCGGAATAATTTCGACCACCTGGGGATCTTTAACGTGCACTGACATCGCACAGCACACGGGCGCCTTCGCGTTTTTCCTCCATAAAAACGCAGCCGCCGCGGTCGGGTTCGAACCCGGGAACTCCGGATCAGTAGTCGAGCGCCCTAACCACTGAGCCACCGCGGCGGGATTGAATGAAGAAGAAGAAGATAGAATCGACGTTTCGAAGCCCATAGGAGTTCTTTGTTGTGAACAATTGGAACACACGCAGGCGGTGGCCCCGTATTTTAAAGCGGAAGATATGGCGTAGGCTGCGCACGCAGATGACTGACATGTTTTCTGTCATATTGACAGTTTTGAACCTCGTCTTTATGAGTAATGACTAGTGAAGAACTAGTCTCTACTCACAATACTCATTGTCACATTACTCATTGTCACATCCACTACAGTGAAGTCGTCCCATGCGATGCGGTGACTGACGATGATTATGCTCGGCTTTAGCGTTTGATGCTTGATTTCACTTAGTGATCTAACGTTGATGCTCTTTCATGCGACTAGAGAATGTTCCCCCTTTCGCCAATAAGAACATTACTGCAGTACTAGCATTACTAGCAGCGCCTGTCATGTCTACCCATTCGCCGTTTGTCTCAGCGCAGTCGCCTTTAGAAAGGCTGTAACGCTAGCCGGACTTTCTATTACAATGGCAGATTACCCGTAGTAATTGTGCTCCGCCTAGCCTTTCCATGGTGGCACATAACCTTAAGTCCTTGCAAGAGCATTGTATTGTCTATAATCTTTATCTTTATTGCTCCCGATTTGCTGACGTGGCGAGGCTCGACAGTGCGACGGCGCGTGGTGGACAGGCAAAACAAAGACAGCAACAAAAGCTCTCAGCCTTGCAAGAAATACAAGACTGATAGTAATTCCGAGCAACGATGATAAGGACCCAGTCCTGCAGCTTGTTGCAGCGCAAGCAGAAAAGCGGAGAACAAGATTAGCCCTGAGTAGCTTTCATCCCGGAAGCATTACAAGGCTCTGTTATCTGTTTTGCCAGTCAAGGATTAATACTGCATTCAGTACTCAAGGAAAATACGCGAATCAGCACCTAACTTCGCCTTGCTGTCCCGCGGAGCACTACGCCCGCGGGATGTCGACTGAGCGAAAGTGATGGCTTTTGAAGGTGCTGCCCAGAAGGAATGGATGGTCTGCTTGGTGCTACATCATGAGGCAAAATGCGGAGTTTCCTATACAAGGCGACAGGAATGGAGACGCAACGCTGTTTTGATCTCTTCTCTTCATTGTGACAGGGTGCAGTGCAGCGCACCATGGCGACATTACTTGTACTTTGGCGACATTATAGTGCATCTATAGGGGGCTTTATTGGGAGTTTTGTAAGCGCAGAGCAATCATGTGAAAATTATTCACAATACCAGAGAGAAAGTAACATTTATTTTGCGCAAAATTAAGCGCCGGGGATGTCTGTAGCTTGACGTATTAGCGCCAGCTGATCGCTCGATTGAGTTCGAAGGTCATTTATGTGTGTGTTACCTTTTAGGTCGCATACTGAGATATTTCTGAATATCTCGGAATGAAAACAGCCAGTCAGAAAACTCTGATACGCAAACGGAAGCTGCCGTAATTTGCCCCTGAAAGAGCGAAATTACGCCGCCATACGCTTGATAAAAAATAATGTTCTTGCGCGAAATAAGACAAGCGCATAATCGCCAGCATGCAAAAAAAATATGGGAGTAGAACTTAGCAATAAAGGGTCACCTGTGTATTAACTGCCGTCAATTTCAGCCTCGAAGTGAGTTACACTTACCTACCGGCGGGAGTCGCTATAGATAGCACCCATCTACGGCGTGGCCATCATCCATATATATTTGGTTACCCCTGTTAACCGCCACCCTTTCTTCATCGACATGGGCAGCGTACAACGGCCGGCTCCCTAACTGTTCCGTACATATGCTGAAATATATAAATGGGCTCACGGCCCAGGCAGCAGCTACCCGGTCTTGAAGCCGCCGGTCTCAAAAAGTGGCGCAAAAATTTCATTGAAATTTTTGGCATTTCGTAATCGGCGACAGGTGCGCCAGACTCTCTAAGGCTTCACCAGATATTGTCTTAAACATCGAAGTAACTTGTTCTGTACGCACAACGAGCTTTTATGAAAATGAACTGCACTCAAGCAATGAAAGTGCAGATAGTCGAGGATGTTTTGAATTTCTGTGATGCCCGCGCTTTGGCGGGCATGCCCCATATATCGTCCAGCATACGAGTCATGCAGAGAGGAGAGCTATGCCTTAGGCTCATTGAAATGGCGCTATCAACGAAGGGCGTAACTGTGTCACTTTGAGCATTTGGGAAGGACTTAAGGGCCCGCGGCTTTCCGTTCATGGCTTCTACTGTCCTGATATTATAGCGGCGCCAGCGCCCTGTCGTATTTGGCCTGCTATTAAAGTGGAGTCACTTTCCCTCAAGGTAAGCATCAATGGCTGTTATGATCCTCATAGTAAGACATACCGGCGGATTCAAGGAGGAGTGGTTGGAGGGTGGGGAGCGACCGTCCCAAAAGCGAGAACCTTTAAGAGAAAAAACCGCATCCATAGTGCCCCATTTTGTTTCGTCGAAGGAAGTTAGAGAAATCCACTAAGCAAAGAATACCCCCCCCCCCCCCGTGCCCTTCCCCCATCAGAAACGCCAATCTCCTGATTTAGTCTTTATGCGAGCATAACGCGTGAGTCGTCCCATATCTTTAGCATTTTTACTCGCAGATGGCGACCACCGAACCGGACCCTAACCAGCGGCCCTACTACGTAGACTTCGACGGCTATCGCCTCTCTTGCGCTTTCGACACCGGTCTTCTCAGGTCGGCTCTTGAGTATAAGCCCCGAGCGGACGATGTCTTCGTCGTCACATATCCCAAATGCGGCACCACCTGGGTCCAGCACATCGCTTACCTCATTTACAACGACGGTCAGAAACCAAAGGACGGTCTGGACTTTCTCAAGAACAGCCCGTTCCTCGAGATGACCGGAGTGGGTTGCCTGGAGTCCATGAAACGCCCAGGAATCATCAAGTCTCACTTTCCCTACTCCATGATGCCCATGTCTCCTGAGGCGAAATACATCTACGTTTGCCGCAACCCCAAGGACTGTGTGACGTCTTTCTTCTACCACACGAAGGGATTTCCTGGTTACGAGTTCACACGGGGTACCTTTTCAACCTTCTTTGACATCTTCTGCGAGGGGCAGACGGACTTCGGCGACTACTTCGACCACGTGCTAGGATGGTACGAGCACCGAGACGAGCCCAACATTCTCTTCCTTCATTACGAAGACATGAAAGCAGAGCCCCGAGAAAGCGTGCTTAAGATCGCCAAGTTCCTAGGCCAGCCCTACCATGACAGGCTGCTGCAGGACGCCTCCTATTTGGAAAATGTGCTCAGGTATGTACGGCTCCCTTAGCCATAGTTCCAGAACTCAATGCGCAGAAGCTGCTGCAATGGTGTCACTAGCAAATATACTGCGAGCCTGATTAAAATACTGCATGTATGAAATGAAAGCAACATATTTCATAGAGGTATTCTTTGTGCTGAAAGCAGTCGCCGAAAAAATAAATGGGCTATTTCGTTTCATGTCAAATATCTAAGGCATATTTCGGTAGAACTCCAACTCGCTGAATAGCTCAGAGGCCATTCTTAACTGTGGTACGATCGCAAGAATTTGTCTAACGTTAATCATTCTCATGTCGAAAACTGAATTACTAAAAAAATTCGATTTTCTTATCATGTTGGAAAACAGAAACGAGGTGTTGATGGGTGCAGAGCTTTGCTGTTAGTATCATTCCTCCTTACTCTGTGGTTCATACCCCGGCTTGCCCTTGTATTTTCTCTCCCCTTTCAACACTCCTGTAGTACGTTAAAAAAATTAATGTACAGCACCGTAAAGCAGCGTTGGGGGCATCATCATCATAATCGGCTGTGTCATTTTATCCCTGCACGCTTCTTAACATCAGCCGGTCACCTGACATTCTGCTACGCTTGCCTTCTCGAAGAGGGCATCTGACTATCGTCAGCGCAGCTCAAAAAAAAAAGAGAAAGCTAACCAACATTAGCTTTGTTGTCAACGCAAAGATGATGTTATTTTTTACTCTTATTATCATCGCATTGTTCTCGTCATAGTATAGCGCGAAGTGAGTGATGAGATGTAGTTAATTTTTTTTTATGCTGGCCTAAACAATGGGAGAATGCAGATGATGTAGCACATTGATGTGCAGGACATTTGCTGGCAGCCTTAGTTCTGTGCTAGCTCTTCGACTAGTTCATTTTACTTTGTCAGGTTTGATGCATATTTTCTTGGCAAGCATATTGCCCTGTGCAGCATGGCAACGAAGCTCATTCTTCCAACCCCTGCTTATTTATCATCCATTTTTCTGTAAACCAGCACCCAATATTTAATTCCCTCTCCGCTGCGTAGCTGAGGCTCGATTTTCACAGGCATGGTTGAGATGTAGTGCGGGGGAAAAGAGCGCAGATATTCATACGCATTTGTATTCTTTGTAGAGGGCTTAAAATATATATGCATACATATATGAGATATATGCTGTATCTATGAGCTTTAATAAAACGAGTGATTGAAACATCATCAAGCATCGTTTTACTACGTGTACGTTTACGCTTCAAAAGTTCCAGACACAAGTCACTAGCCGTTATAGAAGCTCTAAAGAACTGCTGTCGCCTTTTCCTCTTCTTCAGTTGTGGGCCTCTTTCGCTGCATTATGTTCCCGCTGCGCATAACTTCGCAAAAATCTAAACACAGCTGTAGAGCGGTACCATTGTATAAGAGGAAAAGAGTTCAAAAGCCCACCTTGTGGTAGAAAGAGGAAGAAAAGAAGGACCCATTATGACGTCATAGGACTGGCCTGGCATCCGGAGTTTTTAACATGCAAAACCAGGTGTTGTCTCGCAGATTTCAGTGCGCCAATAGTGTCGAAAAGAAAGGCGAATCTTGAGAACTTTGCTGAGTTGTTCAGGGCGCTCTTATAGAACCACTGCGATGCTATCTGGCCGGTGTAGGTACAGCGACGTGTCCGCCATGAAGCAGTACACCAACGACTCCTTGGTCCAGTTCTTCTCGAAGCCTCTGCAGGCCGGCGAGGAGGTGCCCGAGGGTCTGCAGCTTTTCCACAAGGCCACCCACGACAACCCCTCCGAGGCTAAGCTAGTGCGCAAGGGAATCGTGGGCGACTGGAAGACCCACCTCACGCCGGAAATGAACGATAGGCTAGAAAGAAAGATCCACGAGAGGCTTGCGGGCACCGAGTTTGTGGACGTCTGGAAGCGGCATGGCGTCATGTGAACTCTCGCTTGTTGTGCGTCCGCAAACGCTTCTCGCGGTGTTTTTCAACGCAAATGCCATGTAGTAATGCAGTTCTAAGTGAAATATTGCGTGCGTGTTGCCAACTATTTTTAAACGCGCGTTGAAAGCTACCATGGTATTACAACAGTCGAGATGGGTGTCGTCAATGGATGCTTTCACAGCTCTGGCATGACTGAAAAGGTCACTCGGATTAAGTGAAACCTTAAGCTTCTTATGCTGCCTTCAGACGTAGAGGGAAGAGATGTGAGCATTCAATTATATGATGTACGTGGTCTATTGAATTTCCTACTTTGTATCGGAGGCCGTAAATTCAATGAAGTTTCGTATATTTCCCTATATGTTAAGTCGCTGCTTTACTTCAGTCGACATATGCAGCCTTCTTAAACTGCTGTTTGTGACCTTAAAGACATCACACTGTATATGTCTGGTCTGCGGGCATATTCTAATTTGTTCAACCCTGCCACTACTATTGGTCCGTTACCATCTGCAATTACTGGCTGAAATTTAAGCCTTCCTGGACGGGCGAATGACACCCGTTGGAAATTTCAGGAGCAGCTGTGTGCGACGAATTTCATGCATTCCGACTCCTAACGGGTAACCTGCTTCTAATGTAGCTATTGTGAAACGAATGTGTGTCAGAGCAGAGTTTATTACAGGGTTCTGGAGGACAGTACAAAAAAATTAGAGAGGTTAGATTAAGAAGGGCAGGCTGCCTAGTGACGTGGCAAATAGGAGCCGTGGGCATAGCCGGGCTTACAATGAGGACTGTTTATCATCATTTTTTATTGCTCAAAATATGAATAAATCTCTACCATTTTTTTAACATGCTCGAACTTCGACGAACTAGACTTTTAAAAAAATCGCTGGTGTTGCAAGTCGTCCTGTGCATGGGTTAGTGTGCGTCTCTTTTTTCTGAAAACATTTGCCTTCGGACGTATTAGAAATGCGTTCCAGCCATGAGTCAGTCCTGGATGAAATCAACGCCTACGACAATTAGACAATTATCTATAAGTACGAAATCATAATCTTGAGACGTGGTGGCGCCTTCAGCTGCAATGCGAGAGTCGTTGTTCTCAAACAGATTAACAGACAGACACGAAACCTTTTCGAATAGGTTTCTTAGTGGTTAGCTTCAACTTTGACTTTGGATACCTCAAACAGTGCCACATACTAAGATGGCACAACGTATAATGGAGACTACACTTTTTTCGTGATGTTTTCAAGTTACTAAGTCTCATGATTCTAGCTTGCATGAGTCTAGCAAAGATCTAGATCGCAAGCTGGATGAGTTACCCACAAATATCCCTATTTCAGCTAAACCAGCATTGCGCCCAGTCTTGGATTGGAAGCAAGTTTTATGATGAATCCAGTGAAACAGGATTCCTCCCCGAAATTCCGCTGTCCTGAAAATTACTCATCAATGAACGGAGCCTTCGAAGCTAAGCTAGGGGTATGAGAATCGGCAGCTGCCCTCGGCCCGTTTGGGAATATCCCCTCAGCAAATTGGTAGATGACCATGTGCCTTTATCAACTGTTGATCCGAAAATGACCACTTATAAATTAGTTTGAAGAGTGCCCTTAGAAACAAGGCGAGCAATAGAAATATAGACCTAAGGTTCCATTAGCATTTATGCGTCACTTGCTACCTCTCACTAGACAGCGTTGAACAAGATTGTTGCACGTTTCAAATTAAGCACGTAGGGATTGCGTTACACATTCCGGCAAGCGCCGAAGGCCTGGTAGGTCTAGCTTGGACGGCAAATAGTCTGAATGGTGGCGGCAATATGTTACAGAAAATAAAATGGGATATATAATAGACGAAGAAAAGGCAACCTATATCGGTAGACCATTCTGTAATGACCCCATATTTAATTCTGACCTGGTTGCAGCAGTGGTAGTATGCTCCGCACAAGAAGAGGGCTCGTTATAATTTTTTTTTCGTTTTGTGAAAAACAAAACTAAAAACGAACTGCGCAGCGCTACGCACACATATCTAATAAAGGTACAGTGCCAATATTTAAACTCCTCGGTATTGAAGAATGCGAGACTTGAAAGCTAAAGATCCTATTTCAATGTTTACGAAGGAAATTTGGGGGCACCAAGAAATAGTGAAGTCGTTTTTTTTTTCATTTTAAACCGCAAGTTTAACGGTTTATTTTATCACGTTAATTCATAAACCGCGGTAATTCAGGGACACACTATTTACCGTTATTTTACTCATGCATTAACTTTCGTTCTTTACATGGTAAAGAAAATATATATTTCCTTTACTTGGTAAAGAAAATATATATTTTCGAAGGGCAGTCGCAATCTGCGTGCTTACCGCAACGTGGAACGTGATTCTCAGCTGTTGTTGTTGTTATCCTCATACAATGGCACATTCCTACTTATTAAGGCAATCGGCCAAGAATTGGGGTTCGCAGAGTCTTTTTCAGGACAATTTTTATTGACGAAAATAAAATGAATGCTGGGGAGGAGAGAAGCAAACAAAAAGAAGAAACACCGAACTAAAACCGGAAATGCATATTACTTGTGCACACAGCCCCAGATATCTTGCTTGTCTTTGCTTTGAGCTCAAATGGCATTTACTCCACTATCGCCGCTCTATCTGGAATTCAATGGGAATATGTAGTTTGTTTCTTTGCTTATTTACTTGCCTCTAGTTCGTTCGCGTCTGCAAGACTGATGAAAATTGAGGGGAGTCGGATAATTCGATCCCTCTGCGTTCAAACAAACAGCTGCAGCAGCCTATTAGTCCCTGAGCCCCTCAAGAGCCGGTTACTGTAGCTAAAGGTCCAAAGGCTTGTTTGGTGGTCGAATGTCAGTAACCACAATTCCAACAACGCCTCTTCTATACTGCTAAAATCCTGTTCACAATCCGCTAGCTTGTGACCGCACTTGAAAATAATAAGATCAAAGCAGTTGCCATTGTACACTCAGAAATTTGTGAACACGTTGTCAGCGATCATGGAGCAATAGTGGCGAGCTGGTAGATGCTGGAACAAAATCCTGACTTGTATTGTAACCCGAAGCTATCTATTTCTGCAGGACATCTGTGCTGATGCTGCCCAGTGCATTTTTATCAATCTAGCACTTTCTCCAAACAAGTCTACGTCTACGTGACACCCGATTGTCTGCCCCGTCAGTTGTCCGGTTATTCGCCTTAAGCCGGAAAGTACACGAGTGGTGTAGTATTTCTGCCTGTTTCTGGACACTGCTACTAGTTCCTTTTTTGTTCTGGGAGTTTTCAACTCAACGTTTAGAATGTACTACGTGTCATTGTTTTTCTGATATGCTTGTGCCTTGATATATCGGTGTTCCAGCGCTTGCAGTGCAACCTGAGACGCATTGTTGCGATGAATTAAAAAGCTTTGCAGCAAGAAATGCCACTGTGGCGGGTCGCTGTGTTTTGTCGCTGTGTTCTCACCGATATTGTAATTTCAGAGTTGCACTTTCCTATTCGATAAAAGCAGTCACGATTGAACCTTAAAATGTAACACGTTTTGGTTAAGGGGGCCTTACGTAGATGTCGCTACTATCGCTGCAGCTTCAGTGCCCGTTCGGGCGTAATTCTGTCGTACAGTTGCTAGAAAGGTGATTCGGCTGCTTTGGACAATATTGTCGTTTACCTCTCTTATTATGTGCCAAGTGACTCACGATGACGAACTTGTATATTGTTATGTGTTTTCTGCTTTCGTGGCCTTACCGTCCACCATAACTTTGGATGTGCTCAATGGTGCTTGTTGTCGCAATGTCTCTGTGCAGTTTGATGTCTTTACTTTAAGACCAGTCTACTGACTCTGAGTGTTCTTCATGTCAAATAGAAAAAAAAGTGGTTTCGTGAGTGTCATTTCGTGCTAGTTGCTAGAAAACTGACGCCAACCAATACTTTTAACTTTACCCAATGTTTCGGGACCAACTCGGTCCCTTCTTCAGGGGTGACTAAAGTGTGCCAGCAGCAGCAGCGGGTTGCTTCCTTCGCTCTCCCTTTGTTAGCACGTGGCGCAGTCCACTAACGTACGCAGGGGGGGGGGGGGGGGGGTCCTGGAGTCCTAACAAAGGGAGAGCGAGGCAGCGACCCGCTGCTGCTGCTGGCACACTTTAGTCACCCCTGAAGAAGGTACCGAGTTGGTCCTGAAACATTGGGTAAAGTTAAAAATATTGGTTGGCGTCGGTTTTTTGTCAACTATCTCAAGAACCCAACCAGACGGACATCCGTCGAGGATGTTTTAGTTCAAATTATTTCGTGCTGGTATCAAAAAAGCACTTTAATTGCGCCGTAGTCAATACCCAGATCGTGTTAATGTACTGAGCGCACTGCAAATATTCTGAAATCTGTGTTTCCCCTGTGCTGGCATGGTGTTGTCTCGAAAGGGCTAACAATATTGTGCTCTTAATGCAGATGACAAAAAAGTTGCCTTCGTCAGTTCCTTTGTGGCGGGAGTGCGCGAAAGCGCATTTTATTTCGTGCAATAGATGTTGTACAAATAAAAGAACGTTCTGTGGACAATGAAAAGCACTGTTCATCATTACATTCAGCTTTCAACTTTAAATGGTGTCCACTATTTCCGATAGTTGTCAATGTCTCTGAAGCTTCATGAGTATGAAAACCACCTTGATGTCTGTAGGCATCACGACATAATGATACTATAAAAGAAAACAGCTGGTAGGCCCAGAGACAAAAAGGACTATACTGAGTGAATTTCTTAGTGCAATTTATTCGCAATGTGTAAATGTATATTTTACTCGCCTCCTAAACAAGAAAGCTGTAAACTGTAAAGCTGATAGCCCCAGAGACAAGATAACTACACTGAATGAATTTCTGAGTGAAATTTATTCGCAATGTGTAAATCCATATTTTATTTGCCTCCTAAACAAGAAAGCTGTAAACTAGCTTGGAGGCCAAGGAACGGCAGACACGCGGCAGAGCAGACTGGAAAAAGGAACAAGCATGGTGAAACATTATCACAAAATAATACACAAGTATGAGAATAATTAACTGCATACAACTACGTACACAAACCTGCATAGCTCTGGGAAATCCACACATCGAAAACAGCTTTCAATGTAAGCTTCACAGTTAATCTACTTCTCCGCATTCGGCAAGTGACCTTTGCTCCCATTTACCATACTTAAAAACAAATACGGCTATCATGACTAAGGTTTTAAAGGCACCACCTATAAAAGCGCTTTCCTTCAGACTTTACTTGACTATGTAAAGTGCGGAATAGCTTCGCAGCCAAAGTTTCAGTCAGCGATGACAGTTTCACTTACATTGAAGGAATGACAATGGTCTCTGCGTGGCAGTTGTGCTGGCCACCAGGACGTGGCAGTTATGTGGCATGTCACGTGGGATTGTCTCCGGCACAATTTGAGACCAGCTTTAAGCTTTGGCTGCCATCCCACGGTCTTCACCGACCAAGAACCCACTAAACTTCAATCATTTAGACGTCAATCATTTCCCGGGATCTGGGTACACGTGGTCATTTCTCTGCTGTTGTGAAAAGTACCTGCGGCTAAAAGCGGTAGGTCTAGAAGCGCTATTGGAGACGTTTTCGTTTTTTTTTTTTTAGCTCAGCTCAATCCTGGCTGGAGTTTTTCATGAGGATAAAAATAAAGCAATATTTTTTTTTGCTTTATTATGCCACTCGTGTGAGTAGGAGAAGCATAAGTTTTTAGTTTCATACGCACAGAGCTTTGCATTAGCATGCTTATAGTTGAATGTACAGCACAGTTAGCAAACGCTACACGTGTTTTTAGTTACTACGACGATGAACGCGGAGCCAAAAAAGGAGTATACTTGGCTAAACGATTGGAACGCGTTGAAGAAATGTACCAGCACATAGAGGAAAACGCAAACATGTGGTAACAACAACAGGATAGCGCTCATTACAAGTCACAAAAAAAAATACATCTCCCTAGCTGCAATCTGCGGATTTGTAACAGCTGAAGGAGAGCTATGTACAAACCACGCGGAATATGAAATCCTTCCTTTGTAAACGCAATTCATTCTCGAAAATACAAATGAGATTCGGGATTTCTCGGTCTGTAAACATTGGAAAGGATCAGTAGTCCTGAGAAAGGCGGCACAAAGAGAATATATAACATTACTACTCAAAAACAATGCCACTCTTTTTCCACTCACGCTGTCAACTCATAGCAACCTTCAACTGGTGACGACGTGCAAATGGGTATTCATAGGTTTTCGCTCTGTGTGCGAGCGTGGCGCTGAGATGTGTCCCTGTTCTTATTCTTGGATAATATGCAGATTGTTAATGTACCTAGCCAAATGAAGAGGTATATCCAGAGATTCATATTGCATATTGCTGCGTGCTACCTTCTCTCTTCCGTTTAAAAACGGTGCCTAGAAAATTTTATTCAATATTTGCTATTTTTTAGCCTGACGTACAATTCTTGCATAGTTTGCACATCTTCATTCCGTTGTTTGAGAAAAATGCATAGCCAAAGCAGCGCGCTCTTTTACGGTTGTCCTGCGTACTGTAAGGTGTTCTCTTAAATTCACTTCCAACATTCATGTCTTCACCCCAGGACACCGTTACAGCCATTCCAGTATCCCTACAGGACAAGGGTGAGCTGGATTAGGCAACTTTCTCCATCCAGTCCTCGGGGTCCCAGATCTTCTTGTGATCGACAACGCGGCCGCACTTCTGGACGAAGGCGCTTTCTATCCTCAGCGACTGCTCCGGCGTGAAGTGGTTGCGCCAGTCGCCGATGATGCCCTTGCGCACCATCACCTCCGGCGGTGGAGGGGCTCGGCTCAGCGGATAGTCCTCCTTCTCGGTCCACTGGTCGACGCCGTTCCCTCCCAGCGCCCTCTGGTAGCTCGCGTTGAACCGCTCCTTCATGGCGTCGATGCTGCTGTCTCTCACAATTTCCTTGAACCTGCAGGCGAAAGGCGCGCGTCCGTAATTTATATGGCACTGTGCAAGTTTTAGCTAGGCTTCGGTCCGTCGCGATACTCTCTTGAAGCGACAGAGACACAAAGCATGCCACATTCAAAAGAGTTCATATTCAGAGCAGCTATTTACAATTTCCAAATACCTGTTGTTTTAGTTTGTCTGCTTAGCCGTAAGTTATTAAATAAAGAAGCAGCAGCTACAAAATTAAACATGTGAAACAACACGAGAAATGAGTGCGAAAACAAAGCACGAGAAAGAAAATAGAGTTTTCAATGCTTACAAAGTGTAATGTATCTCCTTATCGAATTAAAATGCAGCTTCTATGAGCGTCTGTGGAGTGCAGACGCCTGCAGTGCTGGGGCACCAAGTCCTTAACCCATGAGGGTTAGTCGCGCTAAACCACGCCATAGACCATGAGTGGTGACTATCTCTACACTCGATCTCTCTATGTACTCTCTTCTTTCATCGTTCATCCTTTCTTTCATGGCTTGCTTCAGGTGTCAGCTGGGATTAAGGCAGTTGTTCTTAAAGATTTTTCCCGTAATCAGTTGCGTTGGCCATGTCGACCGGTATAAGGAATAGTAAGGAGCAGGTCACCGAAAATGTGTTGGGAACATGACAAATGTACAAGATTGCAGCAGAAAACCAATGTATTCAAGCCATGTCGAAGGGTCTCTAAAAGAATTTAAAAGAATTAAATGGGCTTAAGCAGCACTTCCCTTCTCTAGAGCTTAATCTTTCTCGAGCTATTATATGTAGCGACAATGCTTCGAATAATTGAGCTCATCTTCGACAGGAGTCTTCTTACGTTGTCCGAGGCGATTTTCATTTTCGTGCATTTTTTTCCCGCATCAAGTTATGCACGCTGTCCCACAGTAAAAAAAAAACGTAAATTGCGCTTATGAGTTGAAATCACGCTCTGTGTCGGCTGTTCTGTTTTGTTCTAAAGGTGCACCCCAGTAAATTTTCTATTGCGGCCTGGGCTAACAAGGAGTAGCAGTCATTCTGGGCACGTTCCCCACTTTAGCAAGCAGTGTATTTCTTTTTTGGAACAAATGGTGCAGAACTGTCTGAACCTCGTTACAGCACGGGATTGCTAGAAAGCTCAAGCAACACGACAGTCAGCAAATGCAAGGACCAAAAAATACGCCACTTCGTGGATTGCTGTATTTTATTTACCTGTTTGAATCGATGTCAAGAAGCTCAGCGTCACGAACATCTAGGAACTTCGCTATCCTCAGCACGGCACCCTCGGGGTCCTTCTTCATGGCCTCGTAAGTCAGGTACAGGACATTGGGCTCGCCAACGTGAGGGTACCACGAGACCAGGTGCTCGAAGTAGTCCCCGAAGCTGGTCTCGCCCTTTATGAACAGCTGCAGATAATCCTCAAACGTGCCGTGTTCGAAGTTGTACGCTTTAGTTTTCTTCGTGTGGTGGAAGAAGGACACGCAGCAATCCTTGGGGTTCCTCACGACGTAGATGTACCTGGACGCGCCAAGTTCCAGTAGCACTGAGAAATAAGCAGGTTGAGTTTAAACTGTCGTAAGCCCTGATTCTTTATATTGTAAAAGAGATGTGAGGAAGACTATCATTGTCCTAAACCATATGACATGATTTGTTTGGCTTCTTTGTTACGCGAACAGCATAGCAGATACGAGTTCCTTTCAAACACGAACATACCTTAAAGGCGCGTCGACTGTGGACAAACTACGTGGAATGAAATATTTGCATCTAGTCAGCTTTTATAATCTCTTTATATATGTGAAATGGACTAGTAGTTAACCCCAGTAACCACTTTAGATAGTGTTTAGCGATTTTTTCTTTAACAGACAATTGGAAAAGTGTAGGTTACACCAATTCCAACTGCGTCCGTTTGCTGTTAACTATATGTGAACCGATGTTGACGCAAAGTGTTTCGAATGCCAGCGAAAATTGTTTTAGGTACAAAGTGCGAGGCTGCCAGTGCACTTCGTCATAAAGGCCGGTAACGTGCCCTTAGCTGGCAGCACCACCGTACATTTTACTTCGCACGCGCCGGAGAGGATCAAAGGCCTTTGGCTAGTGTGCACAAAAACGTGAGTTTGAACTCGACCGCATCAGCCACATTTAGGATGGAGCAAGGAGCAGAACGCCCTGGTACTGTGATTTTATAGAAGTTTCAAAAAGCCTGAGTTGGTCGGAACAAAGATCGTTACGGAAATCAGGAGCTGGACTCTCTCCCAACTATAATGCATGCGCTATTTTCTGAGAGAACTTAAGTAATAATATACTTCTCCTTGTCAAAGTAGAGTATAACGATCGGGCCAGGTTAACTGCGCATGCGTACTGGGAGGCCGTAATATCCACATTCGTCGCTGCTTCAACGCCTTGTATATAGTTTTGCGACAACCCTGCGCCTGTAATGTTCTAGTTCGGGCACATTCTCGATTTCACCAATGCGTGTTGTTGAGCCAGGTGTATTTACAGACGCCAGAATAACTTTTTTACCTAGTTTAAGTAAAATGAAAGATATTTCGAATGGGAAAACAATTCCGGTTGAAAGTATTTCAGTGGTGGAACGGCTGCTAACGCCATTTTTCAACACAGTTTCCAATCGCTTACTTCGCATCTGGATGCTTGGGCACCAGCTCGTACGCCAGATGCGTAGTGATGATTCTGGGCTCAGGCAGCGCCGCAATGGTGTCCTTGCCCACCATCTCGAAGAATTACGTCGCCAGGGCGTAGCTGTCCTTGTTAGAAGCAGATTCATCGCCACCCAATAGCAGTTCCACAATGCGCTTGGTCCAGTTGGTTCCGCACTTGGGAAAGGTATCGATGAAGATGTCTCCACCTGAGGCCTCGTACTTGAGTGCCGAGCGCAGCTTGTCTCCATCGAAGCCGAGCGGTATCTTGATGCCGTCAACCAGTTGGAAAATGGGCCGGAGCTTGTTGGTAGCTGTGGTCATTGCGCTGCTGAGTACGGATTCCAGAAGCGCCTGCACAACGAAACACCATTGTTTTCCAAATTCCAGGAGAAGAGATCGGTATGTCTCTTCGCAGTGTACAGCAAGGATATGCATTTTCGGGCATTCATTCAAAACTAAAGCTCGAAATATCAGTGAAAGCGTCCCGCGTAGGCGGCAACGAGAACAACAAATTTAAGACAAACAACCTTACGGGACTGAAACCACCTTTGTCGGTATTAGAGCAGTTTCGCGATGCATTGGCTTACTTTGTATATTCAGGCTGTTTTTTAATATTTTGTTTCTCCGGTATTTCTTTCAGAAACAAATGTTTAGCCACACACCCTGCATACAAGGTGATGTGGTGTTTCCCCCATCAAACGACGTCGTCACAAAAGGCGGACGCTTGACCGTGACCCCTATTGTCCTCCGCATAAAATAGCTCCCGATACAACTGGCGCTATACTTCAGCCACGTCATGTGTATGCCCCTGAAGCTCTTCTCTCTTGATCATTTCGTTTCTTTAATGGTGCCACTCCGAATCTGTAACGCCTCTGACCATAATGGGTATGATTACTAAACAAATAAAATAGGCAGCCGACAACATTGGCCTATAACTATACGTAATGCCGGGTCGGATTTAAACGTGAACGATGCTGCGCGTTTTTTCTCAAAGGGTGCGGCACTACAGCGCACTTTAACCGTTTGGTGATCAATACATTCCGCAGGACCTTTAAGGTAAAGGCATGGCCAACGCTAGCTGCTAGAGATTGTGTAGTCTTCAGAGGCAATGTTCGCATTTAGTTTCAACTTCACAGTAACTGCATCAAGGTTACGGGGCACCGCTAAGTGCTCCTAGAATTACCTCGTGAATCTGTTCAACCGAAATCATCCCAACCATCTGAAAATGGATCTCTGCTTCGAGCTTGGGGCTTCGCAAATGCCTCATCGGTCAAGCTTCGGCCGGTTATTATATACACGACCTTTTATTTATGTGTCTACTGAAGTCACCGTAGAGACAAGTGTCATAGACGCTTTCTGTTTTTATGGCAGGTAAACGAAAAAATTCGCTACAGTCGGCAAGCTCGCGCGAAACACGGAAGTGGCATGCTTAACAGAAGGAAAACTTATGCATGCCTGATCACACATATGCAATAGGGCACTTCATTATGCAGGCACCAGAAGCTTCGAGATTAGAAAAAGAGATGAGCTTGAAGCCCTTTTCGAAATCATGCGCTTTCTTGAAGCAAGCATTAGGGAATGCGTTTTTCACTAGCGGATGAGACCGGTACAGCCCATTATTCAAGGTCGCATGCAGAAATTCTCGTCAAGCGACAGCCTATACTTTCGCTTACTTCAATATGCATGAATATACATCAAGAAAAAAGTGTTTGTCGAAGAAAAATGTAGATACGTCCGCATGCTTGCGTTCAGTGGTCGTAGGTATTAACTTATGCAGCCGTTTGTTGCAACGATGAGAATCGATCGCAGCTTTTACATTTAGGTGGCAGACGTTATACGTTATTTTCTCCCGCTTGCCGTGGCTTCTATCATGGCGCCAGTTTCGATACATAAAGCGCAAATTTAGATATAAGTTGAGCGTAATATAAGCTCCAGCACTAACAAAGCTTACAGTTTTCAAATGTAGACAGACAATTCGTCCGATATTAAATAAGAACAGAAAGCTGGACACGTGTTCTCTCATCTGTGCAGAAATAAAATATTTATTGCCTCATAGAATACAAAAAGCAAATGAACTTGAACGAAGAGAAAAATATGCAAGACGATTCCCCAGCCTAGCAAGAAGAAAAAGAATTAATTGTGCACGCCCCGTACGACATAGAAACCTGTGCAGTCATTTTTTCCCAAACCTCACTTATTCCAACGCGCAGTATATCCTGGCCCAGGTGCTTGAATCCAGACCTCTTCGCTTATACTATGAGCAAATCTGGGTTTTATTTACGGCAGTGTTCTTTCATGTCTTCTCCACTTCAACCCTTCTTCGAACTAAATTTTAGAAATCCTAAGTGTCATTGGCATCACTTAGCATCCAGTCAACATCCTTCCACAGGTCAGGTATGTCTGTTCCTTCCATCTCCTGCAGGAACCTCTCTTCCAGTCTCCGCGACTGCTCTCGCGAAAAATAGTTCTTCCAATCGCCTACAATTCCCTTCCTTACGAAAGGGCCCTGAACATGCTTTTTCATGTGATCCACACTAGACGCCTCCAGCACGACGCGCATCTTGTCACTGTCTTCTTCAAGGGCTGATGCAAGCTGGTGGTCAACAAACTTGGCCATCTTGATAACCGACCCTTCGGTGTCGAGCTTAATAGATTCGTACGTCATCAACAAAACATTTGGGTCATCCTTGCGAGCGTACCACGACCTGAGATTGTCGTAGTAGTTTCCAAAATCTGTCAGACCTTCTAGGAAGATCTCAAAGTACTCTTCGAAGCTTCCGTCTGCGAACCCGTAGCTGGGGTGAGCTTTGGTGTGCTCGAAGAAGGAGACGCAGCAGTCCTTGGGGTTTCTTGCCACGTATATGTATTTCGTCTGCTCGTTTCGCGGGGCGAGGCTGAAGGGCAAATGAACGCAGACGATTCGCGGCCGCGGAGCTGCCAAGATGGCGTCCACGCCTTCCCTCTCTGCAAGGATGAACGACCTCGGGGGAAGGCCGCGACACACCTGCAGGGTCGTCGAGATGATCATGTGTGCCCAATGAGTGCCGCATTTGGGGAAGGTCACCACGAATATGTCGTCATCTGCCGGCTCGTAATGGAGAATGTCTAGGAGCACGTCTTCTGAAAAGGCTCCAGGAATGCGGTGGCCGTTGGCTATTTTATATAACGGCCTTTCTCGGTCCCTCATGGCTGCGGCGGTTTACAGGCTCTTGCTCTGCGAGATAAATCAACGTGCTTGTCAGTTGCCAGCTTCACTCATTCATAAATAAATTGCTTGATTGTTTAATCTGCGCTGGTTAGTGCGGGTCCTTCTGTGGTAACACACTCTGTCAAACAGGTAGCTTTGTATTTATCTTTAGTATAAGTGAGTTCTATTGAAGTTATTAGAGGCCCGCTGAGATTGAAATGATCGTACAAAAAAAATGCGCTCGACGCATGGCATAGTCAGTTTTTTCACCACATCTCCGAAAGGCCTACAGATGCTGTTCTTGAGTAGGCTGTGTCTTGACTATGTATTAAGTGGTGCCAGCAGCACCCAATGAATGGTTCTTGATTATCCTTTAAGATTTAGGGTATACGGAAAAGAGAAGCTTTAGCTATGCTTCGAATTTCGCAATTCGCACTGGCTAACCACCTCACCAATAAATGAAGTTCACTGCCGCTTACGACAAGCTAGAGTGATAAATCCGCTTGACCAGTTGTTGATGGCGGAACCAGTACCGCCGATAAAACTAGTGCTACCGTGGAAAACGGGTGCACAGAGGGTTCCTTCTCTTGCGATAAGACCCCGGGTTTATTGAAGTTTTTCTTGCCCTTATTCGACACTATTCGACCACACCCATTAAATAATGGTAAGCAGAGCAGTGATGCATATACCCAACAATTCTGCACAAAAAAATTTTTGAACGGGAAACAGTTTATGAACGCTATTTTTTCATATAATGTAAGATTTCAATATAACAATCAATATATGCGGCGACCATTCGTCGGCAGTTCTGTTTTTCTTTATATTTTCAAAAGTCTTCCCCATTAGTTTTATATGGCAGTCTTTACTGCTCGATGCGATCGATGGAAACACTCTAAAAGAAAGATTTTGTTACACATGAGGAGAATTGACCATTACCTTAAATATGTTCATTACAGTATCTTAAAATTTTCGATATTACTAATTTTTATCCTATAATGCTGGACATGAGGGCAGAAGTGGAAAAAACATGCTACATAAAATGTGTTTGCTCTGGATCAAAAGCTGAAATGCATGTAGGCTGGCCTTCTAGTAAGTGCATATCATAAAGGCAGCCGTTGTGAAGGGCGATTTTGGCGGCCATTGACTTATCTTGAATATCGCACTCAAGCGAGAAGCGCTATGCACAGATGGAGAGAGTAGGACGCCATCGAAACGGGAAGAAAATGAGGGGCATGAATTATGCAATGCTGCAAAGGCGCTCATGGCAGCTGCAATGAAAACTGCATTAATATTTCATTTGAAAAACAGGGCCTAGTACACACGCATTTTGGGATCATTCGTAGAATTTCATTTTTAACACAGTTAAATTAATGCTTGAAGTACAATTCATAACAACGTACCCGCCGCAAAATGTTGTAGGGAATGTCGCGGTGCACGAAGTTATTTGAAGAGAGTATTGTGCCATTGCTCCTCTATAAAGCCACTAAAACAGGCGCCAGAATGGGAACTGAACACGATTACACAACACGCACGAAATATTCCCGTCTTGTGTGCCGTGTACTCCTGTTCTGCTCCCGTTATTGTGCCTGTTTAGTAGCTTTATAGGGCAGGCACTTAGAGATAACATGCCGCACTAATCAGTCGTCCAGAACGCATCGTTATTTGAGCACTCCTCCACGTGCAGACACCTTCTAGATGCCATGTGATTGACAGCAGGCCATTGCGCATTGCTGAACATACGGGAACGTTGCATAAGCTTCTTATGTTCCCGAACCTGGCGCTTCTTTTGAAGCTTTATTTACACCATATTATCACTGATTCGCTCATTTATAACACGTGCTTAGTGTATCCCTTCGCCCTCATTGAAAGAGTGCGCATTCTCTTACGTGACAGCTCGTGACAGTAAGTTATCCCCCCCCGCATATTCCACAGGGGTTAAATACTAGCGAGGTGCTGAATCAACGAAATTCTTATTTCACTACAGCGGCCGCAGTGTGCGGTAATATGAGAAAAGTTCCCATACCTTGGCGGTCTTCTGCGCCTATAGCTCGCACGTCAAAAAGTGTCCTCGGTTGACCTCGGCCCGTGTACTGTCCCAAGATAAAACTATCGACTCACCGCTAGCAAACAGTACAATGTCCTCCTGCCCTGGACGTCGTATCAGCAGTGACAGCACGGCAGCGACGACCTAGAGAAAGTGAGAGGCGCCGCAGTGCCAGGCGTGTGCTACCTCGGCAAAACACCGCGCGGCGACTTCCTCCTTTTCCGGTTTCGAAGGCCTTCCAAGCAATTCTCTCTTTCTCTTGTCTCTCGTTTGCATCCCTGGCCGCAAAAAGCACTCGCAAAGAAAGGAGGAGAGGGCGTCAACGGCGTCTGTTCACTTACTGCAGCTAGGTAATTGTTCGATGCTCGGCCCAGCTGATGGCCGCAATCGCGCTCGCACGCGCAATCTTAGCGCGCTTGGCAACGCGCGACTCCGGCGTTAGCGCGCTTCCGCAGACTGGAGTGTAGCGGTACGCACATGTGGATAGCCTATCGCGCTGGGGCAGGTTTTGTCTTCAATGCTATGCAATGGAGAAAGTGTTCCGAGTATATTGCGCAGAGCGGCTGAGGCGGTGATGGTCCCTGCAGGCTGAGTGCCAAGTTGGAAGTCAGCCGCCCAACTGCGAGCCACTTGTTCGCTTGTCTAGGCTTTCAAAGAAACGATCCTACGATGCATTCTTGGCAGTGAGAAGGACCCGGAAACACTCTCTAACACGTACCGGGAAGCCGTTCAGACGAGACATCTCGTGGTCATGTTAGGTGGAGTACAATGACGAAATATATCCTTGTGCTTTAATTGACTACGTGCTGATTACGTGCACCAATTAGTGATGGAAAAAAGGTTTTACGAGACGCCCTCTTCTAATTATGTGGCCCGAGGCATATGTGCTATCATCGTGTTTTCACATATCTGGCTGCCAAAAAAAAAAAAAGTTGTCTGCTTCGTCGAAAAGCCTCCGCAGAGGGCGCAGAACAGCATTTTTGAATTGAGCTGAACTCTGGGATGTGAAGGCGTAGCTAGTTCACCCACGTCGATTGCGTACAAGCTGTGGCTATAGAGGAACGAATTCAACACTTAGATGTTTTGAAGCCATTCGGTTCACCGTCACTAGTATCATGCATCGCCGGCACCAAACCGGACCCTTAGGGCAGGCTTCCCCTACCATCGCACACTCTTATTGCTGAAGCTTGTCCGTCTGTGCGCCAGCCAGAAAAGGGAACTGAAAACGACCAAATCAAAACTATGCTTAAGCTGTTCGACTGGGGCTCGAAAAGGGTCAGACATTGGGCTTGTTCGTGTGCATCATGATGGTAGCAGAAAACGGTGAGAAGTCCATATTTCGCGCTGCTGTTTTCATGATTGACGATTTGCTCATGATTGTTGCTGACGGGTATAGTCCTGTTGGGAAGGCTGCTGTGGCAGTTTGAGACGCAGCTTAACTGGTGGTTGCCACTGCGGAACAGTGGACAACATTAATTATTTTTGCAGTCTCCGACGCTGTCACTATTTGGTACTTAGACATCACAATTACAACTCAATACATTTTACCATCTTCACACCACACTTTTACTCTGTTTTTTTTTTCTCCCATCCCATTCTACGTGTGTGTAGTACCAGTTCAGAGGCGTGCCGCTATAGCCGACCTCTCCGCCTTCCACGCATTAAAAATTTATATCCCTCTCTGGTTCGCTCTTTCTTACAGAAAACCAAATCAAACAGTACCTTTCTGGAGAGAGATTTCTGTAATCAGTTCTTCCTTCACTGACCTTCAATCTTGCCCCCTCACTTATTCCGTTCAAAACCTATCGTCGACCATGTTTTAGGTGAAAACATTGACAAATAGAGTCACTTTCGGAGCAAGAGATGCAGGGAACATCACAATCCCGAGTCGTCCAGTGACCGCAACACGCAGAAAAAAAAAATCACAAAGCAGTTCTCTTTGCTCACGTCCACAGCACGTTTGACATCGGTACTGTGCAGTGGTCACCTTTTTTTTTTTTTCGCCTTCTCTCGTGCCTCTTTTAACGCGGCAGCGTTAGCGGCACCGTTGTCCAGAAAATCCAGTGTCGGCGTTATAACGTCGGCGTTGTGAGCAAAAAAAAATGACGAGCAGGACTGGCAGGTGGTGACCAAAGAGCAACCTACGAGGCAAGGTGGGCCATCTAGGTAACGTGACCCTGTGGCGTCATCACAACCTACCCACCGGATAGTGGGCAAACTGCCTACCGTGGCAGGTGGCAGTTAAATTAGTGATTGGACGCTCAGGAAGAGCTAGTTGGGACGCACAAGGCGCACAGCTGTGAGCACCTGTCATAGCAGGGCAGTGGTGCATTGCTTAACCGTTGCTCCGCAGCGTCAGGCGCGGTATGAGGTCTCCCAGGTATCTATGAGTATAAAGCAGAGAATAACCGTCTGCATATATGGGAATTAACCCATTACGATTTTCGCGGAACTATCCAAAGAATCCATCTTGCCCATTCCCGTCAAGCGCGTTTCTGACATTGTTTACAAGCTCCCTTAGCCTATCGCTAATGCACATCCAGGTTTTACCTACATGCTGCTTTCCGCACATCGAAGACTTTTTACTAGCGACAAAATTTCGTAAGCAATGATAAGATACGCCAACCGAGAAAGTCACTTAGTTTAACTAATAACACCAAACTGCTGCTGAAATTCTTGCATCATCCCATGCGTCATGATTTGTATTACCGCCTCTATTGCAGGAAACTGCAAAAATTTTAGTTCACATGCTTAAAGTCAAGTGAAAACGATGTCAAACTCTTGCTTCTTCCTGGGAATATCTCCCCCTCTTCCGAATTTTTGGAAGCGGCTGTCATATTTCCATGCAGGAACTGCACTATTAGCCGTCGCCTGGTTTCTTGTTCATCGACGATAACCCTGAAAATTTGGTCAGGCTTATACGTCTTAAGTATCAAGGAGAGCTTTACGTTCAGCTCCTGGTTTTCCCAGGTATTTTTTACCAATTTGTTCAGTTTTTTGTTCTTACACAGCAACTTTATGAAGACCGATGCTCAGGTGAACGAAATCAGTAAGGACAGGTGTGAAGGAGAAGACTTGACTAAGCTGAGGAAAACTTTCAAACGGCGCCGACAGGCAAATCAACCAAGCAAAACCAGGAGCTTAGCTTGAAGTAATTTTCACAATTTTTACACTGAAGACATCCCACAAGGCAACCATCGAAGATTAAGGAACCTGAAAAGAGTAGCTAGCATTCTTTCTGCCCAGAAAATGGCCGAGCTTCCTGTGAATGACAGTTTTGTGTTTAAAAATTACGAAGAAATACTGGAATATCTGAGAGACAGCAGCTGTCTGACGTGTATTTCACATGACGTTAAGGGCGCATACAACAATATGCAGCATTCAGCAACTCGCTATAAGAGAAAGCATTGACACATATTGCTGTATGAGATCTCAGCAACAATTTTTTGTTAAACACAGTGAATTTCTTAATATACTTATGATAAATACTTACAATCACGGTAGGTACCTTCAATTTTTTGTTCGGGACGAAATAAGTAATCTGCATGGGTTGTTGCTGTGTGTCAGCCTCTTCAGATTTGTACTTCGCTGCAGGAAATAGATGCATTGAAAGCACCACCACAAGAGGCATAGGCCGTAGAGGTGGATTAGTAGGATGAGTATCCACCTCGCATGCGGTAGGTGCTGGGTTCGATCCCCAGTGCCGCCGGGTACCCATTGGTGGTACAATGGGTACAAGCTTTACCCTGGCCTGGTGCTGGACTTATCTGCGGTGAAATTCTTAGGAAGTGGGTGTTTGACCCCACCTTGCGTAGACTACAACAGGCACTAGCATAGTTAAATGCTACAGGTATGGCGATAACTGCTCAATTTGCCTAAACCCTTTCCACTCAAGGAGTGTGTCAACGCATAAATTGTAGGAATATTCAGAAAGGCTGCATATGCACTTGCCGGCAACTACTGAACTTACGCATAACGCATGTGAATAGCTATGTTGTATTTACAAAACGTGTGCTGAAAAAGTATTACACACAGTTTCCTGAGCCTATTGTGAAAAAATAAAATAATTTGATTACTAGCCAGCAGATCTGAATATAACAAAACGGGTTAAAAGGAGCATCGTAAATTTATTCTAATACAGGATATGAAGAAGCCTTGTGAACACAAGGATTAATGAAATTTTAGCCGTTCAAGCTGAAAAGTTCAGACAAAGCGGATGCCTGGATTAGATGATTATATTTACCCCAGCATAACCACCCAATGTATCTAATTCTACCAAAATGAAGGGATCTAGAAAAAAAAAACAGATGATGTCGGCTTGTAGCCATCTCCTACGTACACAACTTTTCGCACAGGCTAAAAAACTGTAGAAATGAGTTTCCCAGAGTTTCTGGAGTTTTCCCGGCGTCAAACTTATCGCTTTTTGTAAAAAAAATAAACAAAAAAGAATGCTGCTTCGAAACGCAAGTGCGAGGTAAAGCACAAGCCAAGATTCGCTGCATGTGAGATGTGCGTGGTGCATTAAGCTGCTTAAATTGCTCGGTTTTGCAGAAGGAACTACGTTAAGCAATCCGTACGCTGCCGCACGGATACGTTAGAAGAGCATACATACGTGTACGGGTACGAGGCTCCGACAGAAAGTCTCGTGTGTTATACCTCTGCTACACGGGCGCTTTGAATGCCTTCCAACCGAATGTCATCCGACCCGACTGACGAACTTTCGCTGCTATACGAACGTTTTCAACGTTATTCGGTTCAGATGACATTCGAGTCGACGGAGCTCCGCGGAGATGTTCAAGATTTTGGAATGCCTTCGAAACGCGAACACAGCCCGCACCGACCAATAGCAGTCGCCATCACTTCGCCCCGCCCACAGCCGCGTCGAATGACTGCTTCGGCTCTGTAGCTGTTGACTTCGATATCCGCTGCTTGCTTTCTTCTGCTGTTTGTTCAACAAATGGCTCGTGTACTGTCTAAGTGAGTGATTGTGTGTAATAGTACATACTGAACATTTACCGCGTGAGCATGAAATTTCCCTATAGGGGTGCGCCGGTGAGGACGACTGTACTCTTGTTTACATCGCTGCGTACAAACAGCTAGCGCTAGTTTGCGTTACATAAAACGCAAGCCGCGCTTTAGTTCTATTAAATAATCGTTTCTTTTTTAACGTGCTTGTTTGAGGAATGTTCAGGCCCCCCTGAGTTGGCAAGCACTGCACGTTGTTTGATTGCCTCGAGAAGCACGTAAGCTGGAGAAATTCCTGGAAATTTTTCATGCGATCATGCGAGAGTATGCGTCAGCACTCCTTCACAAACAGTACAGGGAAAAGAAAGAACGTCACACAGCTGGGCTCCACACAACACGTGGCAAGTGACAATAAACTAAAGCTTGTAGGCCAGACATCTCTACATACATATATCGTGGTTTCTTCTCGAAAATACAATTGATTGTTTCTGTTTCTTTAGTTTACTGTTTTCGTCTTGTGAACATACCGTAGTACTGAAAAATGCGTCTCATGTTATATGTACGCAGTTATTAGCTATGCATTGGTCAAGCTTGGGAAACCTTCATCAGTATTACGAATCATGGAATGCCTATTTCGTCTCGGTATATTAAAGAACCACTGTACATGTCGACGTGTCTGATGAGCAACATAATGTACTCGTACATGTCGACGACGACTGACACGAATTTTATTCCTGCTGTGGCACGTTTTTCGAAAGAGCAATAATGTCACAGATGTTTGATACGCTGAAATATAGAAGGACGAAGTTACCAAAGCTTAGGTTAAATCGAACCTGGCGTATTGCTTCTCCCGTTTGATCACGAATTGATACGAATAAAGATCAAACTGTGACTTTCTTATGGCTTTGGAGTGCTGATGCGTAGGCGGCAACAACAAACCTATTTAGAGAGTTCTCTTCGATGAGAAAGAAGGGCTTTGAATGCACTGATTTCGGAACTGCACTTGAGTGCTTAACCTAGCCACGCACTTATGGGGGAACGCGGCAGATAAAATTGACCATTTGGTCATAATTTTTCCGTTCCTGTTCATTTCGGTAATCTTTTAGTTCATTGTTTGTTTTTTCAATTTAATTCATCCTCAGATCTTTGTCTGTCTTGTAGCAAAAATGACTGAGAATTATGCAGCAGAAAAGAAGAAAACAAAAGCTTCTCTTCTGTATGTGGTCGTAGAAGGTTGTGGGCGAATCGCGCTTAAGATGGTCCCGGTACATCGCGGATTTCGTGGCTTTCTGACTATGCCGAACTGCCGTCTTAATACCTTCAAAAGCAAACAAAGCAATAAACAAGGCAATCGAGAGAGTAAACTGTAACGTTGATATTCTCAGCTTGCGCTTTTTTTTGCGATTGCTTTCATTCATCCGCTCCCTCGGCACTTCGTAAAGAATGACACTAGAGTAATTCCGTTTTTGGCGCATGAATCCTGAGACAATGAGGAGTGCAATTATGGCCTCAGTTTTTCTGTGTATGCGTACAATAGTTATTTAAAGTTGTTTTTGTGAGAAATTCTTTCATGTGTATACGCATGCTAGAGTTTATCTTTTATTTTGTATTGGGAATCTCAAATAAAGAACTAATAAGTTTTTTGAACAGATTAGGGCTTTGCGAACATGCGGACATGAAAACCTTGTCAACTTTCTCCTCATTTATTGAAAGCTATCGGAATGACTCTACGAGGGTGTTATTTGTAATTACTGAGCAACTATAACAACTAGCTTAATTTAAAATGCAATTCTGAAATCTGTCTAAAGCTATGCATACTTGCGCCATATTTGGCTGCAGTTGATGCATAAAAACAAAAGTAGGTTTAATTTTTGTGACTGCTTTAATTATGTGGGACTGCCCAGCTCTCAAGCCTATAAGGATCCGGCACCTAAAGGTAGGGGGTCTTTCACCAAGCAACCCAGCTTCATACATTGCCTGGACGCAGGGACCGTACCATCGTTCTCTACTGGAGTTCATCAAATCAGCTAGCCTTTTTCCATTCATTTAATCACTGATTCATATTTCATCACACGTTCACCCATTATTTATGCCCTGCGGCAATAAATTTCGCTTTAAAAAATTCTTGTAGACTGCTGCCTTCCCCACTTTCTTCCTAAATGATGACAAAAATGAAGAAGAGTGTAAAAGCAGGATATGCACGGCGGGGAGGTCCAAATTGGTGTAAAACTGAATTTATTGGAGCACACATTGAGTTAATCGCATGGTGACGCAAGTACAGTTGCCCTAGTACTGAACTGGTTGAATCATGCTCCCGGACGTTAAGGTTTGGCCGACGGACTGGATTTCTTGGCAATTTTGCGAGAGATGCCACGTGGTAGCGCTGCCGCTGCACATCCCCTGTGAAACTCGCTCCACGGCGCGCTACTCCGACAGTAACATACCTATCATTTCTGGACAAAAGCATTTCTAAACGGAAAAAAAGTTTATGAATGCAATTTTTCATATATGATAATATTTTCTTATAACAATCAATATATCCACAATACTTCCGTCAACAGGCTTGCAGTTTTTGCCTAATAACGTTTTTGCTATCGTCAAAAGCGTACCTTACTGGTCTTCTAAAGCAATGTTAACTGCTTGATGCGAGCGATGGAAAATTTTTTAAAGTCGTTGCAACAGATCGAAATAATAGACCATTACCTTAATATTTTCATAACAGTACTTACAATTTTTTAACATTCAAAATTTTTGTCCAAAAATGTTGGACATGCACCGCGCATCAATTAGGCTCCAATTCTGGTCTACGGGTCACGATATAAGGCACAATGGAAAAGGCAAATGAAAGATATCGATGGAGCTGCTTGTTTTAGATACTGTCAGCAGATGCCAGTGGGATGTAAAGGCGCTGGCCGCAAGGTGCCAGGAACCATGCTGGGATGAGCTAAAGTCCCGCCGAAAACGTTAATTAGCTCCATGCTCCACAAACAGGACCGAAAAATCCGTGAAAGTTCCATCCTTTTGAATATACTTCTGAAGTGTTACGACCCCACATGCAAAAGCAGCTGCACGGCTGGACAAAGGCCGGATTTTAAATTGAATTGAAAAGTTTATTCGGCCATATTTGCAACATGCCCCCGGAGAGAGGCAAAAGGAGGCAGACAGAGCATGCCTCCTGACAAGGCCCGGCTTACACATCAGAACACTGGTGACTAAACGGTAAATCATATTTACAATAAAAAATTACTTTCCAAGAAAAGAACAGCATACCTTAGGGTAGCAGACCTGATCACAAAGACGAAACAGAAGACATAATTAATATCTAAACAAAAAAAAAACATGACACCGGTACGCCCGAACTGTCTAACCATAAAAATACAATACAGCTTATAACTACAAAAACGAAAATCATTTGCAAAATTGATAACAGACACTGGAGGATAAATATGCAGGCAACAGAAAAATCCACAACACTGATTTTCAATTAAAAATCTATATAAAACATTCAGCTTTGTCGTTCTTCTGCTCGACTTTGCTCAAAACGGATTACCACCATTTGAGCACCTGGAACAGCATGAAAGAACGGACACTCTATTTAGTAGAAACATCGGCTGCGAAATGTATATTTTGACAGGCTGGTGTCCTGCTGGGATTTTCAGGCCACTGAAATTTTTTAATTTGTTTTTTTTTTGTTCCAAGAGAAGGTTCTCAGACAAAAAGAAGCAAACGCGTGAAGGCACATTATATGCATAAAGTGTATCAAGTCGACGTTGCTCGTTGAAAACATGCCAGTTTCGGGGCATGGCACTCTGTGGACAACTCTGGCCAAGTGATTTCTAATATGTGTCTAATAGATTGGTTCACCAAAATATTGCCACAGGGGATGCCGGAAGCAACCAATAAACCTCATACACCAATCCCGTAATTCAGCTCTTAGCTCGATCCTGCAGCCAGTCGGCTGCGTCCCACAGCTTAGCTATGTCCGTGCCTTCCATTTCTCGGAAAAACCTCTCCTCCAACCTACGCGAATGCTCTGGCGAGAAGTAGTTCCTCCAGTCGCCCACAACGCCTTTCCTCACGAACTGCACTTCGAACTGCTTCTTCATGCTGCCGACGCTCGAGTTCTCCAAAACGGTCTTCATCTTGTGCTCGTCCTGGGCGAGATCAGCGGCGATGGTACTATCCACGAAACGCGTTATCTCGAGCACTGATCCCCTGACGTCGGCGTGGATGCCTTCGTAGGTGAGGAACAGCACGTTGAGCTCGTTCCGCCTGGCGTACCAGGACCGCAGGCTCTCGTAGTAACTGCCGAAGTCGGTACGCCCATCCAGGAAGATCTCGAAGTACTCGTCGAACGTACCGTCCTGGAAGCTGCGATGCGGTTAACGATCGAATTATAAAGTGAAACGGCAATGTTAAGGCAGAACATTTGTTTCTGTATCAACGTCTAGACTACAGTCGTCGGGGTGCTTTCTGCTACGGGTGAGCGCCACTGACTGAGTGTGCCATGCTCGCTTGCATTCGAAACCATCCGCCATCATTGCATTTGCTTTTATTTATTGATGAAGCGCAACATGATACAAGCTATTCGGTAAAGCAGATTTTCTTCTACATACGGGTCAAACTCTCTTACAAGCAACACGCGCTCAACAGTAGAACTGCCGGGAAATATGCGGAGCACATTTCCAGACTTCGCTCTGTTTGGCATGAAAGCTCTGTGCACTTTTCCTCACAGCTGTACTATGTGGACCGATTTCTCTTCATTTTGGCAACTAATAACTTTTCACAATTATCAATTAAGATACATCCCCATATCAAAGGAGTGCAATCACTGGCAAATGCTTGCCCGTTTTACTGCGTTGTTGCAGAGAGCGCGAGTTGCCAACGGTTCGTTTTCAACGTTGCCCACAGTGCAGCTCACAACGCAGCCAGAAGAGCACTGGAGAGCCCTGCGTCGATTTGGCCGACGGTATGGGCAGCCCACGTTTACTAGTTTGCTTTGTTTTAGCCAGAAGCTGCGAAAATCGCTCGTAGCCCCGACGACCAGTGGTGCTGTCTCACGCTTACACCTTCGCGTGTCGACCTCGTGCACCACCGACTTGCGCAAAGATACGAAGGTGCAAAAACTAGTTCTATCTTTTTTTCACCTCGGTCTTTCCTGTGACTACGCTAAGACAATGACATTAGACAGTTTTAGCTGTGCGTACGAAAGTGCTTGCGTACGCAAAGAGCTACGGCGCTGCGTGCGTTACGCTGTCCGCTCCGAAGTATAGTTTTAGCTGACCGTGCCGTAGCGTCCCTCAGGCGCACGTGGCGCCATCTAGTGACAAGAAGTCAAACCACATCAACGCTCGGTTGAAGAAAATTTCATCCGTGATTACTGATAACTAGTGTGAGTGCATTGGGAGCCTTTTTTGTTCCAAGAAGAAAAACTATGCAAACCGAAGAAAATGCAAGATCTGGCTAAAAGTTAGAAAACTGCTTCGCCAGGTGTCGTTGCTACGAGGAAAACACACTGAATATAGTTAGGCCTAGGAGCTTGAAGATCGCCAAATTATCTGAAAAACAGTGGCTAGTTATCGCTTATACCGCTACGTGTGGGCAAGATTAGGCGAAATAAAAGCGAACCGCTACCATTTGAGCGAGCTATTGCGTTGAAGAATCCAGCGGCGACATGTATTTATTCCGAAGCGGGCGAGCAGGGCGCCGCCATCTTGTCAAAGTTAGCGTACGCAAGCCACGCAAGCGCCGCAACGCAAACTCCGCTGGCTACCGTACGCAAGGCTACCGTACGCAAGACGCAAGGCTTGCGCTTGCGTTCTGCGCATGCGCACTACCGTCCCCGCAAACTCCTCGCGTACGCTAACTCTTTGCGTGCGCACAGCTAAAACTGTCTATTAACTGATGTGACTCACTTGTACTCAGGTATGTTCTTGGTGTGGTGGTAGAAGGACACGCAGCAGTCCTTGGGATTTCTTATCACATAGATGTACTTGGCCGCATCCGAAAAAGGCGCCAGCTGGAAAGGTAGGTGCGTGAACACGATCCGGGGCTTGGCGCACTTTTCGATGGCCTCCAGTCCCAGCTTCTCCAGGAAGGCGGATCCCGGAGTGACGCCCCGGCAGACCTCGTAGGCGGCCTTCAGGATGCCCAGGACCCAGTGGGTTCCGCACTTTGGGAAAGTGTCGAGGACCACGTCTCCCGGCTCGGGTCTGTACCGAAGACCGCTGCGGTACACTTCTTCGGAGAAGGAGCCCGGAAGTCTGTGGCCATCCACGATCTGGCAGTAGGGTCTGTCCCGCTCGATCATGACTGCGCTTGACCTTCGGAGCTCTACAGGAAGAGAAGGTATTGTCTGTAAAAGAAAAGCAAATAAAAAATTGCACCAACTATGTCATGTAACTACCAACTACCTCAAACTAAAATTTAGTTTACAAAGCACCTTATGGTCACCACGACATTTCAGTCGCCACTGCATCCTTAGTACCCATTTCATGGCTGCATTTTATCTTCGTTTTTTTTTCCACCTCTTCCACGCTGCTCTCCTTCAGTCTTTATCTCCCAAAGTCCCCTCCCTACGCAGAGTAGCATGCCAGCGATATTGAAACGCCGGCTAAATTCTCTGTTTCTTCATTAAAGAGTCTCTCTCCCTCTCTCAGGAATGGCTTAAAGGCGGAAAATTTAAAGATACTAGCACAATGTCGAAAAGATATTGGAAACATCTAGATAGTTTGTTTTAAGAGTACTCCGGCCAGGCATCCCCATCCCTCACTTGTCCCCCTCTGCGAAGAGAAAAAACAGGGCGCTCAGAGAATATGCACAGTTACACATGGCCAGTGATGGTACTGTCGCGGGGTGTTTTGCAAGTGTCTTCACTGTTTATGCGCTGAAATTGCGCCGCTAAAACCTCTTCTCGACTTTATTTACCACACTGGTTTACCCATACAGCACTTTTGTAAGGTGCGAAGGCGGAATAAAATCTGCACCAAACAGCAACTTTAATCCTACCAAATTTCACCACCTCCGCCAAAACAATAGCGGTATCGCGCTCCCCAGGGGCTATCCACTAACGTGAGTCCACACTGCACTTACTATAGTTGTACGTGGGACATTCTTACTTACCGTTTTCGGTGAATACTGGACATTTTGTGAATGTCTTGAAGGCGGCTTTGCGCGCTATAATTTAAGAACCTGCCATACAGGCCTTCAGCAGGAGAGCAATGACCTTCTTAATAAAACTTCTGTTTACGTTTTTCTCTCGATTTCGCCTCTTCCATCCATGCAAATGAATTTAAACTGTTTGATCGTTATGTATCCGTCGCTATGCAACATTAATAAGAAACGTAAAACAACATGTTTGTGAGTAGATATATGAAGAACTTAATGACATGTCTTAAACACCATATGGGATGTCACCAGGAGGCCTAGCGTGCTGGAGCAAGACTCAGTCAGCGAACATAATGTAAGTAAAAATGTGAGCCTTTAATTAAATATTGTTTGCTGTGGTCTACAGCATTTTCAAGAATTACAGCCGACTCAGGGATTCGTTAAAATTCTAAAGTAAACGTTGACGCATTAACTTTGAGGCAACAGAAAGTGGAGAAAACAAAAAAAAAAGAAGTATTTTCTGTTATTATTTTTATGTAATTTACGTTACGGAATACTTTTCGTCTCGTCCTACGTAGGCAACGCCGGAGGTTCGGTGAGTGGCGACAGTCGACTATTTGAAAATGCGCGCGTGGACGCGAGCGCCCTCTTCTGCCCGTTGCCATGGTGCTATTCGGCAGTAGACGCCAGCACAGTGGCTCGAGCGGTCGCCCGTCTCGCGCTCATCATTCTTCCAGGGCGACGGATGGGTATATAATACTCTGATATAAGGTGCTGCCAGCACATCCAAACATTTTCGAAAGTCGTGCCGAACTATGGTTCAGTGATGCCACGGCTACTGATTTATCAGTAGATCTACTGATTTTTAAAATTTTCTGCTGATTCAGTGATAAAGCGCTTCAATCTACTGATTTTCTTGCTTTTCTACTGAAACGAAAGCAAAAGCTGCTACTTTTTCAGTACAGAACTTGTATTAATGTGATGCCACCTAGCGAGCGAAAAAAAAAATGCGGTTGGCTCAGAGGTTAACATACATTCTTGCGTTTCCAGACTCTCAAACGTGGCGCTGCCTCTGTCTTTGAGCAAAGTGGGGAAAAGGTGAGGCGGTGAATTTGTGAAAGTGGGTGCACTACCGTAATCCACAACTATGAAACCAAAACTATCGGACCAGAACCAATGGCGCTTCGAGCGCCTACTCCGTTCTACAGGAGAATAGGACCCCACTCACTTACAGTTCTGAATAGTCCAGTCAAGTTGTCGGTTGCTGCTTGTGTACCGCAGTACCTACATACCGCGTGTGGCAGGTCACGCATCAAGTTCAGCGTGCGCGCTTCATTACGAGCTCACCAGGTAAGTAATATCTGTATGTCTTGAGTTCTCGATATGTTAGTACTAATAATTTAGTGATTCACCCGTCGAGGTTAGTTATTGGATTTGGCGTTGAGCTTTAAAGTGCGTGATTTCGAAACCATATCCCGGCCGCGGCGGCCGCATTTCGATGGGGGCGAAATGCAAAGGCGCTTGTGTACTGTGCATTTGGTGCACGTTAAAGAACCGCAGGTGGTCGAAATTAACCCGCAGTCCCCCACTACGGAATTCCTCATAATCATATCGTGGTTTTGACATGCAAAACTTCAGAATTGTTACTGTAGTGCTTTATTCCCGGTTGTCTCGGCGCCAGATTTTGGGCCGACGCTGAAAACAAGGCGGCGCGCATTATAATTAAGCGTCGACAAGCTGCATAGGACTGGTATTGCTTGCGTATTGCTGATGACTGACATGCTGCGCTTTCAATTATCACGCTTCAACCGTAAAGAAAGCATATGTATGTAAGAATAAGAAATTGTTGCTTACTCGGCCGACATTGTTTTAGCTTCTATGAAGTGAGGTGATGCCAGTAGACATAGTGGAATGGTGCAGCCGGTGAATGAATTCGGCGATCGCGCTTGCTGTGCCGCCGAGCTCTCTTCACTTTTTACACCTAGCACAGGTTAAATTGGTTACAGTTTATTGTTCAAGTTCGTCAACCTGTCTGACTGCATGCCTTCATACCATCACAGATAGGCGACAGCGCGTTGTGACATTGCTTGTGGCAGTAGCCAGTCATACTTATGTCATTTATCTGCCCCTCATTAAGTGCATTGGTACTTGCATTACAGGTGTTTTGGAAGCTTCAGCATAATGACAAGTGGAAGTGACACTAGTTCAGAGTCTTCAGACCGGAAGAAGAGCAGTCCAAAACCGAAAAAAAGAAAATACCAGCAAAAGTACAAGCAAGCTTGGGAGCATGAGAAAGCGTTTCAAAGTTGGCTGCAACCAAGCAAGAAGAGCAACCGTTATGCGTACTGCAAAACATGCGACATGAACCTAATTGCCGGCAAGAAACTGTTGGAACGGCACATGAAATCTGCGAAACATGAAGAAAATACAAGAAAGCTTATGTCCCAGCCAACGCTGATGCAAGCAATGCCTAGCATTGCTATCTCTTCACAGGTAAAAGAAGCTGAAGTAAGATTGGCTTTGTTTGTCGCCGAGCATAACGTGCCATTTACAGTCATGGACCATCTGCCAAAGCTGGTGAAAAAAATTTGCCCGGACTCCGATATTGCAAAGCAGATTGCCTGCAGCAGAACAAAAACATCAGTGATAACAAAGGTTGTGACAGGCGAGGAGAGCAAATCGCGGCTGTGTAGGCTACTTCGAGAGAAGAAATTTTCAGTCATGGTTGACGAGTCAACGGACGTCAGCTGCACCAAGCACTTGTGTGTTGTTACAAGGGTTTTCGAAAAAGATAGTGTGACTGATGCCTTCTTTGATCTCATCCCTGTGACGGATGTGAGTGCTAATGGCCTTTATAGTGCCCTTACAAGTACTTTTCAGAGAGCGGGTATTCCTTATAAAGAAAATTTAGTCGGCTTTGCTGCAGACGGCGCAAGTGTCATGATGGGTAGTAAACATTCTGTGATGGTACTGCTGAAGAAGGAGATTCCCGGCTTGTTCATTCTTAAGTGCACGTGTCATTCTTTTCACTTGTGCGCATCGTACGCTTGTTCGAAACTTCCACGCGTTGTTGAAGATCTCGTGCGGGACGTCTACAGTTACTTCAACTCAAGTCCGAAAAGAGAGGGCACGTTGAAGAAATTTCAGGCTCTTCTTGAACTAAAGCCGCACAAACTTCTTCATCCAAGTCAAACAAGGTGGCTCTCATTGCTTGCTGCAGTCGACCGCTTTCTAGAGCAGTATGATGCCCTAGAGGCATACTTTGCATCTGCGGTTTCCACAGACAGGCTTTTGGCAACGGAAACAATCTACCGGAGGCTACAGGATCCTCTGAACAAGTTGTTTTTGATGTTCCTCAGCTTCGTTCTGCCTCTCTTTAACAATTTGAACAAACAAATGCAAAGTGATGCTCCACAGTTGCACAAGCTCTTGAGAAGTGCAGAAGCCTGCGTGAGGACAATTATGGATTGTTATCTCAAGCGATCCTGCACACAGGGAGTTGAGGTGGCAAAAGTTGAATTCAAGAACCCCAAATGCTTTGTGTCTTTGGAAGACATGTACGTCGGCGGTCAAGCAACTGCATTCTTGTCATCCGGAGAATGTTCAGTTACCACTGAGCAACGTCAATTCTTCCGCTTAAGGTGCCTTGATTTTTACATTGAGAGTGTCGACCAAATTCTGAAGCGTATCCCTTTTCAAGATCCGGTTTTAAAACATCTCGAACTCCTAGATCCTACTGTGTCCGTGACGGGGAAGGCAGCGTCAATTGCACCACTGGCGCAAGCCTTTCCGAATTTAGTCTCCGGCAAAGGCTTGCAATCTTTGGATACCGAATGGCGATACTTAAGAAACGCTGATATCCCTACAAGCGAAGATACCTCGTTGCACGAGTTCTGGGGAGTCGTGTTTTCTCAAAAACATTGTGATGGAAGCGCCGCTTTTCCTGCATTGACCGAGTTTGTGACGGCTATACTGTGCTTACCGCATTCCAGTGCAGCAGTTGAGCGGGTATTTTCTGCTGTAAACAACCTGAAGACAAAACTCCGGAACAAGCTTTGCACGGAGACTATCTGTGGCCTTCTGCACACGAAACGCCTGATGACGTCTTCAGCATGTCACAGCTTCAACATTGACAGGCCACTGATAAGGAGAATGGACGACTGGCACAAGGTTAAGCATGAGAGTATTTAATGCGGCTTTGCTGGCACAGCCACTTGTGGAATTTCACAGCATATCTAGTCATATACATGGCCGTTTTGAAGTTGCCTGTTCACGCGCAATAAAGTTTATTTGCGTAAGCTATAAGGGACTCATGTTTTCTTATTTCTGGATCGTCGTCATCGTGATCAACCTATATTTATGTCCACTGCAGCACGGAGGCCTCGCCCAGCGATCTCCCAATCACCCCTGTCTGGAAGATACTATACTCTAAAGATTTCAGGTACTAACTACCATCTAACGCCTTTGAATATGCCATCAGAGGGCTTCACTGTTTTTCACTTCGTGCTTGACAATGGCTCTCTGGATCCCCGGGTTTTTCAAAAGTATTGCCAAGAATCTCGTGGCCAATTTTTGTACTATTTCTTAGAAGCTACAATACAACAGCAGAGTACTAATATAAGCGCTGAATTCGTGGGCTCATAAACTGAGTACAAAAATTTAAATTAAAAATCTACTGATTTCTACTGATTTTTCGCGAAAAAATCTACTACTATTTTTTTATGTGTCGTGGCAACACTGCTATGGTTTCCGTTGAGGACAACAATCTCAATAACCTCGCTTCAAATTCTCCACTTTCTCGCTCATCGAGGCTCCGTAATCGAAAGTTCCTCTTCGCTGACAAATTGGTCATTTCCCTGACGAACCAAGTGTACGCACCAGCTGACTAGCCGCGCGCCGCATTACGAAATCCGTGGTAAGTTGTACGCGTTGGTTTTCCCGGAAATCTAGCACGTGCTTGACTCCCCTACCCGAAGGGAACTTTCAATTCGAATCCTAGTATTCTACACGGTAGCGTTGCAAACAAGCCCTCCTGAAGCCGCTTACTTACCACTTCGGCGCCCGCCTGTTGCAGTCCAACACGGGCGTTCCTCCCTTCGCTTTCGATTCTAGTCGCGTCGACTTTCAGGCCTGCCTCCTTCCTTCGGCCGGAGTGAAGGAACTAGAGGAAGTAGACGCGCGCGCCGCTCCGCTGCGGTTGCCGGCGTCTTTGCACAGCGTGGCCGACCGTTGCCGGGGCGTCCCACATCCGACATGCGCCGCCTCTGCTCTTCAAGGGTCCCGGCGCGCCCGCTCCCGATACAAATGAGCGCGCTAAGCGACCAGGCCAGCTTTGTACGATCGCGGCGCGGCGCGTGCTATCTGTCGCTGCTGCGTCAGCTCGCTCGAGAGCTCATTCCGGATACGGATATATGTCGAGTGTCGCGAGAACTGTGCAGCGTTGCGCAAGCCATGCAGCTGGCGTGAGCTAATTGGTTGCGGAAATTATCGCACCTGTTAGCATTCTAAAGAGGTCGAACAAGTCGTAATGAAGCACGACGTCAGCCCCGGACAGGAAATGAACTCAGTTCAAACTCGCGCACTAAATGCGTTCTCGTTCTCCCTACTCCCTCAGCGCAGTGCTATCAGCAGCAACTGCTTGGTCTTCGCTGGCATGTTGTCTGAGCTTTTCCAGAAGGCAGATAATTTACCGGGAAGGGAGACGCGTGGACCCATTAAGCATAAGGTCGAGTGTCCAGCTGTGCAGGGATTCGATCCCAGTACCTTCTTCATACTTGGGTAGCCTGTAGAAGCCAGGTGTAGGTTCTACAGCGCTGCACGGTTCTAAGTATGGAACAGCGTAGGGCGGCGTATCCACGCCTGTCGACCCTCGCGTACACTAAGCCCTTATCTTGCCGCTTTAGAAGGATCTTGAGTGCCCCCCCCCCCCCCCAAAAAAAAAGAAATGAAAGCCTTTTCAAAGAGCCAGATTAAAGTGGCTGGCCTCGAATAACTGCCTCATTCTGTCGCGCCCGAGTTTGGAAGACATACGCCTGTCAAGCATTCTCCTTACGCGGCAGATCTTAGTTGTTTTTTCTTTCTTTTCTGTTCGAAAAATTTCGATAACTTATGCCTTGATACAAAAGCGTGATCATGTTGCTATAAAGGCCGCCTCACATACCTATGCTGATTCTAGGGTGTGGCTTGGCACCGTTTCCGCTCTCATTCTTCTGTGCGCTGCACGTCAAGGTTAAGACAAAATCGCCAGCCTGTTTAGTTAAATGTTCAGTACGTAGGCTAAATGCGCGCGGGTTTGGCCTCCCTTTCTTGGTAAGAAATTTTCAGCAAGATTTACATTATGACAAACTTATTACTTTCCGCGGAAAAACTGCACGGACATCCATTTTCGTGAGAAATGAAAAAAAGTGTGGACGGGAGAGCCATTTCCTATCCTGGTATCGCCACCTTCCTCAGGTACCCAGAAATCCATTTGTGTTTCGCTACAGCAGCTCAGACAACGATAACCTCAATAAGCGCTCCGCGCACGCTAACCTAGATGAATAATAATAATAATTGGTTTTGTGGAAAGGAAATGATGATGATGATGATGGATTTTTATGGCGCAAGGGCATCTATGGCCAAAGAGCGCCATGGCACAAGGTATTTTCGATTTCTCAAGGTGGGGTAAAAGACCCATTTTCCAAGCATTTCACCCTAAATAAGCCGAGCACCAGACCAGGGGAAAGCTTTTACCCATTGTATCACCGGTGGGTACCCGGCGGCACTGGGGATCGAACCCCGCACCTCCCAAAAAGAAACACGCTGTGCCGAAACCCGGGATCGAACCAGGGACCTTTAGATCTTCAGTCTAAATGGAAAGGAAATGGCGCAGTATCTGTCTCATATATCGGCGGACACCTGAACCGCGCCGTAAGGGAAGGTGTAAAGGAGGGAGTGAAAGAAGAAAGGAAGAGGTGCCGTAGTGGAGGGCTCCGGAATAATTTCGACCACCTGGGGATCTTTAACGTGCACTGAAATCGCACAGCACACGGGCGCCTTAGCGTTTTGGCTCCATAAAAACGCAGCCGCCACGGTCGGGTTCGAACCCGGGAACTCCGGATCAGTAGCCGAGTGCCCTAACCACTGAGCCACCGCGGCGTCTCTAACCTAGATGCCGCAGTGCTGTTTCTGTGGCATGCCTCTTCCGCAAGTGCTTGAATTTTTGGAAATTTTTTATTTTAAGAAGCAAGTACGATGAAGCTTTATTTTAATGTGGGTTGGATTGTCAAGTCGATAATACATTATGTGAGCGAGAAGTTTCGATCGTCAAGTGCAGAATTACACAGCACTTGCAAGCGGCTAATTTAGTTTTCACTCCTAGGCTACGAGTTTATACTACAAATTAGAGGGCAGACTGAAAGAAACGATTTCATAGAATTACCGCAGAAAGCTCGTGTTGCAAAATTTTCATCGCCACCGTGGTCTTCACAAGTCCTGCTAATCTCGCATTCAGAGGCGTCAATCGCAGCGCAAGGGCACGAACTACCGGAGCCCTTAACATGCAACTTCGTTATGTACTCAAACAGCCCCGTCATACGCAACGACATACTCAACTTACGCCAAGAAGGATCATTTGACTCCTCCTTCAAACAGAAAGGTGTCAGTCAAGAGACCCTTTCTTATTTTGCCAAATCTTTTCCTATTCTCTGTTTTTCGAAGGCCATCGGAAAGGATTTGTCCTGTGCCAGCCTTTATTTTGGCTAGTCGAGCATATGAGGGTGTGTTGGCCCTTAGTGACAAACGTGTTCATTGCGCTTTCCGCACGGGAGCCTTTTGTCGCGCCGTGTGACAAGTACGAAACATTGCAGAATACACCAGCTTACCATTCATATTCCATGCTCACGTACGCCACAATTTCCCAGCTATATGCGTGGTATCGGATGCTTCAAATAAGTTTTATGATCCACGAGGATTCGCGCCTGCACTAAGTCCGTGGCCACCAAAACCGAAGTAACGTACTGTCTGATGCAAAAGGGACGTGTACCACTCGAGCTTCGGGTAGAATTAATTGCCACGTCATATTTCGACAGTGTCCACCGTCCACATGGGAGGCGGTTTTCAGCTAGAAGCACGTCAGTCTGGTCTTTTTGATCTGTACGCGGCCAATTCTTGTTTGGTTAAAACACCGAAAGATGTCGCAGGGGCAGCGAGCCCCGCAGTAGCGCGTGGTATACACCACTTTTGCTCCCGACTGTTCCTATAGATCTGACGCCCCGCTTGCATTATCTCACTGCCTGCATTCGAGGTAGTCTCTGCTAGGGGTTGCAGGCGCACAAATTAACTTCAAATGCACGTAAGCGCGCAGGAGGTACAAACAATCTAAACAGGAAACGATCCAAACTGAGGAAGTTTGGCAAAAGGCAAATATTACAACTCAGCTGTATATAGCAGACACTCTCTGATGACGAAAACTTCGCTGTATTTTGCGTCGTAACCAAAACATTCACTGCTCACCTGCTGCACTACAATATTGTCCAGATGTGCTCACGCCATAAACATCATGTGCGCCTAGGAGCGAGCGCTCTTGAGACTCGGCCACCAGCACTTAGGTACGTTCGTTAGAGGGACTGGACTTAGATGAAGAAAAACTTGAGGGGGTAGTGACGTCACGTGCGGCCTTGCGGACTTTCCACCCTTCGTAAGCGAAGTCCTCTTCAAGCCGTTCCCTTCCCTCTGTCATTGTGTAGGGACGCCAAAGTTACGCGCTGTGATGCTCTCCATGTGCTGTTGTTGCCCTCGCAACAACACTCCCTCCTCTTCCCTTGTCGTTTCTCTTTTGATCCCAACTTCCTCAACCCGTCGTTTCGGTGATATCAGAAGAACGGAAGTTTGGGCATGTTGGTACTGCTTCATAATTTTGATTTTGCAACAGCACAACACAACGAGGACAAGAGCGAGCAGTCTTTGTGTAACTTCTGGCTCTTGTCCTCGTGTTGCGCTGTTGCAAAATTATGAATCGGTGATATCACTCAGCAAGGTGAACAGTTACACGAGCCTAGCGAATTTCTTTTCCTTACCTAACCACATTCCCTCCCAGCTACACATGACTGCCATGGATCGGTCCGTTCCAATAAGACCCACCATGAGCTTTCACAACGCATGATCCTTCCCTAACTTTTTTAAATTTCTTTCGAAATTGTCACGCCGCGCTCCTTCATAACTTCGATTCTGTTTTTCCTAAGCGGCTGGACAGCTGATTAACAGACACCCTTGTCTGTTTATACCGCATACTTACTCAACGTCCAGATGTCGGCATCCACTGGCGGACCATTTTTGTCTTTTGCGATGCGCAGGCCTTACGGAGCAGCTTTACCGAGGTATCCAGCGGTCGCAGCATGCATGCATTCCTCCAGTAGCGTAGTCTATAGGCCTAGCACGGATAGGCCGCAAATTTTTTTGTAAAAGCGCGTCTTGCTTCCGAAAGCACTTGGTCATCACTGGAAAAACTGCGTGACCAGATTGGTCGCATATCAAACAATTCTCACTCCGGTTTTACTCTCCCTCAAAACCATGGACAGGAAACAAGCGACAACGTTCAAGCTTTATTCTGTGGCTGTAATTTTTCTAATCTATCGCATTTTCACGGGAAGACGGCAGTGCTAATCCGAATAGTGCCCGGCCCGTGACATCCGCTGCCTATTTCAAATGAACGTCTACACAAAAATATTACGTGAGGTTTTCAACAACCAGAAGGTGACGTTTCGAGTTTCACAAAGCAGCGTTCCGTTTCTAACCCAGTTTTTCCGGATCTGAGTGTAAGTTAAGCGGACGTCCATTCTCCAATCAGTTGAATGTCACAGCGTGTAAACATGACATCATGCGTAAGGCGGTAGCAGCCTCGAAATCACTGTCTACAGTTAAAAGCATTCTCTATGGCAGAGCCCATTTGATCAACGGTTTTCACCGAAAAAAAAAAGCCTACAGGACAGTTACCATCATTCCGTGACAGCTAAGTGACAGTAACCGAAATTCCGCGAGAGCTGTCGATGTACAGTCGTGACTCGTTAATATAAGACCCGTTAATATCAATGACTCAAATTATGAACAATGGCGGTGGGGAGGCGGGGGGGGGGGGGAGGCTTTTTCACGTATTTAAACCTCTTTAAAATAGACACCCGCCGTCTGGGCGATGGACAAGTGGAAAATGCACCGGGCCCATTGGAGGCCGTGTATTTTTGTCCCGTTAGTATGTACGGCGATGAGAACAATATCACTGCTACCCCAACGCGATGTTTAATTTTCTAAATCTTGAGTACAGGACATAAGAGGAATGTAGTGAAGAAGTGCAGATGACTAAGTTATGGCTCTTTTATTTTGCGGTTTCGCGCTTTAATGTGCAAAGTTGCCCAGTCGACGTACAGTAATGGACAAAAGTTTGCGGGATGCGGAATCAAGGAAAAAAAATTATTTCTGCGTTGCCTGGCTAGCCATTCAGATGGTATTTTTCAAGCAGATGGAGCACACCTGTCTCGTGATGCTTCTATATATTTCATTCACCTGCTATGTCTAACTGCACCAGAAATAAATTTCTTACCGTGAGTCCGCATCCCGCAAACTTTTGTCCATGACTGTACCTCACGATTTTCCGTATTGCATCTGTCGACGTAGAAAGTCGCATATTGCAGCTTTCAGCCGACTGACTGCTGATATGCACTAGCGGTTCGTGGACGTGAACAGTCGTAGTAGTTGTTCGCCCATTTAACCATGAGACGCCATCAAGCGTATCGGAAGCCACTAGACGCATCCAGCTGCATCGCATTATTTCAAGCGTGATAGCGACCAGGATAATGGGCTCGTAACTCCCGTAATTACGTCTAGCTTCAACTTCACCCGCCACCACTATGCGCAGAAGCAGACCTTCATCGTAGCGTTTTTTTCTTCTTATTTGTTTTTCTTTCCGACTCGCTATTGCGGTTGATTTGCTTTATAGACCGTTTTGCTCTGGAACCTGAGTGTCCATATTAACGATGCATTTTCGTTTAGCGACATACTGATCAAAGAATCAGAGAGCGACATGCATATATGTATTTATAGACCACTCTTTTTATTTTTCACACAATCGCTCTTCAGCGTAGCACTTCTTCCAGTCCTTGATAGTTACGAAGCCTTGTGATCAGAGAACTGGCAGGCGCTGTGTTTGAGGTGTTGGGCCAGTGCCGATTTTCAAAGACGAAGTCTGTGCACATGTTTCGCGAGCTCCTCGTAGCAGTGGGAGGAGTTACGAGAGAGAGAAACTGTGCGGTTGCTCCTGACGTCACTGGGTTCGGACCACTATGCGTAGTAATGAGCGACACTAGCGTAACCCTCCTCCTTACACGGTGGTTACCCTTGTTACCACACTTTGGTTACGACGGCTGCTACTACGACAACGCCGACGCTAAACCCAAGAAACGGGCCTTAACAGATGTCGCTGTAAAAGTTCAGTTATGCAATGCGCAGCTAGATCGGCACCCCCTCCTCCGACGACCAGATACCTCCCGGAGTTACCGATAGATTCGCACCTGCTCGAGAAGTTTATTTGCAGTCTACATATGTTCAGCCGCAGTCAAAAACTCTTTATTTGATTACCGTCCTTTCCTGCATCCTGGAATAGATGTACGCATGCAGCCTTATTGTGACTGTGCTCATTATGCAGTGCAGCATTGAATCTCAAGCAATGTGCCTTGGATGCAAACAATTTATATTTCTTCGATATAGTCACCTTTCATAAACGTCGAACGGCGGGCGTACGTCGGAAGGTATCTTGAAATATTCAATAATGGTATAACTGTTCTAGCATAGCGGGGACCTATTAGCTTAAATGTGGACCGGACCAGTCGGATGCCAGGTGCGCATGCGTAGTAGGCGCACCCCGTTAAAACATCTCCGCCATGCCACACGATGTGAAGGAGAACACTTGAAGCTCCCAAAAGAGATTTGCTTAAAACTTCACTGCATTTTTTTTTTTGCTGAGGAAACGTCACGTTCTATTTTACACGTTGGATTGTCACGGCCATTCCAATATCCAGTGTAATCACCCATTTCTTCTGAAAATTAACCTCAATTATTATTGGCGCTGCTTCTCCGAATACAAGTGACCATGCGCGGCATGTGTTGAGATTTGATTGCATCAAACTGCATTAAATTTGGCACAATAGTGATCTACACTTAAAACTCCGTGAATCATGCTCTATTCCCGCGGCAGCAAACGCCCAGACACACTCTGCGCACCTTGTGAACAGCGGGGACGCGAATAAGAAGCGCAGTACAAGGTGCAGTTAAGTCAAACAATACCAGTACAATTAGCTGAATGCGGCAGCTAGATAAAGCAGGAAAATGCAGAAGAAAAATGAGGAAACGGGCGACACAACGAGTCGTGGCAGACAATAGATTTAGCGTAGGGTGATCTGCTAAAACGAACCGGTTCCTCTAGGCACCAGCTGCGCATGCGCAAATTGCCACGAGGTGCACATTCCTGCCACTGAGCAGGTGCAGCTGGGTCCCCACGGAAGCGGATCACAGTAGCGGATCACGCTATGATAAATTCCTCTAATGACATCAGTATTGCTTATGTAGAAGATGCTGTTGTCTGTGGTGCAGCCAATTTTGGTTAAGACCAGTGCCAACGGCACAATCATCTCTCCCCCAATAACATATTATTCATGCTGAATGAAATCTTTATTTAATGCAAACAAGTAAGCACTAGTAATCATTGACACTTTGACACAACTTTCGAAAGAAATAACGTTTATTAAAGAAAAAATTGTGAACAGTTAATACAATACCAAGGCTCTAGGAGGCCTAACCAGTGTAGAAAAAATGTTGCCTCTTTTTGCCTAAACGTTGTGAAAACAGTGTCATATCACGAGGGTTACAGGCCTGTCACCATTCGTAGGAAAAAACACTGTCAGAAAACGCTTCTGATTTTCAACTTTTCTGGCTGCATGATGGCTTAATTGTTGAATTATAAAAAATTGCTTGCATTATTGCAAACGTGTATAAGAAATTCGTACAACACAACACAGTCGATCACACGATACATTGGTGCCCGTTGCATAAGTTGCATATTTTGTGATTAACGGGATTCCAACTTTTGGCAGTGAAACCATAGGGTTTGTCATGCTTTAGGAACACAGCTTCTGACCTGGACAAAATAGTTATTCCTCAGGACATAACACACAGAATGTGGAGGCCACAAGCATGACTAAGGGTCATTCATTTACAAATGCATGAGTGAGAAAACAAAACCAGTAATTCAAAAACCATAACAAAACTATCAAACAAATGCATGAGTGATTGCACAAAATTAGTGTAAACTTAATATTTCCAACAGTATATCTAAAAACTTATGAGTATTATATCGCTGTAAAATGTGCACTAACATATTATACACGCACATCATAAGTATACTATATGTAATTGTGAAAAACCTTGTAGTGAATTGGTGAATTGAAATCTGTGACAGACTTCACTGCACTATAGAAAGCAGTCTGTTAAAAGTAGGCACTGTGACCGTAGTGGCCCATATCAAAAGCCCCACTGCCCACCAGCTGATGCCATACGAACAAAATGATGGGCAGTTTTCCATGCAGCCATCTACCGCTGCCTGACAAATATAGTCACAAATATAGCGACAAAGGAGTACATACATCAGTAAAAAAGAAGTAACAACACTACAATATACTCCCATCTCTCTGCTAATTTTATAGCTCAAGCAGCAGTCATAACCACACTTTGACTTCATCTTATTGTAATATAGTGCCAGCGGTTCGCACGTTCCACAACAAATGAAGCTTGAAACCACCTTGTTAAATTTTTCTCTTTCTGTAAGCATTTTCAGTGAAGCATTACACATACTGCCTTGGTCCTGCCATTGCTGGGTGAATAGGGCACCCCCGCTGCAAACTAGCATCTCCAATTTTGCTAGATCATCAGGCCACTTGAATCCAATCCTCAGGATCCCACAGCTTTGTATGTTCAACAACATGACCACACTTCTGCACAAAAGCTCCTTCAATGGCTCGCGACTGCTCCTCATTGAAGTGATTCTTCCAGTCTCCAATGATGCCTTTGCGCACCATAACTTCAGGTGGTGGTGGTGGTCTACTCAGTGGATAATCTTTTTTAGCTGTCCAGTTTTCTGGATCCTGATCTCCAAGTGCTTTCTTGTAATTAGTGTTCAGGTACTCCTTCATGCAATCAACACTACTGTTTTGGACAACTTCCTGGAACTTTGGCGAGTCAACAGAGAGCAGCTCGGGGTCCTTTACTCCAACAAACTTGGCTATCTTGAGCACAGCTGCACCAGGATCTTTTTTCATCCCTTCATAGGTCAGGAACAGGACATTTGGTTCCTGGACATGCGGGTACCAGGAGACAAGATGACCAAAGTAGTCTCCAAAACTTGTCGCCCCATCAATGAAGAGCCGTAGATACTCATCAAATGTGCCATCCTCAAAGTTATAAAGTTTGGTCTTTTTTGTGTGGTGATAGTAGGAAACGCAGCAATCCTTGGGGTTTCTCACAACATATATGTACTTTGCTTGGGGATGCTTTGGCAGCAGCTCATAAGGGAGATGGGTGGTAATGATCCTGGGCTCCGGCAAAGCAGCTATGACGTCTTTGCCAACCATTTCAAAGAAGGAAGTGGATAGGCCATAGTCACTCTCCTGAGCAGAGTTCTCGCCAACAAGCAGCTGAACAATACGCTTCGTCCAATTGGTACCACATTTTGGGAAAGTGTCAATGAAGATGTCGCCAGCAGACGCCTTGTATTCTAAGCAGGATAGCAACTTGGCAGGGTCGAAGCCATGTGGAAGCCGGATGCCATTCACGTCTTGGTACAGGGGCGGACGGCTCCGGCTACCCATGGTCAGTGCCTGAAGGCAAAGAAAAAATATGCTATCTGCACATTATATTAAGGTCACAAAATTCCGTACACCTCCTCCTGTAGTAACTTCATGCTCACTATTCACAGCCCTGCTTATCTTTTTGCCTCCTAATTTCGTTAAAACCTCTTTAGTCTAGGTGCAATGAATTATGAGTTAGTTTTTACGAAGCGCAAAAGAAACGATAAAACTGTACACTCATATCATGCTGGCTATACCTTTAGTGAAAAAAGGCTATTAATTTCATATTAAATTTTGTATTTTTTATGCATATGCTTAAATTGCAATACAAATGCTTTCTATATATGATAGAGGTAAGATTTTGAACAGACTTTCAAATATGTCAAAAATACGAATTTTGCCGCTTCGTATATTTAGTGTAAATTAAAAATATACTAAAAATATACATTAAATACATTACCATACATTAAAAATGCACTAAAGATATGCATTTAATACATCAAAAATATATTCACTTTGGCTTTAAAAACAGTCTACTAGTCGGCTTTACCTGATGAGACTGATTAATGTTGTCAGCAGCAGAACCAGGCTATAAGCGATAAGCATTAAGAGCCTATCCCTGAGAAAACGCGGAGTTGTCAATTAAGAGGTCTATTGCAAGGTCACGTGACGGAACTTTAACGGAAAGATGTCGCCACACAGCAAATGCCGACAGAAAGTGACGTCAGCAAACAGGAAGCGCTCCGACGAGCGCGATACTTGGCTTGCCTTATACCTGTATATAGCCCCCGAGAGACGACACATTATTTTGCCCGGTGAGGCGTTTTTTACGCAAAGACTGTGGGATCCCAGATTGTTACACAAGTTCCGGACTGGTCGCGTTCGAATCTGGGGACGATCTAGAACCGAACTGCTAACGGTAACTTGCGTCAGGCATTGGTATGGAGTCGAACTGTCAACCAACAAATAGATGGAATTCTATGCGAGCCGATCGGCCTTGCCAGTCGGGGTCCTTTTCACTGGAATATTCCGGCACGGAGGTGCCCAAGGCCCCTTGCCGGTGTAATGCTATCATGTTTTCCACACGTTATGTAAATGAGTAGTAATTGCTTCCTGCTAGAAGTTGCCATAAACAGGAGGACGATAAAAAGGGGGAAGTGTTCACTATTCGCTGAAACGTGATTTCGAGTACTAGATTGTTCCACGCCAGCTTGAAGTGTGCTGCAAATATGTTTACGCGAACTGTCCACGTGTTAGAATTGAAGTATACTGTGGATGAATTAATTTTGTATTTATGAAAGCACACTCTAAATGCATTGCACACATGCAAATGCGATTTCCCGAAACGCAATTTCCAGCACTAGATTGTTCTTTAATACAGCAGCTTTAATAGAGCTGAAAATATGTTTACGAGGGCTGCCCATTTGTTAGAATGAAAGTATACATTGGGCAAATCAATTTCGTATTTACGAAAATAGACTTTAAACACATTGCCAACTTGCAAATGCCATTTCCTTAAACGCAATTTTGAGCACTAGATTGTTCTACGGCAGTTAAAGGTGTGCTGCAAATATGTTTAAAAGGACTGCCCGTTCATTAGAATTCAAGTATACTTCGGTCGAATTAATTTTGTATTTAAGAAAGTACACTTTCAATACACTGGCAAGATGCTAAATAAGCATACATATTTGTTCATGTACTTGAAATGCGATCGAAGCATGCTTTAAGTGAGGTATTTTTGACAAATTTTAGGAATATATTTCAAATACCAAGCATGAAATTTCAGGAACCTATATTCTGCATATTTTTAGTGTATTCATCAATACAAAATATGTTTAAAATGCAAAATAAATATTCTGCCGTATATTACAAACGTATTAATTTTCACTAAGGGATAGTACTACATTACAATGGGTAATGCTAAGCCGAGAAGTTCACATTCAGCAAGCACACTAAGATAGATCAACCGTTGGTCAAGATCATGCTAAGTGTGCACATTCTGGGCTGTAAATACGTTTTGTTTTCGCTGGAAGACAAGATATTTTATATTTTTCACCCATACAGGCACATAAGCACCGCTCAAACAACACATGCAGCAGCATTCCATACGCAGCGCGCACAAATATAGAAAAATAATTGCACACTAATACAAGCTGCAAACAAAGTAGTCTCCAGTAAGCATTTTTAGTATTCCTATTTCATGCTTCAGCAGAGCTGCTGTTGGCCGGTCTCAGGATTTTTGTTGTTAATCTAAAGCAGAAAGAGATAAATATTGAATGAGAGGAAATGTGGATATAATTTAATAAGAATTTAACAGGTATTGAACGTACATACAGTATTGTGCGTTTTTATCGCTGACACTTTCAAAAATTTCCCCGCCCCAACCGCTGGCTGGCTCGTTTGCGGTGAAACTGCACACAGAGCTTGCGTATTATGGTAACTTTTGTATCGTAGCAAGTTTGACAATGGTACTTACTTAGTTCAGGCGCACATGATGCGAAAACGTAAGCGTCTACGAGAGATCGGCGAGCCAAAACCCGCAGACGACGCTTTTTCGCTGAGAACCGGCAGTGCGCCATCTGTTTGCGGTAGCGCAAAGCGTCCCGACTAGGCCGCCGAGGCGAGCGTTGCAAGGAGCGCGGGCTCGCCTCTTTAAATCAGTTGCTTTGATATTTTTCCGCTCAATTAGCCGAAAATGTTGTAAGCGCTTCAGTTGGAGCAGACGCAAATGCCGAACGGCATATTCAAAGGGCCCGCGCTCCTTGCAACGCTCGCCTGGGCGGCCTAGTCGTGACGCTTTCCGCTGCCGAAAACAGATGGCGCCACTGCCGGTTCATAAAGTGTAGAAGGGACGCATCCTATTTGATTAATGAGAAAATTAGAAGAAAGGGTGCCCAATGGATGTCAAAAGTAAATAAAAAGGATAGAAAAGCAGCCCAAAAATTCTGGAAACATCTAAATGCAATGAGTAATAAAACTAGGCTAGAACAAAGGTTTATTGTTACAGATGAGGGTATTCGACTAGAAGGGGATGAAGCAATAAAACACATAGGAACAAGGATGACGGAAAAATTTTCAGCAAAGCACGTGGTACATAATTTATCGAAGGAGGATAGACCGGTTACAGCAATAGCTTCAATTGAGCAAGGAGAGTGGGAAAGGGCAGAGAAGAAGGTTCCTAGTGGCACATCAACAGGACCAGATGGTATCCCGATTATGTTGATAAAGAAGTTAGGACCAAAATCCAAGCAAACATTAATACAGGTGGTGAACAAAATGATAGTGGATGAGAAAGTCCCCGATGAATGGCGATTAAGTAGAATGAACATGATATATAAGGGAAAGGGGGACAAAACAGACGTAAGTAACTATCGCCCCATAACAGTGACGTCTGTGGTTTACAGGGTGGTGATGCAAATTATAAAGGATAGACTGCAGGCTTGGGTGGAGAACGAGGGGGTGCTAGGGGAACTACAGAATGGGTTCCGGAAACAAAGGAGGTTGGAGGACAATCTATTTTCATTGACACAGTGTATAGAAATTGCGGAAAAGGAACATAGGCCCTTATTGCTAGCATTTCTGGATATTAGGGGAGCCTATGACAACGTTACTCAGGAGCATTTGTGGGACATATTGGGCACATTGGATGTGGAAAATGGAGTAATTAATCTTTTAAAAGATATATATAGAGGTAACAGAGTGCTCATAAAATGGGAAAAAAATGTATCAGGGCCTGTAGAGATACAGCGGGGGCTTAGACAAGGATGTCCTCTGTCTCCTTTGTTGTTCATGTTGTACCTGCAAGGTTTGGAGGCCAAGCTAGAGGGGAGCGGACTAGGTTTCAACCTATCTTTTTTCAAGCAAGGGGAATTGATTAAACAGACATTACCGGGACTAATATATGCGGACGATATAGTGATAATGGCTGACAACAAGGAAGACCTGCAGAAGTTGTTAGACATATGCAGTACAGAGGGAGATAGATTAGGCTTCAAGTATAGTAAGGAAAAATCTGCAGTCATGACATTTAATGAAGAGGGCGGCGAGCATAGAATACAGGAGTTCGTGCTAAAAGTAGTGAATGAGTACAAGTATCTTGGGGTGTGGATAAATAACAGTGTTGAGTATCTGACAGAGCATGAAAAATATGTAATGAATAAAGCTAGTAGGAATGCAGCTGTCATGAAAAATAGGGCACTGTGGAATTACAATAGGTATGAGGTGGTAAGAGGGATCTGGAAAGGGGTGATGGTCCCTAGCCTGACCTTCGGGAATGCGGTCCTGTGTATGAGGCCAGATGTTCAAGCAAGGCTGGAAATTAGGCAACGGGGAGTAGGGAGGTTAGCTTTGGGAGCACATGGCAATACACCAAATCAGGGGGTACAGGGTGATATGGGATGGGCGTCTTTCGAGAGCAGAGAGGCTAGCAGTAAGATAGCATTTGAGGAACGATTGAGAAGGATGGAGGAAAAGCGGTGGGCTAGGAAAGTTTTCAGATACCTGTATATAAAGAATGTTGACACGAAATGGAGAAAGCGAACTAGAAAATTGACAAGCAAATATCTGGACAGTAGTAAGGGGGCAAATCAGCAATTATCGGTTAAGAAAAAGGTTAAAGGAACAGAGAGAGCTTTGTGGAAAACAGGGATGCTGACGAAATCGGCACTAGAAACATACCGGACCTTTAAACAGGAAATTGTCAAAGAAAATATCTATGATAATTGTAGGGGAAGTTCTTTGTTGTTTGAGGCCAGGACTGGAGTTTTGCGGACTAAGACGTATAGAGTCAGGTACCAGGAGATAGACACTTTGTGCATTGCGTGCGGAGAGGAGGAGGAAACAGCTGAACACTTGATACTTTTCTGTAAAGGGCTTCACCCTACAGTGGAAGGCAGCGGGGCTGACTTACCCAAGGCATTGGGGTTTAGGGATAGTGAAGGGAAAGTGGATTTTAAGAGGTTAGAAGTAACCAAGCGGAGATTATCTGATTGGTGGCTAAAAGCAAGACAGGAGTAAAATTTCACAAGACATGGCTAGGTGGCTTGAGCCACCGCCCGATGTAAAGGGTTCAGCCGTATCCATCCATCCATCCATCCATCCATCCATCCATCCATCCATCCATCCATCCATCCATCCATCCAGTGAAAAAGCGTCGTCTGCGGGTTTTGGCTCGCCGATCTCTCGTAGACGCTTACGTTTTCGCATCATGTGCGCCTGAACTAAGTACCATTGTCAAACTTGCTACGATACAAAAGTTACCATAATACGCAAGCTCTGTGTGCAGTTTCACCGCAAACGAGCCAGCGGTTGAGGCGGGGAAATTTTTGAAAGTGTCAGCGATAAAAACGCACAATACTGTACTTAAAGTACTCATAGCAAAAAAAAAAACTTCACAACAGCAGAAATGACACCTCATCCTGCCATAACGGTTAACATTTTTGGGATTCTTTCCTAATTTTGCAGGTTTAAAGTTGCGGTCAGTTCACGCGAAACTTACTGCACACGACAGCCAACAACAAATAGCGCAAATGGGCCACCTCCGAGAACTTTTCCCTTCCGAGTGCTCTATCGTTATCTTCAGAAGCGTGCACAAGTAGACGAAGTTAAAGACAGCACTGCCAATACGCACGGACGGCTAACTCGCCTTGGTCTCGGTACCGAAATGTACGACATAAGGACGCCTCAGAAGTATCACGCAGCGCGTTTGAAATTTCAAGCCGACCGCGCTACGCTTGCAGTGAATTCAGAGATTACGCAGTGATAGCAAGCGAAACTTTTTTCGAATTAACGAAACCCTTAGCTCTGCGACCAAGTATACTCGGCTGATGATCAATGGGCAAATAAAAAAGAATAGCCTAAGGAGAGCATTTAACGTTCGCAGTATTAAGCGCACGTGCCGAAGAAAGTGAAACTCAAAACCTAATGCAAAGGCGCGAGCTGCTTCCCGCATCGCTATCCGACGCCAGCTTCCGCCTCCGTGCAATCCAAACGCACTCACCTGCTGCGCTTGGCGACGTCTGTGCAAGTAGCCTCGTGAGCGACTTCGACAGCTTCCTTTATTCGTTCCGTCGACAGGTAATCTAGAGCGCGGCTTTGACGGAGTTGTTGACACAGCTGCACAATTGCCTACGGTCAAAGTTCCAAGAGAGGCGACACTGACGACAGAGCTGGATGAGGGACGATCCGGCGTGCACCTCGAATGCGCCGCCTTGTTCACTCTCGCCTGCCGTTTGCCCAGAGATGTAGTTGAGCCTTTGGCCGGCAGAGGCACTACTGTACCAACCGCGCGCAAAACTTGGCGCCAGATTCAAACTAACGAAGCCTTCAGCTTCATCTCTGCTCTCCACAATACCTGTGCGGAGATCATCAGGGCAGTAAAAGCAGCGAAAATTTAGAGGTTTAGCTACTCAATAGCAGGCAGGCAGATCCTCAGTGACCTAGGGGAGAGCGAGAGGAAACCCTCGCATACTTCAGAGCTAAACCACTTAGACACACGGAAGCATCTCAGAATTTCCAGTATACCTAAAATCATGCACCCGGAGCATGATAAAGAAAGTAGAAGACATAGAGCTCGAACAATAATGAACAATCGTGCCCGGGACCCGCCGGGTAACATAGCCTTCTGCGAGTAACATAGCCTTCTGATAGTAAGTTAGCTGTTCACAATATTTGTAAGGGGTGGTCTCCAGTCAAGCCGCCAAGTTACCAAGAAGATGCCCCTCAAGCAGAGGGGTCTCCTTCATATAGGCACCTGCTCATGAGGGCTTTCCGCGGAATGAGGCTGCTCACAGCCTCGCTCGAGAATTACACATCCGAGGTGCTCTGGAAGTGCCCCTGAGTGGGAATAAAGACCCTCTCATAACGTATAAAGATATAGCCGAAACACCTAGACTGGATAGGAGAACACTCTCACTTCCGGACAGGTCACTCACTCCAAAGGAGTGCAGGGCCTGGGAGAGGCTTCAGGTCAACAGATTCTTTCCGTACTATATACTACACGATGAAGACACTGGGGAGCCTGAGCTCTGCAGTAGCTGCCACAGAATGAGTTCGCAAAATCTCTTAGATTGGTAGTGTCAGGATTCTCCTGGGGCTAAATCACAAAGCATCCCATACCTTGCCACCTGGGAAGAGCTGATCCGGAGCCACGGCCCGGATCAGCAAAGACTCATCATCCGTCAGGCGGAGACAGCTTACTACAAGACTCTCTCCGCGGTCTCCGGTGCTGAGAGCCCGGCTGGGAGGCACCCCCTCCTAATTGCAGCGCCCCGACAGTGAGGTAGATGATGATGGAAGTTAATTCATTCATTCATTCATTCATTCATTCATTCATTCATTCATTCATTCATTCATTCACCTCTGCGTTTTTTGGACAGAAGTTTACACGGGGTTCTGCTGCCGGAAAGGTCACACCGCCATGCTTCTTCTAAAGCGTACGTGCAGACATGTTTTTATACATTGTTTTCTTCGTGCTTTTTTCTGCCTAACTTCCTCTCTTTTTTTTCTTTCTTACGGTCCTCTTCTGTTTCCTGTTCTTATTGTTTATTTCTGAAGGCCTATCCTATCTTTATTTTTGTGAGGCTAGCACGCGAGCACTCGCAAAATTGTTCTTAAAGGGCCACAGAAAGGGGTGCTTGAGCTTGGCTTTAAAATGCTTGCGCTATGTAGAGTACAGACCACCGAGCGTCCATGCCGCGTACGAGACCTCAAAAGCGAGCGGGAAATTTACAATACATATTTAAAAACTCCCGCTTTCGCACCTCGCGGCGACGTGCGGTGCCGGCCTTTCGCACGAATACCTGGCAGACGACGTGACGCCTTGCATATGACGTCAGCAGCCGGGGGTTATCATTGGTTCACAGCGCCAAATTCTTTCAGACGTCACGCGCTACCACGGCCGCGGCCACTCCGCGCGCTCCGCAGCCGGCGGAAATAGGGTAGGGGCCGAGTGAGTGGGGCCGGCGAAGGAGCGCCGCCGTTTTGGCGTGCGAGAAAGGGAAAGGCGCGAAGACGCGGAAGTTCAAATTTCGTCTGCATATAACTCAGCTTCCACAAAACGCATTAAAATAATTTTTGCTTGGGGATAATTATGAACCGTCGTCTTTTAACATCCCAGACATATCGCACCTTTATTGAGACCCCCTTTCTGGGTCCCTTTAAGGATAGTCTTGTGAATGGGAACCCAGGTATTTTGCAGACTTTTTGCCCACCTACCTCGCAGTGACACGCCTCTTTACCTTGTTTAGGCAAATAGCACGCCCACCCTTCTGCGTGCATGAACTCATTTTGACTCCAGGAAATGAACTAGAGTATATCAAAGAAACCTGCACTTGTGACCGGCACTTACTCAACGCATCACTTGCACGCAATATGCAGGTATGCAAGCTTTTCCAGCTTTATACATCTTCGTCATCTTTCAAGAAATTGACGAACACTCGATCCTCACGCGTCACTTCTGTACTGTTCATTATGTGTAAGCCTTTTAACCCGCGTTCATAAATTGTGCTCTTGGTGCTTAACTAAAAATCAACGTGAAAGACAACATCCCAAACTAGTAACAAAGAACAAACGCTGGCTGGAAAGGCCTAGCAACCATCTGTTCTTTATCTTTTCTTTTTGAATTCGTGTGCTGGGCTGGTTTCAAGTTAATCACGAAATCCCAACTAGCCCAGCGTTCACTATTTTCATGATCATCAGCAGACTAAGCGAGTTCACATCAGGATGAAGGCGTCTCCTATATCTTTCCAATTAACCCTGTCCTGTGTCAGCAGAGGCCTGGTTATCAACGCAAACTTTCTAAAACCATCCGCCTGCAACCGCCTGCTACGCTTGCCCTCTCTTGGAATCCACTCCGTCACCTGAAGGGACCATCGGATATGTCCCTTTCGCATTACGTGCGTTGCCCATTCCTATTTCTTGTTGACTTAAACTAGGATGCAATTAAATCACGTTTGTTCCCTGACAGACTCCGCTCTTTTCCCGTCTCTTAACGTCAAACCCATCAATTTCTATTCCATAGCTCGAAACGCTCTCCTCAGTTCAATATAAAATAAATACTGAATAAAGCACAGCAGTTCTCTTGAACAGTGTTTACTATGATGTTAAGGCTGTGGGTAATTACATACAACGCGCCTAGAAAGGTGCGGTGGCACATGAACGAGTGGTATCAGTACGATGTCTGTTTCAATCCATCCTTCCCGAGCAGTGTTTCGTAGTAAGCTGTTTTTCCGTTCCTTTTAGTGTCTTTTTTTCTTCACAATTACGGAAAAGGAGAAACTGGTCTTTTCCGGTGGTACCGTTTATGTTGGTTTCTAATGAAATGCTAGCTTTTTTTCAAGGAATCTAGATGTGATTGCACATTTTTCACGTCTACAACCCTTCGTCGAAATTGTACTGTTACCTACACTGACACAGTGTGGTTACTTCATGGAGTCATAGACGCTGTACAATTGCAATCATCCAAACGCGCCGAGCGAGCGATGATTTGTGGGGCATTTTTTCGCGCAGCTTATCTAGTCTACCCGAAAATGGTGCTCTGAAACGTTAACTAAAGTTTAGGAAAGTATGACGTAGAGGACTTTAGCAGGCTGCTAGATGTGAAGTTCGTGGAATAGCGCATATAAAGAAACGTAACATAAAGTGCGATTGAACCGCTTGCGGCGCACTGCACGCAGCGCCCACCAAGTATTCGCGCATATGTCCCCTGAATGGTTTCTACGGCTGCCGGCACGCTGGTGTAGTGCAGCATGACGACTGGCCGCTGACGGTCGGCCGCTTTTGCGATGACCCCCACGGGCTCCCGAAAGAGGGCTCTGTGGGGAAACGAATTTGACAGTATCCATTTAGACGTCGATATAGCACAGCCACTCTCCCTGAACCCATAAGGTTTATAGATAGCAAAGCTGATGCGAATGAATCTGCGATAGACGTTAATTGGTTTGTTTGTTTTTTTCTGGGGGGGGAGGAAATGGCGCAGTATCTGTCTCATATATCTTTGGACACCTGAACCGCGCCGTAAGGGAAGGGATATAGGAGGGAGTGAAAGAAGAAAGGAAGAACAGGTGCCGTAGTGGAGGGCTCCGGAATAATTTCGACCACCTGGGGATCTTTAACGTGCACTGACATCGCACAGCACACGGGCGCCTTAGCGTTTTTCCTCCTTAAAAACGCAGCCGCCGCGGTCGGGTTCGAACCCGGGAACTCCGGATCAGTAGTCGAGCGCCCTAACCACTGAGCCACCGCGGCGGGGCAAGATAGACGTTAGCAAAATGCGGTTCGAAGATCGGTGCCTGAAAATCATGGTGGTGACTGAAAAATTTGTCAAACGTAAAAATCACTAGAATTTATATGTAAAGAAAAATAATTCAGAACATTGTAGCGCTTGCAGGCGACGAACGAAGAGAGGACGAGACACAATGTTCAGAATGTCAAGCCAACTTGCCCAGCAGCACACCCTGCTCAAGAAAAATAACAAATGTATAGACATCTAAGTTTCACAGATTGGTTTAAAAATATGAAGAAAAAATACGAATCATGGTGGCACCTGCCAGCACCCCGTTTCAAAGGGGACACTCTTAACATCCATCCATCCATAATGTCCGTCCGTCCGTCCGTCCGTCCGTCCATCCATCCATCCATCCATCCATCCATCCATCCATCCATCCATCCATCCATCCATCCATCCATCCATCCATCCATCCATCCATCCATCCATCCATCCATCCATCCATCCATCCATCCATCCATCCATCCATCCATCACGAGAAACCTATCATGAGAAATTTCGCCTCTTTCTCACGTATATACGGAGTTCTAAAAACCTCGATTATCAGGACCAGTATGTTTTGTTGAAAGTGAGTAAGGCTACGAGCATGCACACACTAACCAGCCTCCTTTGCACGATGGTTTTATTACGAAGGTGGTCACACAACAGGCACAAAAAGATTATTTTTAATAGACTGCGGCAATACATCGATGGCACAGTATGTTACTTTGTTACAGTACACTATGCTAACGCTTTGTTTTGTGTCCTCTCCTTTCTTGCCTGTCGTCGTTCTGCGCTGCTCCGTGGCTCGCTCGTGATGTTTGTGACATTGCCATTTTTTTCTTGATCCAGTACCTGATATCGGTTCTGTCTTCGCACAAACCAGCATGAATTTGCAAGTCAGCTCTCAGAAAAGGATCGGTCTATGCCAATGTCCCATATGTAAACAGCACCATAAATTTTGGTCCAACTCAACCACCGGCACATTAGCTCAACTTTGCTGTACATTGCTTCAAAAATACGCTTGAAGTTCTGACCAAAGCAGGGGTGTTGAAAAAATTAATGTGAATTAGCTCAGCTAATCCAGGATATACAAAGCGAAAGCTATCGGCGTTCACTGTGTTCATTGGCGTTGGCGTTGACAATGTTCTAGCCGGCCACCTGCGCCGTGCGTGATGTCACTAGTGCTCCGACATACGCCGGCTCGCGCGAAGCGCGGTGTTGACTAGCGTAGTGAAGTTTTTTGCTTCAAAACTTCTTAACAATGGCCCACAATATATGAAGCAGCGGCTCGCATTCACGCAATGAACACCAATGTTGTAAACGCCAGCTCTAAAAGCAAGAAATGACGGCCGTCCTAGTGGCTCCACCTGTTGTGCACGGTGCGAAATGCTCCCTGTAAGCGGTGAGTATACCCCTGTCCTTGTGTTTAACAAATTTATTAAATTGTTCTTTTTATTGACATGGTCATAAAAGGAGATGTTGGGGCCTGATAGCTGCCCTGGCTACTCCTTTTCGCATAAGGCAAGAAAATACACTGGAACTGGTGAAATTGATTTCAACAAAGCACAAGTGCATTCAACGCAAACAATTCAGAATACAGATAATACAATCCAGACGCCAGTAATATTATCATGAAAGATAAAATATGCTATCAGCAATGAAGTGTTCAAATCACATCACGTTAAAAATATGCTGTAAACCAAAATATGTCCTAATCACAGTAGAGAGTTAGGCTAGTTGGTAACGATCCATCTTGCAGTAATCACAGTAAACAAAACCCAAATATACAATAAATGAGAGAGAAACAATGAACAACAACAATAACGATAAGGGCAATATGTAAGACATCATAGTAACAGAAAAAAATTTACTGCCAGGGTACCCATAATCATCTAACTTGCAAGCATACACTGTAGAGCTTCAGCCGAGAAAGATAAGTGCAGAATCTACTCAAGCAACATATCTAGAAACTCCAAAGAATGCTTTAACGCCTATTTAAGCGTTTGTAAACGAAACTAGTTCTCCACGGGCCCATCAAGGGTTTCCATTGTTGCTTTTCAACATCAACTGCGCGTTCAACAGTCCGGCCAAAGCCTTTTCTTTCTCCGGGTATTTCCATCCTGTCTCCAGGAGCCCATAACCTCGCGCAGCCGTACATGCAAGGGCCCAATGTCGTCTTCTGGGCTAAGGCCTAGTCTGAAAACCGTTCGTAGAAGCTTCACAATCTCATCTTCATTCTTCAAGGCTCGCTTTTCCAAGATACCATGGTTCGGGGACCATCGGATAAATTGATCATTTACAAGTTGCAGCCAACACCCGTCGTCCACACAGCGTCTTCCAACAAAGAGGTCATGCCTCACATGGCTCTCCGGGAGAGTGGACGAGAGCCAGTTGAGAGGAACGAAATCCTCCCAGTCGAAGTCGTACGGCTCAACGGTGAAGGACACCTTCCAGCCGCCGCTCTTGGTGGGGACACAGACGTCTAGGGCCCCAGAGTTGCCAACCTCGCGAATAAGAAATGGCTTCGTGTTGCCCCCTTTCATAGGAAGTGCTCGCTCCATGCCTATGAAGGCCACGCCGATGTCCACGAGGCGGTCACCTCCGTCGGGCAGCTGCACCAGAAGCGCGACATGGGAGAGCCGGGTCTTCGCGGGCGAATCATCCGACGTCGCGATACGGAAACGGGCCGGACGGGCAGCACACGATAGCCGAGTGCCTCCAGCAGTCGACCGAACAGGCAGTTGAGCTCGTAGCAGTAGCCTCCGCGACCTTTGAGCACCTTGGTCAGCACGGCTTTGGTGTCAAGGAAGATGTCTCGTCCCAGCAAGCTGTCCACATTTTCAAAAGGAACCCGTTCTAAATGGGCTCTGATCAGAGTGTTCAGGTGGTCCAGATTCGGCTCGACGGGACGGATCACTCCCAGATACTCCAGGTAATCTTGCACTGCCTGTTCCGGGAGGGGCTCCATCTAGGCTCCTGTGGGTGATGCCGACACAAGGTTTTTACCTGCAACACAAGTCGTACACTGAGCTATTTCCAGAACACACTTCTTTCCGCGCCGCTGAGAATTCTACTTACTTGACTACAGGCGCCTGTGGACCGCCGGTGTCGTTGGCTGCTACAAACACATGGTCTCGCAAATAAACACAATCAACGAGTGAGTGTCGGAGTCACCTCGTTAATTTTGTGATCGATCTCTTTCGTCCTAAGGCTCCGCTACAGAGGTACTCGCTAACAGTTCCGACCTGTAAGCCCGTTCACATAGTCTGGAAAAAGGTCGAAGCTCTATGTTGTTGTCTCACTAGTGTCGCAGCATGTGTGCGAGTCATGGATAGAAATATGTCGTTGGAGCGAGGTCATCGCTATAGGCGCAGCTGCGTAGTTGTCTCTGACGGTAATAACAGTGTAAAATCTCGGGAGGATATATTTTTCGCTTATTTTTACTTCACCTATCTCCCTTTCTACAGGTGTTCTGAGCATGCACGCATTGCTTCAATGATAAGCATACAAAAAGCGGCGCGCGCAAAAATAATGTTTCGGGGTACGGCTTGGAATGGACGGTTCTAATGAGCCTGATGGTTCCCTAGCTGTCGCTAGTATGCCGTGTTTTTTTTTTTTCAGGGAAGATCTTTAACATCGAAAAGTGTAGTTTAAAAAAATTTTTCTGCATTAACTCAACTGCAACTTACGTTGTAAACATGAACTTATAATTACTGCACTGCTGGCTATCTCTAGAGAAATCGGAGGGTGACGCACTCGTTAGCTCAAAGCTGTCTTATGTTTCTCGAGTTGTAGATTGAGTAGCCACAGCCGAATTGCGGTAAACGACTTCGCCGTCGTATATCGCACTCGATGTGGTGACCATGGTAGAGAGAGGTTGGGCAGACGCTTCTTGAAAATGACAAAGTGAACAAGGGAGGGGAAGGCCTCGGGGTGCTTGCCATCGTTCATCATCGTGCCATCGTTCATCAACGTTCATCATTGGCAGGGTTGAAATAGGGTCTTCGTCGAGGTGCAGTTGTAATTATCACTCTCTTTTCTACCCCCTGGAAGATCTTGGAAGTCTGGTTAATTTTTTTTTTAAGTCAGAGCTACGTCCGTTGAATGTGAGGCGTGTCTCAATATCTTGTAGCACTCAGCTAAGGAATAACCTGTGCAGGCGCCTGTGTGCGGCCAAAAAAGGCTGTTCGAGGCGCACGATATGCGGTGCCGGAGCTAACAGAGAGACGTGCTACCCATAAACCAGGTCCTCGCCGACGACCATAAATAGGGGTACGCTCACCTACCCACCGACACCCTCGATCCCCCTCCCCACACTATCCTCACCATCCTATACAACATAAATTATTGGAAATTTAAGTCTCAGCTAGATTAGTGCGAAATGCTTATCCAAGTCGGAGAGTTGAGTACAGTAGGGGGTAAGGGATGGATTGTACAGTGTATAGGTGTGCATTACGCACGGTATCCAATCCATCCATATATGGCAGCCATCTGGCGTGATAGCTGCAATGAGGGTAACAAACGAGGGGAGTTCCAATTAGCATGGTGCACAGCACCTGTTCCCTCCCCCCTTATGACGTCACTAGTGACGAAAATTCGGCCCTTTACTCATCTCACTACCCGCCGCTGTGGCTCAGTTAGGGCGCTCAACTACTGATCCGGAGTTCCCGGGTTCGAACCCAACCGCGGTGGCTGCGTTTTTATAGAGGCAAAACGTTAAGGCGCCCGTGTGCTGTGCGATGTCAGTGCACGTTAAAGATCCCCGGGTGGTCGAAATTATTCCGGAGCGCTCCACTACGGCACCTCTTTCTTCCTTTCTTCTTTCACTCCCTCCTTTATCCTTCCATTACGGCGCGGTTCAGGTGTCCAACGGTACATGAGACAGATACTGCGCCATTTCCTTTCCCCAAAAACCTATTAATAATATTATTATTATTATTATTATTATTATTATTATTATTATTATTATTATTATTATTATTATTATTATTATTATTATTATTATTATTATTATTATTATTATTATTATTACTCCTCGCACTTCGTGCTACGCCAGCGCCGCGCAACCGGAACACGTGGCCTTAACAACAGTCACTGTAAAAAAGTCTTGTCAGCTACCTTTGCATTTCTTCCTTTCTTTTTTTCTTTCTTTCTTTCTTTCTTTCTTTCTTTCTTTCTTTCTTTCTTTCTTTCTTTCTTTCTTTCTTTCTTTCTTTCTTTCTTACGGTATTGTCCCGGCGGTACCTGTACTCGAGGCGTGCCGCTGTTCTGCGCTTAATGTGCTGCTTATCCCTCGTGTTGGCGCGCTTCCTCCGAATGCGTGCCCAACGCACTTTCAGAGCTTCACGATCGGCCTTGCGCAGATGCTTTGCATGGCATTTCCGTGCCTGTTCTCTGTGCACTGTTCCTCCGTTACCGCGACCAGCCACTGGTGTGTGCCTATTCATATTGCGCTTACTAGGGGTGTTCAAACACTTTCACTTCCCACGGTTTAGCTTTTTTAACATGCAAAGGGATTGTATGCTATTGCGTTCAAAAGGAAGGTAACAATATCCTTTTTTTAGGAGCACAGCACATATTGCGCGTAATTCCCGAGGCCTACGAATCACTTTCGCCAGTATTGAAAGTTCATGCCAGCGTGGAATAATGAACACAGCTGTTCACCACACCAAAGACCCACACAATTGGTGACCTGGTCGTCAAATGGAAAGAGCATACAGTTCATAATTTCATTTATATTGGTATAAGAAGTGAGAATTTTTCTGGACTTTGCGCTCATTGGCGCTCGTTGGCGCAAGGTCAAACGTGCGGCGAGTGACATTGTGGAAGGCGCATGTCGCACGACTTCTGAAGGTCCAGCGCGGTGTTGAATGATTGCATCTTTTGGCAGGGAGGCTCTACTCAACGCGCACTGATGGGTTCCTTGGTTCAACATTTGTTTCTTAAAATGCCGCCAAAGCCTAATCTGCACAAAGTGAAGAGCTGGCATACGAGTCGTGTCGGCCTCGAAGGGCTGGTGCAGTTTATACCATATGGCGCCTCTCTCTCGAGAGACGGCGAGCTCCACGCGTACTTAAATGTGCGGCATTTCATTAGCATCTGCAAATATAGTGCACTGAGCCGGCAGTGGCATCCCGTCCCAGGACTTTAACCACCCCAGCAGCACCTAATTAGTTAAGCACAGTGATGGTTAATAGACCAGCAGATGGCTGTGCCTTGAAATTCTAGAAAATGATCTCGCATGTACCTTTGACCCGTCGTCTAGTTCTTCGGTCGTGATGATTAACCTTGTGGTGTCAGCCTGGACGGCCGCAAGAAGTGAGTCGAGACTCACCAAAACATGACGAATGACTTTTATTAATGGCGGGATGGGTTTTTTTATATGGAACGATCACATGACAATCCAAAGTACAGATGCACATACACAAGGCCAAATCCAATCCAAGTAGAACGACAGTGAAACTGAAACCCAGGACACAACAAACCCCCTACTGATACTGCTAAATATACGCACTGCAGAAAAATAATTTTCCCTCCGTCAATCAACGATCCAAACTTCTCTGAGAAATCAATAATCTGGCTTCTTTCTGGCTTTCGAACCCAAGCTCGTCGTTTATAATGTAATTCACTGCTTAGATCAATGTACCAGCATTTGCCAGGACCAACTTGTGCTCAGTGCTGCAATTTACACATGTAATTTGTTCAAAATGTGAGACTAGCTATGCAATGGATGCCGAAACAATTCACTAAGGCGCATATCCTTCACACCGGCACGGATGTACTGTCGGCGTCTGCTATCTGCTTGAACCTCCTAACTATGCTAGCGCCAACGGGCCTCCCTGTAAACGTCGCCCATTAGACGCTATAGGTGCCAGCCGGCGGGACATCCTCTGCAGTGAAATTCGACCATGGCACATTGGTTTCGTGCATTTCGTAGTCCGTCGTTGCTCACTCTCCTGCGTTAGAGTCGATGGAGTCGCCTGTATAAAGAAATGTAGCATGATGCGGCTCCCCAATGCCATCCAATGGGTGACGTCTTTTAATTTCGTCATTTTTGAAAAATATGCTACAACGCGCACACAAGGACGAAAATTTTCAAACGTTTTACAACACAAGAGCATGGCCGTCGCCATTTTTGGAAACCTGACCTATCCGCCATCGCCGGTCTACGGACATGGTCTCGACAGCAAGGCGCTGTTACTCTTGCTGTGAGTAACGAGCTGGCGGACGGTACACAAATTTTGTGTGAATGCGCAGAATATGCGTTCGTGCTCCAAAATATTTGCTTCAACCACCTCGTTTACTCGTCTCTACCTGACTAGCCACATTGGCTCACTTGCTTTGATAAATCTCAGTCGAAAAGCACAACAGAATAGTTTCTGTCGCCACAACAATATTTCTGTAATTTTTTTTGACCAAAAACATGGCGTAACAATAAACATGTTTGTAGTAACAGCTGAATTTTGTGTAGTAACTACAGAAAATTACTACAGAATTACAGACTACAGAAAATTACTGCAGAAAAATGCTACAAAACATCAGAAAAATCCGTAGTTACGACAAAAACTACAAAAGATTTTGCCGTACTTTCTGAAACATTTCTGTCACTTCTTTTTCCCACTGGGGTATGTCAGACGTCTGAGATTTTTAACTTTTTAACAAATTGGTTTCTCCACATGAGGGGTTCGTTATGAAGAGGATCAAGCTAATAATCAGAAAAATATTGTTTTAATACACTGCGAAAATACAATGGCGGCGCTGTACTTTACTGCCGTGTTTACTGCCATGAAGGTCAACAGCACGTCCTCTCAATCCGGTAGCACTCCCGGCGCTGCAATAAGCTGGCTCGTGAAGTTCGTGACATCGCACGTCATTTCTTTTTCTCGGTTCAGGAAACCGTAGAGGTTCTTCCTTCACAAAAAAACGAGCATGAACTTCTGAGACAGCTGTCAGATAAACGGCGGCCGGTACCAAAGCCCCATATATGAATAGCGTCGCCAATTTTGACGCAAGTCGCCCCTAGAAACATTAGCTCCACTTCCTTACACATTACTAAAGATATGCGCTTGAAATCCCGATCAGAGCAGTGATGCTAAAACCTCAATATTCGTGCACAAACTGCGTAGCACCAGCTCGCACTGAACAACAATGCTGTAAACGACCACTCCAAGCGCAAGAAACGACGTCCGTCCTAGTAGCGCCACCTATTGTGCACGGTGCGAGATGCTCTTTGTGAACGGGTTATATGTTTGAGAGTCCAATCAAGTCGTTTCCATCGTTGCTTTTCAACATTAACTCCACGTTCAACACTCGGGCCAAAAGCTTTTTATCCCGCGGTCGGTGTCAAACAGTTTCCATGAGCTCAGAAGCTCGCGCAGCCGTGGACGCAAGGGCCCAGTGTCTTCCTTGGTGAGCCGGAGTCCGAAAACCGTTTGCAGAAGCTCCACAATTTCATCCTCATTCTGCAAAACCCGCTTTTCCAAGGTACCATCCTTCGGCGACCAGCGGATAAAACGATTCTTCACTAGCTGCAGCCAGCACCCGTCATCCGCACGGCGCCGTCCAGCCAGAGGCACAAGTCGCATATGGCTCTCCGGGTGAGTGGTCGAGAACCAGTTGAGCGAAAGTAAATCCTCCCAGTCGAAGTCGTACGGCTCAACGGTGCAGGACACCTTCCATCCGCCGCTCTTGGTGGGGACACAGACGTCTAGGGCTCCCGAGTTGTCAACTTCACGGATGAGAAATGGCTTCGTGTCGCCCCCCTTCAGGGGAAGTGCTCGCTCCATGCCGATGAAGGCCAAGCCGATGTCCACGAGGCGGTCACCATCGTCCGGCAGCTGCACCAGAAGTGTAACATGGGCCAGACGGGTCTTCGCTGGTGAATCGTCCGGCGTCGTGAGACGGAAACGGGCCGGGCGCAGCTGCACGCGATAGCCGACCGCCTGCAGCAGTCGACCGAAGAGGCAGTTGAGCTCGTAGCAGTAGCCTCCGCGGCCTTTGAGCACCTTGGTCAGCACGGCCTCGGCGTCAAGGACGACGTCTCGGCCCAGCAAGGTGTCCACATTTTCAAAAGGGACGCGCTCTAAATGGGCCCTGATAAGGGCGTTGAGGCGATCCAGATTTGGCTCGACGGGACGGATTACTCCCAGATATTCCAGGTAATCTTGCACTGCCTGTTCAGAGAGCGGCTCCATCGAGGGATCAGATGTTTCGGTGGGTGATGCCCACACAAGGTCTCTACCTGAGACACGAGTCGCACACTGAGCTGTTTACAGAGCACAAGTCTTTTCCTGCCGCTGAGAATTCTACTTACTTGGCTCCAGGAGGTTAATTAAGGACTGCCGGTTCCATTGGCTGCTACAAGCACGTGGTTTCGCAAAGCAACACAAACGACGAGTGCGCGTCGGAGTCGCTTGGTTGATTTTGTGCGCGATCTTCTCACTTCTGACCCGGCGCTGCAGAGGTACTCGAAAACACTTCCGTTCTGCAAATCCATGCGCCTAGTCTAAAAAAAGGTCTAAGCTCTGTGCTCCCATTTTACCGCGAGTGTCACAGCACGTACATAGGCAATGCAGCTGCTAGTCTGCAGTTGGACCTAGTGCGTCACTAGGTACAGCTGTGCACTTCTCTGTGAAGGTAATTACGGTGTGATACTTCGGGAAGTCTATTTTTCGCTTACTTTTATCTTCACCTATCTCATTTTAGACACGTGCTCTGTGTTTGTGCGCTTTCCTTCAGTCGTATGCATATGAATAGTGGCAACGTGCAAATGCAGCTTTAAAGCCAGGGCTTAAAGTCCCCCTCTTTAAAAAGGAGGGCCCTATGAGCGTTCTGGCTCCCTGTCGCTTATATTCCATGCTTTTTTAGCCAAGATCGTCCTGTACTATTGAAAAACAGTTTTCGAAGTAAAAAATAACTATTTGTGAGTCTGTCTGCTCCACTGCGTTAAGCAGTGGCTAGCCGCTTCTCTCTGTACGCTGCGCGTCAACAGTATTGTGATAATGAATGTCCCTGTCTTATTGTTCACCTTTCTTTCTTTCGCTCTCGACTGCCATCATCGGTCCTACGCATCTCATTACCTCCGCAGTTGCGTATCAGCGTGGCAGGAGAGTCTGGCTCGTCTCTTGCCGATGCAGCCCAAGTGGCACGTGACAAGTGCACCACTAAGTCACGTGTGCTCGTAGGAAGGTATACCATACCTACAGGCGCTCGTCGGCCGTATCGTTTCTTTTTGAAGCTGCCAGCAGAATGAGAATCATTTCAATCGTATAGAGTCTCAGTCATCAGCGTCAACACCCATGCAGCGTACGCGATCACGTTGCCACCCGTTCACATGTTGTTGTCGTTGTAGCAGTAGTAGTAGTAGTAGTAGTAATAGTAGTAGTAGCAGTTGTTGCTGTTGTTAGCCTTTCAAAAGAGGGTGCATACCCACACTGAGGGATCGGCCAACAATCGGGAGGCAGAGGTTTCTATTCACCTGTGCGCAATAGAGGCAAAAGAAAAGCACGCGGGAAAGCAACACTGGTGGGCTCTACCTCAAGAAGGGCATGGACTGAAAAGGGATAAGAGTGTGGATGAAAAAAGAGGATAAAAAAGGAATAATCAATTTAGTGAAATGTGTTAATACATAGAAAAGAAAATATTGTAACCCTTAACAAGGCAGACGATGAGCTTCTAGCCAGAAATTTTGAACGGTGCAAAGAGCACTGTGGCTGAACCCAAGTGTGTGGCGCCTAATTCTGGCAAGAGCGGGCTGCTCAAACTAAGGCCGAGATGCTGCAAGGGCTCCTCCAGCAAGCACCTTCTCAAACAGGTGAAACGGCGACAAAAGAGCCAAAAATGATTAATACATTCAGGCTCACGGCAAAATGCACAGAAGGGAAATAGCGCCAAACCAGACCTGTGTAGATAAAAATTTAGAGGAGGGATACGGCAGCGCAGTCTCGTCAGAGATACTTCAAGCTGCCCAGATCGACAAACTTTCCTGCTTCAAGAATATCTCAGGCGCTGATAATCCGTCGATGTTAACAGTGCTGTGTCTTGCGCGCTTAATAACGCACGTCGCCGAAACCTAGATGCTGTGATATAGGCTGTAGCCGGGAGGATACGCAACGCGGGGCCGCTTAGGGGAACCTTTGCGTGGCTATCAGCGCGATCTCATTTACTGTCACACCACTGTGACTGGGAACCCATATTAAATGAACAAGCCTCAACTGTGAAGGAAGCAGGGATCAGAATGCGTTTATATAAAGTGGGACCGTCAACATGCCCGTCGAGGAACGAACGGAAAGATAAAGAATCCGTAGTTGCTGCCACTGAGGTAATAGAGGGGTCTAGCTTGCGTAGAGCAAGTACTACTGCCACAAACTCTGCTCGAAAAATAGGGGTGAAATTCGAAAGGCGCAGTGAAAAGGACCAGTCTAAACGCGGACAGAATATTCCCGCACCTGCTTTTTCGTTGCATTGCGAGGCGTCGGTTGCTATTGTAATGTTTGTGTGTAGGGTCCTTAAATAGTCTTCAAATAGACCATTTAGAATACGGAATGGTAAATGTTTTGCATTTTGGGGGAAAATGTCGTCGAAAACAATGTGGACAGAGCACCCACTGCATAACACAGGAAGGAGGTAATAAATTTCGCGTCTAAAGGCTCAAGTAGTCTTTGCACAAACACAACCTGTGGGTAATGAAAACGAGACCGTAGGGCACCAAAAAAGGAAGTCGTCTGACAACAGAAAATGCTTTGCGAACGGTAGATATGTGATTCATAGATTCTGAGGAAAGTCTGCAAAGAGAAACTGAAGTTGAGATAAGAGAGGGGGAATGCGGGCTTCAAGGTACAGCACATTGGTAGCCACAAATTTGGGGAAGCCAAGGCACATACGAAGCGCTTCCCTCTCCAAAAGAACGAGAGGACGAAGTTTGTATGTAGCCGAGCCTGAAAACAACACAGCTCCGAATTTTAAACTGGTCCTGACATATATTATATAAATCATTAATAGCGCATCTCTGCCCATATATACCGTACCGGTGACTGCACAACTTAAGTAACATGCCCACGGAGCGAGCCCCCCTCACCGCTACATGGTCAGTGTGGGGCCGCCAGGTTAGCTTGTAGTCACAAGTGACCCCTAGATAATTTAGAGATTGAACCTGAGGAATTGGTTGTGATTGGCATGTAAGAGAGACCATCACAGGATCCTGTAGAGGAAAAACAAGGACGTCGCATTTGTGAACATTTAACGCCAGGTGTAAGCTGCTCAACCAGTGCTCAAGAGTACTAAAATACTATTGCAACTGCTCATAGAGGGAATGTATATCCACCGCAGCCGCAAAAAAAGAAAAACTCAATGTCGTCCGTATAGATGTAAGTGCAAACATGGCGGTGGAGAGGAATGAACCTCAGCAGAATATTAAAGAGCGCAAGAGAAAGGACAGCTCTTTGTGGTACACCTCTCTTTCGTTTGTATGCCTCTCTGAATGGGCACCATTATGAATGCAAGAGAATTCCCTCTTATGGAGAAATACAGATATCCAAGCAATTAAATAATCTGGAAATTGAAGAGACTAATCTCTGTATTAGGATGGAGTGTTTTACGCTGTCGTAACCTTTGGAAAGGTCTAGCGTAACCAAAGCAGCGTACGGGCGTTGACGACGAGCAAGGAGAATTCGACTCTCAAGATCAGCATGCGCATTTCATATCGAACATCGTGGCCGGAAGCAGAGTTGACACGGGCTGACAATATTTCTGCGGTCCACGAAAGCAGAAACCAGAATTAGTAACACCATTTTCATTGATTTTACCACATTTGATGCTAGATAAATTGGCCTAATATTATCCAATTCGTAGCCTCCACCCTGATTTTTAAATAAAGGGATCACCTTGGCCAGCTTCCACTCGGGAGGTATCCAAGCGTGTTTGATACAGTAGTTTATGAGGTGCAATAAGGAGTCGGGAGACTCTTCAAAGAAATCTTGAGCATTTTTGTAGTGACACCATCAGGGCCAGGAGCAGCAGCTCTTAATCTCTCTACAACTTGGGAAAGCTCCGATAGATTAACTTCTTAGGCATTATTATTTGGCGCCACTGACGCAAACTACATTGGTCGCAAAGGCAGTAGAGACGAAAAGCGCTTTTACATGCCCGTGGCAATTAATTCAACCGCCTGGATAGCTTCTTTAGGTGACATAAGTAATGAATGTAAATTACGAGAGGACGTTAGCTGTTTCCTAGACCGTAGGAAGCAGAATAGTGTACGACGGTTGCAGAGTTGGAAAGATAATCGAAATGTTCTGAGTCATTCTTCCTTCGCACGAGAAACTGTGCGTCTAAAGGTGGCTGCAATAAATTTATAATCACTCCAGTTATTTGGGCATTGATTACGAAGAAATTTTTTTCCATGCTGCCTCCCTCAGCCTGTAATCTCTTGTACAGTCCGCATTCCACCAGGTAGAAGAATTCCCTTTTGTTGGCCGCACCAGAAACTCCGACTTTTTACGACATTCCTCTATAGCCAGATATAAGCTTGTTGACTGGTGGGCCTCAGCGATGTTAGACACTGACGCAAGGGCACAGCGCAACGTCGTCTGAAATCTGTCATAATTTACATGTGACGACAAGTGAGGAGACGCAGGAGTTACACGACATCACATATCAAAACGAATAGGTACATGGTCACTAGAGGTGCCGCAATCAACGGTCTACCAGTTCGTTACGCCAATGCCAGGACTAGTGAAAGTGCGATCGGCCACCCGAAACTTAGCCGATCGTTCACAGAACGGTCCTTCAGCGCCTCGGGCCTCGCGCAAACTTCGTCGGCATGAGATGGGGCTCGGGGTAACAAGAAGGCGCTAGTTGCTTTTACGCACCGTTAAAGATAACTCCGTGGAATTACTGCACGGCGTGGGATCCTACGGGTCTTCACAGTAGCAGCCACCGTAGTTACGATTTAAAAAATGTTTTTGGTTTTGATTTTCAGCATAGAAAATGGCCCAGTAACCGTCTCACATCTCGGACGACACACGAACCGCGCCGTAAGGGAAGGGATAAAGGAAGGAACGACAGAAGGAAGGAAGAAAGAGATGGCGTAGTGGAGGTCAGTTCAGAATAACTATTTTTTCAACCAGCCCCTCTACCTGCCCTCTCCGGCACGGCACGCAGTCCTCTGGGAGAGGGGTAGGGGGTTTATTTACTACTAGACTAACACGTCAAATTAAGTGATGCTGCAGCTGCCAGATGGGTCAATTCCTTTTGCACCCTTGAATCTTAACTTTACAATGCTTCATTCCATACTCAGTGGATGTCTCAGGAATAATTTCGACCGCCTGGGGATCTTTAACGCACACTTACATCGCAGAAAACATGGGCTCCTTTTCGGTCCCGCCTCCATCGAAACGCGGCCGCCGCGGCTGGGTTCGAACCCAGGAACACCGGCTCAGTAGCCGGGCTGGAGGGGCAGGCCCACACCCTGCCATAGGTGTCCCAAGACACCGCTCTACAGTACGGTCAGCTGCCATTAAAGGAGGGGTCAAAATGTTTTAGGGCCGCCGGGCACAGCAATGTAATAGTGCCATCCTCAACCCAACACGGGAGGACTGGGAGGCGACCCTGCTCGGCTGCCACGACTTACAGACCGAACAAGCCTAAGTCCTGGGGTCCCAAATTGACCTCCACCTATAGTGCTTGTAAGTACCGGACAATTACGGGCTGATCCAAGCGTATACCTCCTGACCTTTGTATAGCCAATAAGCGTTTACGCCACCGCCGGCTAAGTAGCCGAGCGCCTTAACTACTGAAACACCGCTGCGGGTGATGATAAAGCCACCAGCGGCGACCTGGGTCATTGGGCGCTGGCCGGAAACGCGAGGTGCACGACCAGACGTTCTAGTCTTTGCCAACACATTTTTCACATCACAAACCACTCGTTGTAAACTACCTAAAGAAACGGCACACAATCACACGCCCATGCGTAGCAGTAGTTCAAAGTAAATGCAACAATTACAAAAACACAATCTGGAACTTTTCTTTCTCGAGGCATATTTTCTGCAGCCGTTGTTGAATTGCGGCAGATGAACTCGTCGTCGTATATCGCATCCGGTGTGGTGTAGAGTATAACTATCCCTATCACTTCTTCCCGCCTAAGTTTAGAAGGCGAAAATCGTTGACGTCAGTTCCATTTTTTTAAACAAAGCCTTGTGCATCGGATGTGAAGCGCTTCTATACTATTTTCTTGCTTTCAGCAAAGGAAGAGTCCCACTCATGCTTAAACTCATGCATCCTGAGTCTGTTCAGCGGCGGCTGTATGGTACGCACGATATGCGGTATCAGAGGTCGCAGCGGGCCGTGCTAGATTGGGCGTGGTGGGTTCATCTGTCTGAAAGCTGAATTGCTTGAGGTTCTGTGTAGGCACATTTGTGGCGCTGCGCCATGCATGACGGTCGCTCTTTTTCAGTGTCCCAGCGATTGCAAAGTCCATGTCGTACATTCGAGCTCTTTGAAGGCAAGCTGACGCCGGTCAAGGTCAACCGAGTGCGGACTTCTTCCGGTGGGAACGTGCTGTACTGAACGCGTACAAAATGAGAAGCACGAACAGCTGTGGAAAGGGACACACGCCGATGCGGAGCACGTGCAAAGCATCTGCGCCTGGCCGCTGAAGCGCTGCAGCGCTAGGCCCATCGTTAAGCGCAGCGAGTGCAACGGGACGCGTAGCAGAAGGAAACTTTATGTATGCTGGAAAATATTGGTACGGTTTTAACGCAGTTAAATCGAGTAGGTGTGCGAAAGCATGCCTGGTTGGCTCATGGTTTTGCTTTGCTGTGTCGTCGGCACGTATGACGACGATATCAGTTCCATAGTAGGGAAAGGTGGTTTATTGTGACGCTTGAAGCGCCGGCGACGAAGACTGTATGTAGCACAAGTGATCGATGAAGCAGCGGGGCGAGAGGCAGGGTCACAAGGAGTAGTTCCCCAGCACCACAGTCAGCCAGCCGCCTCGAGAGCTTCGTCGTGGGCAGTTTGCTCACTGTCCGGCGGGCAGGTCGTAATGACGCCGCAAGGTCACGTGACCTAGGTGGCCCACCTGCCTCCTAGGTTGCTCTCTGGGCACCACCTTCCAGAGTCGTGCTAGTGATTTTTCTCTCATAACAACGACGCCGACAACGCCGACACCGAATTTTCTGGACAACAGGACCTTTAACGCTGTCGCGTTAAAATTCGGCAGAGGCACTTAATACTGCTTACGTGTGGAAATGTGAAGGCCTTACTGTTCATGGGGGCGTATGACCCCATCCAGAACGCTGTGCGACGAGCTGTTTCCTCGCAATTTCGTTATAAATGTATAATATTGTATAGTAATAGTGTATAGTAATTTCGTTATGAAGTATAGTATATAGACGAACGACATGTGTATAAGATTGTGTGATGTGGCGCTGCCTGGATTGCTGTGTGCGTTCTACGACCGCTTAATGAAGTGGTCCTATTTTTTTGCCATCGCAGGGATTTTCTGTACAACTTGCGAGTACACTGACACACGACGCCGCCTTTTCTGGTAGTGGGGCTAGTAATATTTTCGCATTACAAACTGTTTTTTTAAACAAATTTGCTAGGCACTTCTTGTTACAAGCAGCTTCCATGTATGGGTCCAGTTACACCAGCGAAGCTACAGCGCCAAGCGGAACGCGCCAGGCGCATCCTCGTGCGGCCGAGCAATTTGGCGGAGCGACACAATTACGGACGCTACGCCTTCCCTTCATTGCCAAGACAAGCTGTCGCAGAAAATAGGACCGCTCAGTAACTTTTACCTTCCAGGTCGTAACTTTTTACCAAGCGAAGGGATTTAAAGTGTTTAGGTTCAGATGAAAGTTTACAATCGCTCTTTCCGGGAAGCCCAGCAAATATTCTATACAGTCCTCAAGGGCAACGAATTCCTTCCGCCGGTAGTGGAAGTCAATGCGGGCGGGGATGAATGAGAACGGCGGTTCACGATTATTCACTGGACGTTTTTTTTTTTTTTCCCCACGCTAACGCTCCGGCCGCAAGACGAGAACTATGCACGTTGCTCAATAGGTCGGTTCAAGCGCTCAGCGACGCTCGAAGAAACTCTTGCAAAAAAAGTCTGAAACTTAATTGTACCGAATTTCACGACACACAAATGGAGTCAGCCAGAAATATCTGAAATACCAGGTGTTTTTTTTTTATATCTGTCCAGATTTTTCTTTAAAACTCTATGAGAGATACACCTCTCCGTCTTGTGCATGTCGCTTCTACAGCATGGCAGATATTATGCCTCAGATAGAACTCACTAAATAAAGTAATTAACAAGTAAATTTAACTAAGAAACTCTGGTTTTACGGGGAAAAAAATGAATTTCGAAATTGAAGGCCGTCAACATCGGAGGTCAGTCCAGTTTTTTAATTTTCTTGATCGGCAATCTGCTTCGAAATATCGAATGTCGAAAATACGCATTTGAAAGCTCGTTGAGGTAGCTTTCCCGCTTTGCAAAACGGCGTAGCTCGCACTTCTAATGCAGCAAATACGGACGTTGTTCGTGTATTTTATGACATAAGCAACTACCGTGATTTCTGCGTGGATACAACGCGCAGCGACATAAATTTATAAACTTGTCATGCGGGAAAACCAACTCAACGAGCTTTCAAATGAGTATTCTGATGTTCGATTTTCCGAAACACATTGCCGACTTAAATAAAAATTGCTCTACCCTTCGTTGTAGGACGGCCTTCAATTTGTCGCTATAAACTTGCCCAATAAAATAAAAAAGCGTTAATTAACTTTAGTTAATCAATTATTGATTGGGATCAGTCTGGTACATAATGCCCGCCATTTTGCTGAATCCGCCTGCACAAGCCGCATTTCTCGTATATCTGAACGATTTTTAAAGCAAAATGTGTACAGTCGCGAAAACTTCCTCGACAGATAGAGCGCGGAATCGCAACAAGGTGGCGACAGACGTCTTGAAACGCTGCTCAAGTTAAGAGCTTGAAATGACTGCATGGCGCGGCATCCTGCGCACTATAGAAGCCGCAGTATGATGAAGCCACCAGTGGAGATGTGGCCGATAGAGCGCTGCCCGCAAACCCGCTGCTCGACCAGAAGCTCAAGTCCATGCAAGTACATTTCTCATGTAATGAACAGTCGCTGAAACCTTCCTGAAACAAGGAATGCAACCACCAAACACTCATGCATGGAAGCAGCATTCAAATTAAATGCACAATTACAACAGAGCAATGCGGACTAGCTAGCGCTAATCATGACATTACCAGGCTTGTGATCTCCTCTTCAAAATTCTGACAGCCGACATCACTAGTACCAGAGTTCAGCTAGAAATACCTGATCACTGTGCGACACCTAATCGTTACAGCTGAAAGGTAACTTATAATTACTGACCATTCTAGTTGATTGATCACTAGTTTTGTGAACATTGAACCTACAGTTCCCGCACTGCCGGCTATCTACTGAGCATACGGAGGGCAACGCAGTCGTTAGCTCAAAGCTAACTTCTGTTTATCGAGGTGTGTTATAATGCGATAGCGTTGAGGCTCCTGTTCTGTAGAAAATCCGGCGGTGGCGTCGGCGTTGTGAGCGGAAAATCCCCGTAGAAGCAATCTAGATCAGCCAGCTATGCGACACAACCTGCCCACCGGATTATGAGCAAACTTACGACTGTGGCACGTTGCAGTTAAATTAATGATTGGTCGCGAGAGGTTGCTCGGGAAGAGGAACCTGGGTCTCACAAGCCCCACTGATAGCAGCACCTGGCATCGCAGGGCAGTGGCGCATCGCTTAACCGCTGCACCGCTGCTCCAGGAGTGGTATGGGGACTCCCATCAGAGATGTATGAATGGGTCTCACAAGCTCAACTGATAACAGCACCTGCCATCGTCAGGCAGAGGCGCATCGCTTAACCGCTGCACCACTGCTCCAGGAGCGGTATGGGTACTCCCAGGGATCTATGAATGTAGAATGGAGAATGACCAATTCCGTACATATGTGCATTAACTGTAATACTATCGCGTCATACCCTTAAGGCGGAGCTTAAGTGTCCTCTCCAGTTGCTCTGCAGCCAAAGTTGAACTGCGGTAGACGACTGCATGACCCTGTATCATATCCTGGTGTCATTTAGTGTAAGTATCACTCTAATACCCCTGTCACACGGGACTTCTTCACGGCCTTTGCCGTAAAGTTGTCTTGTTGCACTAAAGGGGGAATACCGAAAAGGAGCAGCGGCGCTGCTACACGGCAAATCCAAAGGAGCTAGAACGCGGTCTCCGTGAATGCCAAAAGTCACCGCTGTGTGTGAAGCGGCGCTAGTAACAATATGAAATTAAAGCAGACGGTGGCACTTCAGCTAAGAGGATAAGACTAGTGCTTTCGTTTATGTTGGAAAAAGTAGAAATCACAATAATAAACGAGCGTTTTGAAGGTGAGAAACGAATATTTTGAAACCAAAGTTTTTGTTTTTTTCATCGTTCCCGGTCCGACCACGGTAGGCGCACTTTTCCGTTCGGCTCCTCGTTCTGTGTGAGAAGCTTGCTTTGTTGCTTATGTCCTTGTGCGTATTTCAAAGAAATTAGGTTGTGCCTGGTTAGCGTGCTGCCGTAATCATGAGCGATGAACCGCAAGACGTTAGAACGAAGTGTTTAATTGCCATGAAGAGCAAGCGAAGAAAAAACAGCGAAGCGAGAAGCGCAAGCACGTGTGTGTCGATGCGGCTGCTGAAAAGCGTTCAAGTCCTTTCTTAGCAGTGTATATGTCTTAAGTCATAGCCTCCTCTACGGCTAAGTGCACTGTAACGCAAAATTAACCATTAAATAAGATAAATTAGATTTTTTTTTTACGTTTAAAAAAATAAAATTTGCGTCAATTTTTTATTCTTTGAGCTCGCTAGCTGGCGCTGCCGCCTGGGTTGCTCCTTTAAGCAACATTAAGGCCGCTGACGGCCGCATTTGCGGCTACGGACCTTTATCTCAAAGGTCTCGACGCTTTGCCGTGTAGATGCGCGTCACGCGCCTTTGGGACAAAGGACCTTAATTCCTAAGGCCTTACAAGTGCCCGTGTAACAGGGGTATAACTCCCCCCTTTCCCAACTCCCCTTAGTGAGGTCGATAAAATGTGGAAGTCTGTTTTTTTTTTAACTACAACTTTCTGTTAAACGCTTCTAGCTCCCGTTGGCGGAGCGCCGCGCATGTCCTTGGCGCGCGAACGGAGTGAGAACTCGGCCGGGCTGAACCTGAACGAACACTGGATGGATGGATGGATGGATGGATGGATGGATGGATGGATGGATGGATGGATGGATGGATGGATGGATGGATGGATGGATGGATGGATGGATGGATGGATGGATGGATGGATGGATGGATGGGTGGGTGGGTGGATGGATGGATGGATGGATGGATGGATGGATGGATGGATGGATGGATGGATGGATGGATGGATGGATGGATGGATGGATGGATGGATGGATGGATGGATGGATGGATGGATGGATGGATGGATGGATGGATGGATGGATGGATGGATGGATGGATGGATACGGCTGAACCCTTTACATCGGGCCGTGGCTCAAGCCACCTAGCCATGTCTTGTGAAATTTTACTCCTGTCTTGCTTTTAGCCACCAATCAGACAACCTTCGCTTGGTTACTTCTAACCTCTTAAAATCCACTTTCCCTTCACTATCCCTAAACCCCAATGCCTTGGGTAAGTCAGCCCCGCTGCCTTCCACTGTAGGGTGAAGCCCTTTACAGAAAAGTATCAAATGTTCAGCCGTTTCCTCCTCCTCTCCGCACGCAATGCACAAAGTGTCTATCTCCTGGTACCTGACTCTATACGTCTTAGTCCGCAAAACTCCAGTCCTGGCCTCAAACAACAAAGAACTTCCCCTACAATTATCATAGATATTTTCTTTGGCAATTTCCTGCTTAAAGATGCTGTATGCTCCCGGTGCTGATTTCATCTCCATCCCTGTTTTCCACAGAGCTCTCTCTGCTTCGTTAACCTTTTTCTTAACCGGCAATTGCTAATTTGCCCCCTTACTGCTGTCCAGATATTTGCTTGTCAATTTTCTAGTTCGCTTTCTCCATTTCGTGTCAACATTCTTTATATACAGGTATCTGAAAACTTTCCTAGCCTACCGCTTTTCCTCCATCTTTCTCAATCGTTCCTCAAATGCTATCTTACTGCTAGCCTTTCTGCTCTCGAAAGACGCCCATCCCATATCACCCTGTACCCCCTGATTTGGTGTATTGCCATGTGCTCCCAAAGCTAACCTCCCTACTCCCCGTTGCCTAATTTCCAGCCTTGCTTGAACATCTGGCCTCATACACAGGACCGCATTACCGAAGGTCAGGCTAGGGACCATCACCCCTTTCCAGGTCCCTCTTACCACCTCATACCTATTGTAATTCCACAGAGCCCTATTTTTCATGACAGCTGCATTCCTACTAGCTTTATTCATTACATATTTTTCATGCTCTGTCAGATACTCAACACTGTTATTTATCCACACCCCAAGATACTTGTACTCATTCACTACTTTTAGCACGAACTCCTGTATTCTATGCTCGCCGCCCTCTTCATTAAATATCATGACTGCAGATTTTTCCTTACTATACTTGAAGCCTAATCTATCTCCCTCTGTACTGCATATGTCTAACAACTTCTGCAGGTCTTCCTTGTTGTCAGCCATTATCACTATATCGTCCGCGTATATTAGTCCCGGTAATGTCTGTTTAATCAATTCCCCTTGCTTGAAAAAAGATAGGTTGAAGCCTAGTCCGTTCCCCTCTAGTTTGGTCTCCAACCCTTGCAGGTACAACATGAACAACAAAGGGGACAGAGGACATCCTTGTCTAAGCCCCCGCTGTATCTCTACAGGCCCTGATACATTTTTTTCCCATTTTATGAGCACTCTGTTACCTCTATATATATATATATATATATATATATATATATATATATATATATATATCTTTTAAAAGATTAATTACTCCATTTTCCACATCCAATGTGCCCAGTATGTCCCACAAATGCTCCTGAGTAACGTTGTCATAGGCTCCCCTAATATCCAGAAATTCTAGCAATAAGGGCCTATGTTCCTTTTCCGCGATTTCTATACACTGTGTCAATGAAAATAGATTGTCCTCCAACCTCCTTTGTTTCCGGAACCCATTCTGTAGTTCCCCTAACACCCCCTCGTTCTCCACCCAAGCCTGCAGTCTATCCTTTATAATTTGCATCACCACCCTGTAAACCACAGATGTCACTGTTATGGGGCGATAGTTACTTACGTCTGCTTTGTCCCCCTTTCCCTTATATATCATGTTCATTCTACTTATTCGCCATTCATCGGGGACTTTTTCATCCACTATCATTTTGTTCACTACCTGTAATAATGTTTGCTTGGATTTTGGTCCTAACTTTTTATCAACATAATCGGGATACCATCTGGTCCTGTTGATGTGCCACTAGGAACCTTCTTCTCTGCCCTTTCCCACTCTCCTTGCTCAAGTGAAGCTATTGCTGTAACCGGTCTATCCTCCTTCGATAAATGATGTACCACGTGCTTTGCTGAAAATTTTTCTGTCATCCTTGTTCCTATGTGTTTTATTGCTTCATCCCCTTCTAGTCGAATACCCTCATCTGTAACAATAAACCTTTGTTCTAGCCTAGTTTTATTACTCATTGCATTTAGATGTTTCCAGAATTTTTGGGCTGCTTTTCTATCCTTTTTATTTACTTTTGGCATCCATTGGGCACCCTTTCTTCTAATTTTCTCATTAATCAAATAGGATGCGTCCCTTCTGCACTTTATGAAGGTATCCCATTTTCTGTCTACTTCGGGTTTTGGTTCCCCCCTCTTCTTGGAATATCTGTGTTCCCTGGATGCTTCCTTGCGCTTTTCTATTGCCCTCTTGACCTCCTCATCCCACCAACTCTTGGGTTTGCATCTTTTCCCTTTTAGCTTTACTCGCACCTTAGCTAGCTCTAGCTCCAGTAATCGAGTTAATTTGGTATAAGTCCATTCTGTTTCACTATCCTCAAAAATTACTTTCTCGATTTGTTTGGCTGCTGGTGCGCTGCAGCCGAAGCAGCGCATGCATCAGCAGCAGCGTCATACTTTGCTCCGTGATGGCCGAAGCCGGAGCACGGGGCGCAGGAACCTACGCTCTGTCCTGTAGCCCAAGCAGCGTACGGGCTGTCCTGGTGGCACGTCATGAGCGAAGCGACAGCGCCGCATGAATTTCCGTCATTGCGCAATGCCCGCTCCGCCAAGCTACAAATCGAGGCCCAGTGGCGCCATCCATTAGCACGGCGAGTAACCAGCTTAAATCTATTGGCCCTATCAACGCTGGCGGTGACAATGGCCTCCCGCTGTGCGCGCTGACTGGAGGTGTTAATTGAAACGATGTTCAGTCTGGGTCGTTAAGCTTTTAGGCCTGTGTCGAGTAGATGGCGCGTACGCTCTTCCAGCGTTCTGCATTTCGCAGAGGTTGCCGTGAGAGCTCGTTAAGCCGAGCAATGGTGCCAGATGACTCAAGAGCTAGGAATCTTTTCATGTAAACGAATTGTTTTGCGAGTTTGACGCCAGGGCAGAGGACCGCTGAGCTGTGTCGGCAACTCCAGGATCATGCGGCTGCTTACGAAGGGGATAAGCCCGTTGCGGAAGGCGAGCGCCTGGCTAATGCCGCAGAAAACCAGAAGATCGTTTCCGCGTGACAAGCAGAAAAAAAAAAACACACTTCATGCTTTCATCTAATCTCGATTACGGGAAAGGCAGTTCGCATATTTTTAAAGCAAGAGTTCTATGCGTGTAATGTGGGACATTCCTCTTGTTGCTGTCAGATAGCAACACTTGCTGCACGCGTGAAAAATTGAACGGGACACTCAAGCCCCGCTTTAAGGATATGACGCGACAGCGTTAATGAGTTCGTGCCCATATATGCGGAATTGTTTATTCTCAACTTTACATTCATGTGTCGTTGGGAGCCCTCATACCCCTCCTTGCGCAGTGGTGCAGCGGTTAAGGGATGGACCACTGCCCTGCGATGGCAGGTGCTGCCACCGATGGTCTTGCGCCCGCGAAATTGGTCTTCCCGAGCATCCCCTGAAGATCAGCCATTAATTTTGCTTCCACCTGCGAGTGTAGTTAGATTTCTCAGGTTGTGATGACCCCACAAGGTCACGTGACCTAGGTTGGCCACCTAGGTAGCTTCTCCGGGGGACGGCTGCCTGGGCCACCCTACGCAGCCCTAATTATCGCTCACAACGCCAACGCCTTGATATACGGTACCGGAGAACACAGCAGTCGTGCTTCACTATGACGTTGAGGATTTATCTTTCTCTGGAAGATAAATTGTCTCCAATTCTGTGTAGGTGCTGTTGTGCTTTTGCACAAAGAAGGCCGCCCTCTTGCAAAGTCACACCGATTGCGAAGTTCAAGCTATAATCAAGCTTTTTGAGGTCCAGTAGTTGGCGCCAATCCAGCTCCACCGAGCGCGGAGTTATCGCCGCAGGGACATGCGATTAATAACCGGACAGCATACTGCCACACTTAGAGTAAACTGGGAAGGAAGGCAAACAATGACTACAGTGGACAGGTGAGCGCCGGTCATTGCGCTGCTGTACGCACTGTTGCTGATAGCGCTGCTATCGAACACTCCCTTGTGAGGCTGTTTGCTCATCCTTAGGAGGCTAGAGGCCGGAGCTCCGCTAATTCTTTTGGGTGAGGAGCGGCCCAGCCTTCCTCCGGCTGTTGTAAGCTGTAAAGACGATGAGGTTTCGAAGAAAGGCATGTCCAACATTCTTGAACAAAAATTCTTAATATTAAAAATTGTAAGGTATTATTACGGAAATACTGAAGGTAATGGTGCATCCTTTCGACGTGTAGCTAAATCTTTATTTTATTCCATGGCTCGCATCGAGCAGTTAAGACTGCCATAGAAAACCAAAGGGGAACGCTTTTGACGATAGCAAAAACGTTAACAGAGAAAAATTCAAGCCTGCCGACAAGACATCTGCGGATATATATTGATTGTTACAGTGAAATCTTACAATATGTGAAAAATTGCGTTCATAAACTCTTTCCCGTTCAAACATGCTTTTGTCCAGAATTGCTCGGTATGACTTTGGGTGCGCACTCAAGCCGTAGCATGGGGGAAATTATAAAGGGTGTTGAATGGATGAGAGATAAATAAGTCACAAGCAATACGTACGCAGTACACAATTGCGGCTTCTGTAATTCGTTTTACATAGTGCCTGTCAGTATCTTCATCCTTATGACATAACATCTCATTCAACGTTCTGGCCACGTGTTTTTTTTTCTCCGGCCCGCAATGACGTAGTCGCCAAGAGGGCAGCAGTTCGCCAAGCCGGACACGCAAGGGATCAATGTCGTCTTCCAGACTGAGACGGAGTCTGAAAACCGTTTGCAGTAGCTCCAGAATCTCGTCTTCACTCTGAATGACTCGCTTTTCCAAGATACCATTGTTGGGTGACCATCGGATAAACCGATCCCTCACCAGGTGCAGCCAACACCCGTCGTCCTCGTAGCGACGTCCCACAAGAAGCACACATTAGCGCTGTCCGTGTGTGCGGACGAGTACCAAGTCAGTGGAATGACATCCGACCATTTCAGACCGTGCGGTTCGATAGTGAAGAACACCTTCCAGCCACCACTTTCAGTGGGTACAGAGACTTCCAGTGTTCCGGAGTGTTCCGAAGGGAAAGGCGATAAGGCGAACATAAAATCCTTCCGTCCGATTACGATAACATCAGTTATATACAGTCTGGCGATGCTGACGGTGGAATTAAAAATGCAGTCATGGATAGAAAGTAACAGAATCCTCGGAGAACTTCAGAACGGGTTCAGAAGTGGTAGGCGCTTACATGATAGCCTATTCTTGCTTACCCAGTGCACAGAAATAGCTAAGGCGGACGACAGACCTCTGTATTTAGCCTTCCCGGACATAAGCGGTGCATACGACAACGTGAACAGGGAACTCCTGTCGAAAATATTAAAACATGAAGGTATCGGTCATGAGGTAATTGATTTTTGACAGGAAATATATCGAGAAAATAAAGTTAAAATAACAAGGGAAGGAATTAAGAGTACAACTGTCCAGATACACAAATTATTAAGGCAAGGTTGTCCTCTATGAACGCTGCTGTTCATGCTATATATGATAAGTATGGAAAGAAGGCTACAAGGAAGCAATCTAGGTTATAATCTGTCCTACAGATTAGGCGGGAAGGTTGTTGAGCAACGACTGCACCTAGCTAATACTGCACCCAGGATTAGCTAATGCCAAGTCTAGAAGCTGTCCTCCTTAACGTCACCATATTCGTTTGATTCAGGTTCCCCCTCTAGGTGGTATGAACCGGTGTTACTCACCCTCTCACATATATCCGCACTTGACTTACACCTCAGCTGGCTACCACCCAGCTCCTTTGTGCTGCTCATGTGATCTTTTCCCTTCAGTTTCCCGGCCTCTTACATTCGTATACGCAGCTGCTTCACTTGGCCATCCCCACGTCATATCATTGCCCCGCAGGTCCATCCGGAAGGTCATGCAGTCACGGTAAGATTGCACAAGTTCTCGCATGGCATAGCGGCATATGCTATAGCAAACGCCGCGTTGAAATGCATGGCTGCGATAAGTACTGAAAAACAGGGTCGCTCTCTCACACTGCGCATGCGCGGATTCAACAACAAGGTTTCTGCCGTGTTGTAGCTTTTTTATTGAATGGTGAGGCTGAAAGAAGTTGGGTTCAAGATGAAGTTCGTAATGCCACCCTTTCCAGGAACACATCACATGCGCACAGCCACCAAACGCGGCAGCGCTCTTCCGACGCTGACTGGGGGGCACTGCCGTGGAGGTTCATTCCGGTGTAGAAGAACGAGAACGGATGTTGACGACGCCAACGGTGCACAGCATGCATTGGTGGCCTCTTCATCAAATTTGAAACGTGTCGGTTAGATTTTGCTTTATCTTGGTAAATAGCAAACAGTGCGATGGCGCAAGGTCTAGCATGTAAAAGGCTTGTGGTGCGACGGAAATGCATCTCCTCTATGCTTGCGGAGCTTTCGCGACTTGTGCCGGCCATGCGCCGATCGTTTTGGGTAATTGCTTATTTCTGCAGATCGTACTCTACGCACTTTCACGCTACTTCTGCAGCGTTCGCGAGTGCTGCGCTGAGTTTGCAGTTGCGTCAAATTCTAGTAATTTGCCCAGCACACCATCGCAAAGTGTAGGCAGCCTCGCCGAGCTATAGCATATGCCTGTCTAGGAATTCTTGGGAGGAGGGAGCTCACCTGTACTTATGGTCTGTCGTCAAGTACCTTCTTGCACCTTCTGTTCAGTGCTACGATCCCCAGTGTCGATCCTCAGTGTTGGTCAAAATGCAGGGAATGGAGGCAATGCAGAGACATGGCATCCTCGGGCGTGCTTTGTTCCCCTGCTGGGCCTGTAGGCGTTGTCAGCGTGTGCACTCCCCATGAACCTGCTAACGATGCCAACGCAGACAGGACAGTCTCAGTAAACAGCACCCGTTCGGCATTGGGTACTGACAGACAGAACACCTTCTGCTATTAGAAATTAGATCCTGGGGCACATGTTATGTTTCCAGTTACGCGTATATGCGTTATGTTTCCCGTCGCTTTTCAGGTTCATCCGCCGGAGTAATTTCATTCACTTGCACAAGGAAACTTCGCATGAGAGGAGCTATTCCGACTGTCATTTGCAGGCAATATATTTCGATTTCATCAAATATTAACAATGTTACAGACCAGGAGGCAACTTTCATCATATGTTTCAAACCCCTTTTAAGTCTTTTCGATTGTTCCTTTCAAGCACATTCACCACTCAGAAACAGCACCGCATTCAACATTCTGGCCAAAGGTTCTTTTTCTCCCAGAAGCTATCATCCTCTTTCCATGAGTCCAGAAGCTCGCGCAGCCGGACACGCAAGGGCTCGATGTCTTCTTCCGGACTCAGACGGAGTCTGAAAACCGTTTGCAGCAGCTCCAGAATCTCGTCTTCACTGCTCAGGACTCGCTTTTCCAAGATTCCATCCCTGGGAGACCAGCGGATGAACCGTTCCCTCACCAGCTGCAGCCAGCACCCATCGTCTTCGGACCGCCGCCCTGCGAAAAGAAGACGTCGCACAATGCTGTCCGGATGGGGTGGACGCGTGCCAGTTGATCGCATCGAAATCCACCCAGTCGAGAACGTACGGCTCAATCAGGAAGAATGCCTTCCAGCCACCGCTTTTAGTGGGGAGAGAGAGCTCCACCGCTCCAGAGTCGTCCACTTCGCGGACGCGGTACGGCGTCGTGTCGCCCCCTTTAAGGGGGAGAGCTCGCTCCATGCCGATGAACGCCTGGGCAATGTCCGTGATCCAGGGATCACCACCGTCGGGCAGCTGCACCAGAAGCGTAACGTGGATGAGCCGCGTCTTTTCGGGCGCATCATCTGGAGACGTGAGACAGAAGCGGGCCGCCCGTAGCTGCACTCGGAGTTGAGCTCTAGGCAGTAGCCTCCGCGTCCTCTCAGCGTCACCTTGGTCAGCACTGCCTTGGCGCTAAGAGAGACTTCTCGTCTGAGCAGGCAATCCAGGTTTTCAAAAGTGATACGCTCCGAATGGGTCCTGATCAGAACATTGAGGTCGTCCAGATTCGGCTCGATGGGGCGGATCACTCCTAGATACTTCAGGCAATCTTGCACCTCCCTATCCGACAGTGGCTCCATCTAGAATTTAGAAGTAGGAGCTTCGAGGTGATGACGACACTAAGCGTTTGGCTAAAACAGGAGTCGCGCTATGAACTGCTCCCAGAACAGACCTGTTCCCGCGTGTCAGTAAAAAGTGTTACTTAATTCCAGGCTCTTGCAGACTGTTGGTTCCGTAGGCTGCTGCAGACGCGCGGCGATGAAAGGATGCACGCTCGACCAACGCGTGGCAAATAGGGCTCGAAAACAGTCTCTCAAACTTCATCGTTTAAAGACACTTCCACCGTGGTCCTATTGCCAGCTCACTGACAATCGCCCCACTGTTTCCCCGTCGGTATCAGCAGCGTATCTGCCTGAAGGGTGCATATTATACACGGATGCATCTCATTCTGCAGAGAGGGGAGTTACTGCTGTGTATAGTCCATCTCATCCGCATCTCAACTCTCGCGCAACGTATACTGCGGATACGTGCACTCCCCTGGCATTGGAACTTCAAGCCATTTACAATGCCATTGCTTCCCTTCCGCTCGTTCCAACATTCAATACAGTTCACATTTACACCGACTCCCGGGCCGCCCCTAAACAGCTGAAGGCTGTTCGACGGACGTTCCAGATTTCACAATCTATTCATGTGCTCTGCGCAAAGTATCCATGTCCTGTGCGCATACACTGGATTCGCGGCCATGCCCAGGATCCACATAACATTCAAGCGGATGCTATGAATCATCTTCATACATTAGACGATCCGCCACCTTCCCCTCTTCCCCCAGATCCGTTCCTGTCCCACGTTTCCGATTCCGAAGTTCTGCGCCTGCGAACACGCGCTCTAATTCCTCCGTGTTCGCACCCTCTCCCCGTAGTCTTACTCGGCAGGAGGAGGCATCCGTGCGCCGGATTCGGGCAGGGGCGGCTCTGACACCATCTGTCCGTCATCGGTGGCGTGCCAAAGATCTGCCACTACCTGACAGGTGCCCTCACTGTGGCGCTGCACCGGACATATGTGATGTGCGGCACTTGTTGTGGACGTGCCCAGCGACGGCTGCTATCAGAAAACGGCTCCTCAGGGAGGTGGGCCTGCGGTGGAACCGCGAAAGTGACTTCGTGAAGTGGACAATGGACAATCGTTTCATTAACAACCTCTACGTCTACCTCAGCGCAACGGTTCTTCACTCCTTCTTTTAACTTTCAATCCCGTGCATTCCTTCCCCCCTTTCCTTTTTCAACTTATGCCTCATGGCACACTTCTCGAATAAAAAAAAAAGCGCCCGTAGTCAGGGCGTCACGTGGAGTATGTTGTGAGCAGTGTTCGCGTCCTGTCTCCTTTTGCAGCAGTAGTCGTAAGCACTTAAATCCGCGAGCACATATACGCAGTTTAGTAAAATATATCAGCCGTTATCGGTGGTTCGGGATGATTCTCGAAGCACGTACACATGCCCGAGCTTGTCACTAGTCACGGATGCGTGTTTGTCTCATAGGTCAGTATTACCTGAGTGAATGGCACTTTCGCTAATAGCAATGTCAGATACTTGTTAAAATCTATTTCTCATTCCCATTTGCTTCCTTATCTGTCGCGTCAAGTCGCTCGAGTGTTGTGGATGTCAGTGCACGTTAAAGAGTTGTTCAAAAAATTCCGGAGGCCTCCACAACAGTGCTTCTTTCTCTCTTTCTTCTTTCACTCTCTCCTTCATCTGTTCTCTCCCTAAGCGACTGAAGTGTTTACCGGGAACATAGGCAGCTACTGCGCCTTCCCTGTCCACAAACCCATTTTTAATGCGTGAGCATTAAAGAGGACATGCCGCGGAGAAAGTGAAGTTATCATGGTGTTGGTGGCAAGACAGGGACCCGACAGCTTGGCAGCACGTCCTTCATGAGGATAGACGGCGAACTTCAACGTCCTTCAATCCGAGCGCCAGCAGCGTCAACGTCTTTTTGCCTGAGCGCCAATTGGCAGAGTGAAGCCCTGAAGTACTGCCAACCGGATTGTGAGCTAACTGTCCGCCGTGGCAGGTGGCAGTTAAATTAGATTGGTCACCAGGGGTTCCCCCAGGAAGAGCTACCTTAGTCGCACTAGCCACCCCGATGGCATTCGCGCATCCCTTAACCGCTGCACCACTGCGCCAGGAGCGATATGAGGACTCCCAGTGATCTATGATTGTAGAGAAAAGAATGGCTGATGTCGCGGCGTTAGAAGAAGATGACGAGAGCGAAGACTTCAAGAAGGAAAATAATATATTGAAAAATAAATCAGTGTCTGGTCAGTGAGCGTAGTTCGTAACGGTAATAGTTCACGAATTTCCGCCGTGTCGCCCAAGCGAGCGCCATTGAGTTTTTAGTGCGCGAGCACTTGTAGTTTGGTTTGGCTTAGTTTGGTACCACAAGCTTGGAAAAACTCAAAATTATCTTGATTCATAAGAAAGGAAATGCCAAGGACGTGAAAAATTAGAGACCGATCAGCTTACTGTCCTTTGCCTACAAGGTATTTACTAACGTAAACGCTAATAGAGTCGGAGCAACCTTAGACTTTAATCGACCAAATGATAAGGCAGGCTTTCGTAAAAGATATTCCACAATAGATCATACCAATCAGGTGATAGAGAAATGCGCAGAAAATAACCGACCCCTTTATATAGCCTTCCTTGATTACGAGAAAGGATTTGACTCAGTGGAAATATCAGCAGTCATACAGGCATTGCGGAATCAGGGTGTAGAAGAGTCTTATGTCAAAATACTGGAAGATATATATATATATATATATATATATATATATAGCAACTGCACAGCTACTATAGTCCTTTATAAACCCAGCAATAAAATTCCAATAAGGAAGGGTGTCAGGCAGAAAGGCACGATCTCACCACCGCCTGTTTACCGGAGGTATTTGGGAACAGTTGGGGATAAGAGTTAATAGAGAATACCTAAATAATAAGCGATTCGCTGATGACACTACTTTGCTAAGTCACTCAGGAGATGAACTGCAAAGCATGACCAATGAGTTAGACAGGCAGAGCAGAATGGTGGGTCTAAAAAGTAACATGCAGAAAAGCAAAGTAATGTTCAACAGTCTAGCAAAGGAACAGCAGTTCGCAATTAATAGAGGTGCAGGAAGTGGTGAAGGAATATGTCTACTTGGGCAGGTCATCATCATCATCATCAGCCTGACTACACCCACTGCAGGGCAAAGTCCTCTCCCATGTCTCTCCAATTAACCCTATCATTTGCCAGCTGCATCCACCCTTTGCCTGCAAACTTCTTAATCTCATCCGCCCACCTAACCTTCTGCCGCTCCCTGCTACGCTTACTTTCTCTTGGAACCCACTCCGTTACCCTTAAGGACCAGCGGTTATCTCGCCTTCGCATTACATGCCCTGCCCAAGCCCATTTCTTTCTCTTGATTTCGACTAGGATGTAATTAACCCGCGTTTGTTCCCTCACCCACTCTGCCCGCTTCCGGTCTCTTAACGTTACACCTATCATTTTTCTTTCCATGGCTCGCTGCGTGGTCCTTAACTTAAGCTGAACTCTTTTCGTTAGCCTCCACGTTTCTGCCCCGTAGGTGAGTACCGGTAAGATAAAGCTGTTGTACACTTTCCTGTTGAGGGAAATTGGTAAACTGACACTCATGATCTGCGAGAATTTGCCATATACGCTCCACCCCATTCTTATCCTTCTAGTTATCTCCCTCTCATGATCCGGATCAGCTGTCACTACCTGCCCTAAGTAGACGTATTCCGTCACAACTTCTAGGCTCTCGCTGCCAATTGTGAACTGTTGTTCCCTTGCTAGGCTGTTGAACATTACCTTGGTTTTCCGCATGTTAATTTTTAGACCCAACGATCTGCTCTGCCTGTCTAACTCATTGATCATGATTTGCAGTTCACCTCCTGAGTGACTCAGCAAGGCAATGTTATCAGCGAATCGCAGATTATTTAGGTATTCTCCATTTATTCTTATTCCCAACTGTTCCCAGTTCAGGCCTCGAAATACCTCCTGTAAACATGCGGTGAACAGCATTGGCGAGATCGTGTCTCCTTGCCTGACGCCCTTCCTTATTGTAATTTTATTTCTGACTTTATGGAGGACTATAGTAGCTGTGCAGTTGCTATATATATCTTCCAGTATTTTGACATAAGGCTCTTCTACCCCCTGATTACGCAATGCCTGTATGACTGCTGAGGTTTCCACTGAGTCGAATGCTTTCTCGTAATCAATGAAAGCTATATATAGAGGTTGGTTATATTCTGCGCATTTCTCTATCACCTGATTGATAGTGTGAATATGATCTATTGTGGAATATCCTTTACGAAAGCCTGCCTGATCATTTGGTTGATTAAAGTCTAACGTTGCCCTGATTCTATTAGCGATTACCTTAGTAAATACTTTGTAGGCGACGGATAGTAAGCTGATCGGCCTGCAATTTTTCAAGTCCTTGGCGTCTCCCTTCTTATGAATTAAGATAATGTTTGCATTCTTCCAAGCTTCTGGTACAGTCGAGGTCTTAAGGCATTGCGTATACAGGGTGGCTAGTTTTTCTAGCACGATGTCCCCTCCATCCTTCAACAGATCTGCTGTTACCTGGTCCACCCCAGCTGCTTTTCCCCTTTTCATTGCTTCTAAGGCTTTCTTTACTTCATATTTCGTTACTGGCGGGATGACGCATTGCTGTGCACTGCTGTCTTCCTCATTAACGCTCTGATTACATTGGCTACTGTACAGATCTGTGTAGAACTCTTCGGCTACGTTAACTATCTTATCCATATTGCTAATGACATTGCCTTGCTTGTCTCTTAATGCATACATCTGGTTTTTACCTATGCCTAGTTTCCTCTTCACTGCTTTTAGACTACCTCCGTTCTTTAAAGCATGCTCGATTCTCTCCATATTAAACTTTCTTATCTCGGCTACCTTGCGCTTGTTTATTAATTTAGAAAACTCTGCTATTTCTATTCTGTCCGTAGGGTTAGACGCCCTCATGCTTTGGCGCTTCTTCATCAGATCTTTCGTCACCTGAGATAGCTTCCCGGTATCCTTTCGTACTGTCCTACCGCGTACTTCTACTGTGCACTCCGTAATTATTGATGTCAGATTATCGTTTATTGTATGAACATCAAGATCGTCTTCCTCAGTTAAAGCCGAATATCTGTTTTGCAGCGCTATCCTAAACTCCTGTGCTTTCCCTCTTACGGCTAACTCGTTAATGGTCTTCTTCTTCACTAGCTTCTTCCGTTCCCTCTTCAAGTCTAAGCTAAGTCTAGACCTTACCATTCTGTGGTCGCTACAGCGCACCTTTCCGAGTACGGCCACATCATGAATGATGCCAGGTTTAGCGCATAGTATGAAGTCGATTTCAGGTAGTGACAGGTAGGGACCGCTGATCCGGACCGTGAGAGTAAATAACTAGAAGAATAGAATGGGGTGGAGCACATACGGCAGGTTTTCTCAGATCATGAATGGCAACATACCAATATCCCTCAAGTGAAAAGTATAGAACAGCTGTATCTTAGCGGCACTCACCTACGGGGCACAACCGTGGAGACTAACGAAAAGGGTTCAGCTCAAGTTAGACAGCGCAGCGAGCTATGGAAAGAAAAGCGATAGGCGTAACTTTAAGAGACCTGAAGCGGGCAGAATGGGTGACGGAACAAGCGCTGTTTGATGACATCCTAGTCGAAATCAAGAGGAAGAAATGGGCTTGGGCAGGGCATGTAATGCGAAGGCAAGATAAACTCTGGTCCTTAAGGGTAACGGAGTGGATTCTAAGACAATTAAGATAAGAGTAGCAGGGGGCGGCAGAAAGTTAGGTGGGCGGATGAGATTCAGAAGTTTGCGGGGATAGGGGGCCGCAGCTGGCAAAGGACAAGGTTAATAAAAGAGACATGAGAAAGGCCTTTGCCCTACAGTAGGCGTAGTCAGGCTGATGATGATGATGTCGTGGGTGCCGCTACATTCGAAACGATGGGAGCGCATCGGTGGCAGAAGTAAAGCGCAGCTCGAGCTGGATCTAATACAAATATAATTTTCCTATGATAATAAATCACGGTGCATAATTGGATATTGTCAGATTCATTTAAAATGAGCAACAAGTTAGTACGTCGAAGTGAAGCGGTAAAAAGGTGCTTTCTGCTAGTTACACATCACCTCCTTCAAGCGTGCTCAATCGCCTGCGAGAGAGAGGAAATGAAAACAGCGAACGCAATAGACGCAGCAAACGAGCCCAGTGACCCCGGGCCCCTAACAGACTTGTTTTGAAATCGAGAAGTGAAAAACAGCCGTCATGGGAGCCTGTACTGCACTGCCAAGATCTGCGACAGTTCCGTCTGCAAATGATTACACGTGTTCTTCAAACGTTCCTGACTGCCACAGGTACAATTATCCCATCAGGTCAAAAGGCTTAAGTAAACAAAACAGTTAGCGGCCCCTCGGCCACTGACCGCTGTGTTTTGAAGCCAGTATACGGCAGAACGTGCGGAAGTTTTTGCCTGTGCGGTTTTCAAGATCACAAAGAACTTGTTAATATGATTAGAGTGAATAAAAAATAGATGTGCTGCAGTTTCGTGGGGTCTGACCTGCTCTCAGTGAGCGCACTGAAGTGTAACCGATGCCACCGTGATACCAATAATAATAATAATAATAATAATAATAATAATAATAATAATAATAATAATAATAATAATAATTGGTTTTTGTGGAAAGGAAATGGCGCAGTATCTGTCTCATATATCGTTGGACACCTGAACCGCGCCGTAAGGGTAGGGATAAAGGAGGGAGTGAAAGAAGAAAGGAAGAGAGAGGTGCCGTAGTGGAGGGCTCCGGAATAATAATTGATACTCAGATGCAGACACGTAGCCAGAGGCAGTGGAGAGGCCCGGAAGAGGTGGGGGTGGGGGGGAGAGGATGCCTAACAAGAACACTGCCGGTGGAGGGGGGGGGGGAGGTGTTGAGCGTGATTTTGTTCGCCCCCCCCCCCCCCCGCCCTTGGATACGCGCCTGCTCACATAGGTCGCCTTTGTACGGGAACTGTTGAGAGTGATGAATATTTGAATAAAATATGCTATTATACTGTTCGTGCAGCAATTTTTTTCCTTTGCTTTCTCGCCAGCTAGTGGCCACCACGGCGGCGGCCCATGTGGGCGTTCGCCAACGCGCGGCTCAGCTGCCACAAAATAAGAACCAATACGCATGTGAGGCGAGAACTCAACAAAATATCCGAAAGCGCTGCGTGAGAACAGTGCGCATGCGTCAAAAACATCAATAGCCGCGCTTGCAGCGGCAAGCGCTGAGGTCGTCGGCTCCATGGAAGGGGCTCCACCAACAGTGAGCTCCCGTGACATATAGTAAGCTATGATGATTCCCTTTCTCCTTGCTTGGGACTAAATTACGGTGACAAAGACGAGAAAGCAACTAATCTGTCTCAAGAATGTGACGTGGGAGAGTTTCTAAGCAAAGTTAAAAATTCACCGGCATCCCGGAATGTTAGAAGTTACGCCTTCTTACTAACCCATGGTCGCCATATGTTACATACGACTTTAAGAAAGATGTAACACCTGACAAGCGAACTTTTCGCTACCAATGGCTAACAGATTACGCTTCTCGGCTTGCGTACTCAGCGACAGCGAAAGGCGCCCTCTGTCGTCTTTGCGTTAGTTTTCCTCCGAATGTTCACCGTGGGGCTTAAGGCAGTTTTATCATGCGTGCTTTCAGTAACTACAAAAAATGCACCAGGCGTGCAGGGATCACGTAGAATGCCAATGGCACCAGGAGGCAATGGCTACATCGCAGAACTTTACGGATGTGATGACTCGCAAACAACTACCATTTGTGAAGCCAAGGGAACGAGGCAGCACACAGGCACACTCAAATACTCGCCGGCTCAGCAGGTGTCACCCCTCACAACTATTGGATACCCAAAAAGAGCCACTCCTAACCTACAATGAGATCACAACAAGAAGCAAACAAACCAGAATACTCTCACCACAACATAAATTACAGAATAGACTCCAACAGGTAGCCTGGAGACAAATACGGGCACTTACCCTAATCCGAACTATTTTGCTAAATTTATTGACGGAATATATCCTCTCTGCCACTTTTATGGGGAGAACGACTTAAGCCATATGATATGGGACCGTAGGCACCATGTCCCTCCCGAGGACATCCTGCCAGATCCCTCACAGGAAGCCTGGAATCTGCTAAGGACCACCGAGGACCAGGACTCGCGAGTCAAGGTGGGCAGGCCGAACCAGACGCGGCATCTGAGCAACAGCCAGCGGTCCCCAAACCACCTCCTCCTTTCCCCTCAACAAATTTTATTCCACTCCACTACCCAAATGTGGTACTAATGTTAGTATGCAACGTTACCTGGCGATCAAAATAGTGACATCAGCAACATTCCGACAATGTTGTGGAATGACCTTTGAAACTGTTCAGGCGACGTTTCGGCAACTTTTTGCGTTGCTTGGGGAAGGTGGATGATGATGATGATGTTTAAAACTTTATTTCCACCGATGTAGGGGGCCCCTACTCCCCGCCCCTGGCACGCAGGCCTAGGGGACGGAGGTCGGTGTACCTCCGCGAATAAAGACTGCAGAAGATACATTGGTTATTCGCAGCTTCAGCCGCCAGGCGGACAGCTCGTTTCTGGTCGGCGAGGTCATCGCTTCGCAGCAGGGCCTCCCAGGCTCCTCTAATTTTAATACTCTCCCCAGCGCCCAGAGATCCGGGGCAGTCCCAAATTATGTGATCGAGGGTCCCCTTGCTCCTCAGGTATTACATTCATTGTCTTTGCTTTCGTCTATACCTGCAGGTGCGAAACAATCGGACGGGGTTTGCAAAATTTTCTGCCTGCAATAGTCGGCAGGCGACGGCCTCTTTATTGTTTAAGCTTGGATCCGGTGGTGGCAACGGGCGTCTTCCTAACCTATAGCTCTCGACGATTTCCGCGTATGTTTGGAAGCGTTCGTCCATCCCCTGGCAGTCGGGCGGCTCTACGGTTACCCGGAAGTAGAGATCTCGGGCTATCGCGTCGGCCGCCTCGTTGCGCCGGATGTGTGGGCTGGAACGCAAATTAAGGTGATCGTGCGATCGGTTTTGGCTACGCACAGGATGCGAGCCGTTTTCGGCGGGACCCTGCCCTTTCCGATGTTCTAGATTGCAGTTTTCCTGTCGGTAAGAATAAAACTAGCCTTGGTTTCGGCGCAAGCGAGCGCTATTGCGACCTCCTCGGCATTATCTACGTTTCTACTCCTAATGGAGGCGGTGGCGACTTGGGAATTTCGGCCGTCGACTACCGAGGCGACCGCCGCCCCCGACCTGCAACTCGCTGCGTCGTAGGCTACTTCTGCTGCAATAAATTTTCCAGCCCTTTTAGCCAGCGCCTCCACCCGCTTATCCCGCCTTTCCCTATGATGTTCTGAAGGAGGGAACTATAATATTCTCGCGACATTGTGACGGTAGGGCGACCTTGTCGCATATGCCCCTATCGAATTTTCGGCCTAACCTCCTCCAAGATGGTCCGGCCCGTACTGGTTCTACCCAGTCTTTCGAGCTACGCGATTCGCACGTACCGCCTCGGCGAGTTCAGTCCAGCTATTATGCACCCCCATTTCGGCGGTCGGCAGAGGTGGAGGAAATCAAATCAGGATCCTTATTCAAGAAGACGGGTATAACGAAGGAACTATCAAGAAGCTCAGCAGCTACGCTGCGCAAGTAACAGAGATCTTCAGGAAGGTCGTGCTCAAGAGCAGGGACCTCAGAGAACGTAGCCTCCTGAAATTGACGCAGGCGTACATTATTAGCCGACTATATTACGTCACGCCGTTCCTCGATATTAGGGCCAACGAGAAAGATAGGTCGGCGCACTTATTAGGCGTTGCATCAAACGGGCGCTGGGCCTTGGGGAAGGTGGCTACGCGTTTTAAGGCGATAGCCTTTAATGACTCAGACTCGCGTCCGTCCGTTACATTTTAGGTCACGTGACCTAGGTCGACGTGACCTTGTGATGTCACGGGAGCTCTCTGCCACGCTCGCGCCAGCTGCTCTTCTCCTCTGTCGTGACATGAATTTAAGCGCTGTAAATTCAAATCAGTGCAATGAGTCAGAAATGGCTTCCCCCCCCGCAGTTGAGAGATATCTAAGTGCCTCCAACGAATTGTTGACGTGTACATTGTGCCGCAAGACAAGCTCTGCAGGACTTGATCTCCATGCGGTACAAAAGAAGGCAGTGACAAATGTTGAGTCCATGATCTCTTTTATCTTGTGACTCGCAGCAGACTGCATAAACGAACCATTGTGGCAAGAAGCTGCGCGTGTGCATGATCACCGTGAGCGAGACGAACACTACAAAGCCCTGGTAAAACTAACATTTGCATATGACTTTGCCATGACAGGAGTGACGAATCTGTTAGCCAGCCATATCCCTCCTTTTTTTTCGGAAGCCGCCGCGGTGGCTGAGTGGTTATGGCGCTTGGCTGCTGGCCCGAAAGACGCGGGTTCGATCCCGGCCGCGGTGGTCTAATTTCGATGGAGGCGAAATTCTAGAGGCCCGTGTGCTGTGCGATGTCAGTGCACGTTAAAGAACCCCAGGTAGTCGAAATTTCCGGAGCCCTTCACTACGGCGTCTCTCATAGCCTGAGTCGCTTTGGGACGTTAAACCCCCATAAACCAAACCAACCAACCTTTTTTTCGGGGAAGTAAATTTTTTTTATATATAGTGTGACCTGGTATGGTTTTTACTGTTTGTGATAGTTTCTTGGATTGGTTTCTGTGTGCAGGCCAGCTGTCAGCGAAGAACAACGTTTATTGCCGATGGCAAGCTGGTGTATATAAAGGAGGGTGGCGTAAAAGGTAACGATGCAGCGTTGCTGGCAGCGTGACGTCATTGTGACTCAGCACTGCCAGTTTCCTTATTTTTCATGGCATGTATTTGATCCTAGTGTTGCTATAACTTGCCTGTCCTGTGCAGTCTTTCGTTTCTCTCGCTTTTCCGACCAATATCAACAAGAGCAACTTTCTGTACTGAGTTATCAATGGTTAATCATTTCGCAAGCCAGCTAGCGCTCATCCCTTGGGTGTTTTTGCACAGCAATGCTGCTGAGTATATTTTATGTGAAACAATTTAATTTACTTTTGTTATTTGTAAAGTTCAAGCACCACGAAGCAAACAAGTAGTAAGTAAAGCTGCTGCAGAAAATGCGCATTTCAAGACTTCTTCGCAGTAATAGCCTCAGTAGTATCATCTCGGGTGTCATAATTGCTTGTCAGATTTCAACATGTTTTCTGAAATGAGGTTTCGTTTAATTGTCAGGGGAATTTATCAATTTACTATACATGGCATCAAAGCGTTATCATCACTAGCGTATTTGTGGAGAGTAAAAAGATACCATATGGCTTGACCTTCAGAATTAACGTGAAAATTAAAGGGTTAAAATTATTAATTGTGATCACAAAAATAGATCAGACAATGTGTCCAACGATACATGAGACAGATACTGCGCCATTTCCTTTCCCCCCAAACCAATTATTATTATTATTAATGTTTTTTTTTTATCAGTAGAAGTATTGACAGTGGTCTCTACGTTAGTTTCAGGAATCTTCTAGTACTACATATTTTACAACCGTTTTACAGGACCCTGCACTGCTTCCGAAATGGTCGCGATGGCGACAGCATCATGTAATTCGTTTGAATCTGCGATTGATAATTACCGATGGTGACGAGGAGAAATCAAACACGCAATTTTCAAACTTTTTGCTGACACCATGAACAGCGCTGATGAGAATGAAGGGAGTGGAAGGAAAGGGGCGTACACATCTTTTTTCAAACGAAAAAGATGTGTACCCATTCGCGCACAGCCAGGATGCTCAGGTATTTTATACATGTTCAAAAACTGTGAATTGCCATTATTGAGTATAATTATTTTATCATTTTCAGCCTGGGTGCCTCCATTTACGGCAGACTTTCGCCAGTTGCAGCCACCTAGCTGCAGCCATCTGCAGACTTCTTCATCTTTCCACTTAACCTCCTGCCATAATCTACTATACTTCTATGTAAGTACATAAGACATCGAAATAATTTATTTACATTAAAACTGCCATCACCAGACAGTCACTTGAATCTACCTCAATTGTGGCAGCTAGCGACACCTTCCGGCTGAAAACTCGGATTTTATCGCACTTTTTCCGAGTGGCAGGTCTGCGCGTTGGGTGCGTTGAGTCAACCTGGCCGCCATTTCTATCCAATCCGATCCATTCGCGGTCCGCTCCGTTACCGGTGGTTTCTGCATTTTATGCTGCTTAGCGCAGTATAAGTTATTGCAGCCGTGGAACCTTGAGCTGCTTGAGCTTCGGGCTCATTGAACTCGTTTGCCTTGGCCGTATTGACGCGGCGGCATCTTCTCCGTGCTTATCCCCTAATTGTGCGTGCTATTCAAGGACGCCGTTCGCCAACGGGTCGTCTCCACGGGTTAAAAAACATGGCATCAGGTAAGTCTTCCGCTTATGTAATTCCCGCGATAAATTTAGAAAGTTACGAAAAAAAAAATTCTGCTAGCTACCTCCAACCTCGGAGTTGGCCATGTGCTGCTGCACTTTTTTCTTGTTTTGCCAGTTTAACGAGGGCAGTTTATCGTGTAGGCAGTACGCACAAGCGCTAACGGCTACAGCTGGTGTTGCTCGTGGCAGTGAACACGTCCTTGTGACATTTGGTGCCCAGCGTGTTGTGTTAGGGAAAGCTAGGTCCATTTTAAGCACTTCCATTGAAGCGAGCGTGTCCCCAGAACATTGACCGGTAGTTTGTCGGCAAAGCTTTTGTTGTGGCGACCGCGCTGCCAGCACGCTGCTAAGGGAGCGATCGCATTCTTTCTCGAATAGCCGGAAAAGAATATGGTTGCGCACGTTAAGCGTAATTCTCCAATACTCGCTTGGAAACTTGCAGTCTGCCATGCTTCGCGTGGCGTGTTGGCTGGTAGCATTCGCAAGAGAGCTGTCCTGCCGTTTTTAGAAGCCGGAAGCGGTTCGACTAGAAGCGTCACGTTGAGCAACTCCTGCTTCAATGTTTTTAAGCGTCCGGTCGTAGCCAGTGGGATTTCGCTAATTTCATCGGCAAATGTCGCATGATGCACTGAAGCATTCCTTGCTTGTTATTAATTTTTTGGTCTTGACCTCCCCTTGTTATGGAGACCCGAGTTTCGGCGCACTCTTGTGTCGGCAGCGCTTAGAAGATTGATGCTCGCGTTATGACTGATAGCAGTAGAGGAGAACGCTGTTGTTTTTGGGGAATTCTAACGGTGCGCCGTTGAGTGGTAGTGCCACCCTTGTCAGTCTCGCTTGACGAATGGTATTCGGCGCTTTGTTTTACCGGGTTTTGCGAGTGCTTCAAACTAACCTCACCGGCTGCATTTTAGCTTTGGGAATATGCTGCGGTGACGAATGTGCCCACATTTGACTCCGTGCCGAGATGGTTGCTCAGCACAGGGGCGAATTATGCGTGAGGCATTAGCCCCCGTTCAGTGAGAAATTTTCCACCACCACCCTCCTCTTTTATGTGAAGAACGTTCAATAAATGCATTGTGCTAATAGGATCGCGACCAAACAAACACTTGTGATGGCTCCACATAAAGCAACAAGGTAAACATCAGCACGAGGTTGCTGCCCACATCTTGTCTCAAGTGGAGTGACCCTGCTAGGACAGCGTTTGTGAAGGCGCATTTGCGAAACAAAGCTACAGACGCAAAGCGTAATGCAAAATTTTTTGCAATAGTTGAAATAGCTTGTGAGGGTGGCATGGTAGGAGTGACGCAACAACATGCAACAAAGGCACATCCCTCAGCTTGTCTAACACCATTCATCCTGATCTAGGCACACATTTCTGGCAGTCTTGTGGTGACATTTATTTTATTCAGTTTTTTTTTCATACCTGCATGCTGTCACCATTTGTCTTTGATTATTGCTGCGTCAATTTAGGTTAGCTTGCTCATAAGTGTACTGTTAAATCTTGCATTGGGGAATAAGTTTTGAAGAAGCCTTATATAAGCCTTTCAGGCACCATTTTTTGCTCTGATCGAAAAGTTTTTCGGCTTAATAGTATATTCAGGCCTCAAGAAAGGGAATATGTTAGATGTCCAGTGCGAAAGATCAGTGGGTAAGTTTTTACAAGGATGTGCAAAATTCCGTGCAAAGTGACAGATTGGTTAGAAATAGTAACATCGAAATGCTTGGATTTGTCATGTAAGCACCCGAGGGATTGTAGAATTGCTCTGTATTTCAAAAATGCACATTATATCGAAATTCAGCAAAGCAATCAATGTTATCCCTTACCGCAAAGTCTCTGCATAAAAATGGCGGACGACATGCAACCTGGCTAACTGGTTTGTGAAATATTTACTGCGTTCGGTATATGGCACAAAAAAGCAGTTTATTTGCGACAAGAAAGATGCGAAATTTTACTGAAACAGTGAAATCACTCCTAGGTGCAGCACGCTCGGAAAAAGCTGTTAGTTTGCTGTGCACACAATTGTGTATTAGATTCAAATTTTATCATTCTCGTCATTCTGGTTTCATCAAGTTTATACTAACAAGTGTAGGTTGGGGAACTTGAGATACCGGTTTTTGTAACGGAACCACTGAGCAGTAGGCGTGCAGTGTAAATATTAGATTGTGCAATTTTTGGCTTTAAAGTGTGAAAGTATGGGCCTAAATTAATTTCTTCTTCATTGTTTACCTTTACATCCAAGATTTCAATAAATTGTGGCAGCGTTGCCTAATGATCATTCCTACTGTCCAACCAATCTGTTTACTGAGGGAGGCAATTTTATGCTCTGCTACCGAAGTTGCAGAAGGTCGCATGAGTAGGTGAAAATTAGGTTGCAGGTTCAATCCTAGCGACAGCAGCTGCATTTCTGTGGTAGCAAAGTGAAAAAAGCTCATGTACTGATATTTTTCTTCATTAAAGAGCTCCTTTTTCTTGTTTTTGGTATCCATGCATATTACTGGAATGTTTATGGTGGGCATTTTGTTTCAACGCAAATCAGATTGAAAACTTCCTGTTTCGTGGCCTCAGTTGGGACGACTACATTGGGCAACCATGCATGTCTGATGTCACGAGCTGCCTGCCCATTGATATTTACTTTTTTGCTGTGCAAAAGAAAGGATTGAGCTTATTTTTGGCAATTTCAAACAAATGATTGAAGTTATCACTTAGTTCCCAGTGTAGCCATTGAACATGCACATATGTGTTGTTGCAGTATTTCACTTGACTTGCTGGTCTGTCATGGCTTAGTAACATGTTGTTCGAAACCTAGTTCCTGTTTTGATCTCCTAGAGTTTGCTGTTTTTAATTGTTTTACTTATTATTTTGAGAAACTGTTCATCATGACTAAGAGAGGGATGTGCAAGAAGTATAATGCAACTGTCAACTCAAATTGTTAGGAAGTCTTGCAGAGCTGCCCTTTAAAGAAGCCCTGTGACACCTGTGCACGCTTTTATGTGTTTCTTCCAGTCTCTCCTTCCCGTTTCTCTCACTGTTTTGTCAGAGTTCCTTGTATTCTGTTGCGGCACATAGAATGCCACCATTGGCCAGTCTCCTTACAGAAGAGGAGAGCACATTCACAAGCTAAAAAATAAAACTTCAGTTATGCACTCACGCACAATTGACTTAGCAGATGTTTTGTATGGGCAGCACTGGGTCGTGCACTATCATGAACTCTCCCCGTGGAGCAAGCTGGCGCTCTACCTTCTAGCATACACGAAAATCCAAAAAAAGTGGAAAAGCCCCACATACATGTGGAAGCATCTGGGGAACATGTTTTGTGCCTCCTTGAGGAAGCTGTGGTTGTCTAAATTAATCTGGGAATTTCCCTAGCAATGTGCTGTGTAGTTGCTTCCTCAGCTTTGGCACCTAAAAATTGATCAGTTAAGTATGAAGGCCATTGTGGGGTCCAGGGCAAACCTTTCACCTTAGTTTTTAGTAGTCATTTACATATTGAGTCTTTGAATGCACCATGCTTTGAACTGTTTTAGGATCCCAGATTTCTATTTGGTGTTTATCTCTGTGTCCCTCACATTGTTGCCAGCCCGATGACTGTGGCGCATGCCGGCAACAAGCTTTTCTTTCCCTGTGTCGTCTTCCCCCTCCCTGCTCCTGCTAGGTCCTCGGATCCTTGTGGTTGTTCTTGTGTTTGGCATATTTTTTTACGGAATTTTGATCGGCTTGCCAGAAGAAAAGAAGACGACAGTCGTCCCCAGGAATGACCTCGACCAGCCGTCCTCCGCCGACATCAAGAGCGCATGGCGTTCGTTCAACTACAAGAAGCTGAATGTGCCGAGCAGCGTCAGCAGCACAGCTAACCAGGTCAAGCCAACGGAGGCGACTGTCGTTGTCGATGTAAGTGGCCTCCAGTGCATGGCTCAGACAAGTGAAATTGCAGCGCAGTGGCTGAACTGTACGGAAGGTCTGTACAATGTAGCTACTGTGTACAGAGTCCCTTTACATTACCCATTGCTTATCTCGCAGATTCCACACTGTGTTCCCTACTTACCGGCTGAATACGTGTCATTTCGAAGGAGAAAGTGCTGTTAAAAGCTCTAACCACCGAACTCCAGCACCTCGCTGCACATAGTGGCTGCACTCTATGGAGGGTCTGCACAGTGCAGCCACTGTGTACAGCGAGGTGCTGGAGTTCGGTGGTTAGAGCTTTTAACAGCACTTTCTCCTTCGAAATGACACGTATTCAGTCGGTAAGTATGGAACACAGTGCAGAATCTGCGAATAAGCAATGGACATTGAGGACAAATTGAAGTGGTCCTGTATCGATCAACTGCAGAATTCTCTTGATAAAGAGTTTGCTTTCACTGAAAAAGGAGCTTTTATAGGCTAGAGAAGGTAAAAACAAATCATGTGTAGCCATTTTCACAAGCAAACTGCGATCATCTAAGACAGTTTATTTTTTTATGCTCAGATCTCTGAGGCTAGGCTACACTGCCATTCAATTCCAAACGGTGATCATTCCCTTTTTGACCTCGATGTTATGATTTTGGGTTGAATGCTGAGAATTTTTAAATCTGATTTTCCCAGCAATAAATCTGTTTTGCTGCCAGACGAACATAGTGCGTTACCGGTGCATGCACTGACAATGAGTATCGGAAAATTTTGTGACATAGAGGCCTATCACTTGTGGCATTGCTATGATTGGCATATGGGTCTGGCCTATGACAAAACTGCATTTGCTGTCACTGGCTACGAAAATTTCTGTTCAGTCCAAGCCTTAAAAGTTGGTCATGTGCAACAGTCCAGAAAAATGCTTGTCGTAGCTAAGACTATGAGAGAGCTGGGAGAAAACTGTTAAGGGGAAACTGGGTATTTTTTCGGTTTGTGCACTTTACCAATACTCATACTGCAAGTTGTCCTTTGTCTCCTTATTTTTATGCCAAATTTTGCAGGCATTTGTGATTTTATTTCTGCTCAACTAGATCTTGGTTCCCTACTTCCCAGTCAAAACAAAAAAGAACATTGGCAATTCCAATTGGAGTCATTTGATTTCGCATCCACTTATGAGAATCGCACACTTTTAAGGAAATGAAGCCAAACGACCATGCCTGCAGCACACAGAAGTACCGTAAGCTCACTGTATATCCACAAACACACCTTTGCTCCCACTTGTATGCTACATTCATGGTACCCTCCTGTTGGAGCCAGTGGTGTTTGAATGAACTCAACATCAGAATGAATTCAACATCAGTTGAATGAACTTTTCATTTTATCACATGCACGCTGATGGTGGAAATAGTGAAAACAAATCAACAAATAAATCTGCTGATATCTTTTTACAAAGACATTATTAGTTCACTGTTTTGTGTTAATAGAGTAATATGCAGATCCCATTCAAAGCAATCAATGGCTTCCAATTGGAAAAATCTCCATGTATTTGGAACCAATTAGAACACGCAGTTGTACCTTTCAATTGGCAATGCATGCAATGCGCAAGGCATTCCATTTGATTATTCGAGTTGGAGCTTCCAGTTGCTTACAAATATGCAATGTGAATTTTCTAATTAGAAAGTCTAATTGGCACCCAGTTTTTGTTACTGGGACATCACTTGGAATCTCTGAACCATTTGGATTTATCCAACTGGTCTTGCAAATTCGAATTTGTTCCTAAGATTCCATTTGGTGTCACTTCTCCCAAAATGGATTTCCAATTGAAGGGGCACGCCACGAACTGGAATCTTTGGAACCAATTGGAACAGGCAGCTGGAATCTGCAAAGCCAGTTGGATAATCTAATTGCATTAACCAGTTGGATTGCCACGTCCATTTAGTTCCATTTTGATCAAATTGGATCAGATCGGGGTTCTCAATTGGTCCCATGCAATGTTTTTTTTTTTTCGTTACTGGGTCTTTACTTCAGTTAGGGAGGTATCTAGGGGCAATCTTACATTTGTAATGTCCCAAACTCCCCATCTATTGATATTTGCTTGGCACTTAACGAGAAAATGTTGAGCTTGTTCTCAGGTCATTTGACATCGCATGGAGTTGTTGCTTACAGTCTCCCGTTTGTCCACTCAATGCATGCCTGAAATTTCTTGGCGGATCCTGTTTTTGACATCATTTGTTGGTTTGGAACTGAGTTTTGGTTTCCAGTTTTCTTTTTGCTGTTTTGATTTATTTTCCTATCTTGACAATTGATTTATTGTGTTTAAAGTTTAATTAGATTATTCCAATTAGATTCGGCATACATGTTGCCACCCCATAGGCTCCGTGACGTTTGATTGTTTTGCATGTGTTCCCTGGCAGGACCTCACTGTGTTCTATCGAGAGGTGAACCCTGAGGGGGCCTGCACCGACCTGAGCGTCCTCATGCTGCACGGCGCGGCCTTCAAGTCAGAAACCTGGTTCAACCTCGGAACACTCGGCATGCTCGGCCTCATGGGATACCGAGTAGTGGCCATTGACATGCCTGGTTAGTAAGAGGAGCATGGCGCGCTTCTCGCGTGTCTTCCCCATTGGCTTTTATTTCCTGTGTGCTATGCCAAGTTTGCCTAGGATGCGCAATGGTCGCAGCCCGGCCCAGTTCATTGTGCCATATGCATTTAAGCAAATCCTGAGTATGGCAGGCTTGGTGAGTGTTTCATGCCTGAACACAGCTGTTGCATTTTAGAGCAAAGGTTTAAGTGCTCCTGGCTGTTGAGTTGTTGGGCAGATGAAAAGCAAATGTACGACGCACAAAAAAGAAACAATGAGACAGGTTTTTCTTTGTGTGTTATTAGTTTGCATTTCAGCTTCACAAAAGCAAAGTGCCACTAACCTGCCCCTCAACCTAACTTGTTGACTTTCATGCGAGCACCTAACTTGTTGACTTTCATGCGAGCACCTAACTTGTTGACTTTCATGCGAGCACCTAACTTGTCGACATTCATGCGAGCGCATGCTCATAGATGTCACTGCTGTCACTTTTTTTTTCTACACATCACATAGACACTGCATGGGAGAATTGCAGCGAATATCTTTCACCTTTTGAGAGATTGGAGAGGACAGTACTGTGTGTGATGACCACTGCACCCACCTGTCGCAGTATTTCATGCAGTGCTTGCCTTTTGTCAAGCTCACCAGTCGTTCTACTTGTTGGCGAGCCTGTTTAGTGTTGGCTTTCATGTTGATTGTCTTGCTCAGTGCCTCGATATTACCTTGCAGCTAGCTGAAAGCACTTCTGCATTCCCCGAGAAAGCTGGCATGGCAAAGCGTCCTGCGCCGATTATTACGCGCTATGTCCCAAAGTTGTCCATGGTAAATCAAAAATGGTCCCAGAATTGTGGACCAGAACAGAAAGAACAGGCACACCGGTGTGGCATGTAGAATGCATATGCACACTGTAATAACCTTAGTGCTACGTGCTGTGCTGTTGGGTGGCCAAGGTGGACAAGTGGGCTACTTGGTGTCTCATCTGCACCACTGCGGTGGCTTAGTTGTCTGAACATCCTCCTCGTATGTAGGAGATACGGGATTCAATCCTTAGTGCCACAGGGTGCCCACTGATAATACAATGGGTACAATGTGTCCCCAGGCCTGCTGCTTGGCTTCTTTTGGGTGAAATTCCTGGGAAATGGGTCTCTGACCCCATTTATATAAAGAGAAGTACTTTTTGCTATGGTGCTCTTCGGCCAAAACTGCCGTAACGCCATTATGAAATCGTCCTCGTTAAAGGTCGCAGTCCTTCCTCGGTTCATGCTGTCCACAGTCTTTGAGATGTTGGGCAGTGAGTACACTGTTGTTGATTGGCATGTGCTCACAGGGATGTTAAAATGAATATGCATTTATGAGTGTGCGACATTTAATGTGCCTCATTGCCTTTGTGCTCTGCACCAATGTCAGCTTTACAATTTTTTTGCCCTCACCTTCACTGATGCCATTAAACAGAGCTTCGTACAGTCATGCAATAATGGTACTGCTTTTTTCAAGAGGGATGCTGAATGTGCCTTTTTTCTTTTTGTTCACTGCATTGTCTTTCCATGGCTGCATGACAGCATGATCAAGGAGCCAGGGCAATGTGGCACCTTTTCTTCGGTGTCTGGTAATGAAGGCATGTTAATAATGCTTCCTTGGCAGGTTTTGGCAACTCGCCGGATGGCAAAATCCCCGACAAGGCAGCGTTTGTTCAGCACCTCGTGGCCGCCCTGCACCTTCAGCGGCCAGTGATTGTGAGCCCCAGCCTGAGTGGCCAGCTGAGCCTGCCCTTTCTGATCAAGCACTGGCAGCAGATGGCTGGCTACGTTCCGGTTGCCCCCGTCGGCTGGAATGTGTTGGAGCAAGTGCAGTGCGACACCGGTGACGCTCCGGTGGACAAGTCTGCTGTGCACCCGCCGCTCCAGGTGCACCTGCCGAAGCAGATCCCCAACCTCAGCTGCATAAAGGTGAGGATGAGAGAAAGGACGGCAGGTGTTTGCTTTTACTTTTTTTTAAAATTTTTACTGATCATGTATAGTGCCTTGTTTCCTTGTTTTTGCTCATCCCCTTTTAGATTTGATCTTGATGTTTTGCCGCCCCCCTTACACAATGCCCTACGGGCCTGTAAGGTATTTCAAATAAATAAATACTGCCGTGCTGAGCTGAGTTTACCCTTCGCTGCTGCTCAGCAACTCTGCTGTGCTCAGCAACCAAGTTGCTGAGTTAAGCAGTGAACTCGGCAACATGGTGCTGAGGTTCATTGCATGCTCATTGAAGTTCAGTGCATGCATGCTCCAGCACTTTCATCCAGTGGGTGTGGATGTGACTTGAACTGTTTGTGCATTAGTGTGCACTTGAGCCTACCTTTTAACAAACACCTGATAATTAGAGAAAAGCATGAATGTTGTAATTTTTGTTCTGGCGGCGGCACCTTGCTTGGATAGGACAAACAGGCACTGCTGAATAGAAGTAGGAGCCACCTCTGCTTGTGTGGCATAGCAGCATTCTGTTTCACGCCTGTTTTTCTCCTCCATTGTCCTCAAATCTGACCGCACATGGCATGCTATTGCGTGGCCAGGCACGCTCGGCATGTGGTTCCCAAGTTGGCAGCTTTGGCCATGTAGCATGCTGGGCTGTTGAAAGCATTCAGTTGTGGACACCAGAAAGAGCTTTTGCAAAGTGGAATTACTGCGATCAAAGAGCTTGATGGTGAACACCAAAGCAGCAACCACTGCAGCATCGTGTTGAACAGGAAGGCCCATCGGCCAAGTGTAGGTTTGTTGACATGGTGACCAACCTTCTGAGTTGCATCATTGTTGCCTATGTGAAGGAGTAGGCAGTAGTGCACTGTGAGGTGGGAGAATGGACTGGTATTGGCAAACTGGGGGAACTAGATGGAGTTCAGGCGTGTTTATGAGCAGCTTATTTTCTTACTTCATCTGCCTCCCCTTCCCCCTTTTCCTTTTTTCTGGTTGCATATTGTGTGGTTCAATCCAGTATGACAGGGAGCCAAGATTGTTCAAGCCAGGGGTTCTCGGTCTTTTTTTAGCCTCGGACACCCTATATGTCCCCCATTCCTCTTTTCCTGCCTGACATACATTAAAGAAAAAAGAGCACGAAGGTGTCCAGCACCTCTGCAAATGCCTAAATTCAATTAGTAATGATTGGCTATGCAGAAAAACAATGTGTGCTGAACAGTTAATGTGATTAGTCCCAGAATAAAGTGGGTAAACAAAATGTGGTGGTAGAAGCCTGCATGCATTTAGGTGCTTGGAGAATCCAAAGAGGATGTCAAGGAACACAAGGGTTCCCTGGAACCCAGTTTGAGAACCCCTGCTCTAAGCCGTGCTTAAAGCATTAAAGCATTGTCAGGTTAGCCCTTTATTAGTCGCATCATTTGTATTATGCCAAGGACTGATTGTTGAATTTGAAGTTTGAGGGTAATCGATCACACTGCAGTTGAACCTTGTTGTAACAGTCAGAATTGTCCCCCAATGTCTTTGTTATTGTGCATTGCTTTGTTACAGCCATAGGTGATCTTGACCACTGCTGTTGCATGCGAAGAAGCTTGTGTGCCAGTGTACAGATTGAGGACTACTTCGCTAGCATTCAGTATGTGGCTGGTGTGTGTTGAGGGAGCTTTCATCACGCACACTGCATGTCCCCATAGCATCTTAATCAAGTGGAATGTTGATGGTGTATATGTTACGGGGTTGTGAAAAATATTCCTATCACCCGAAATATTGTGTCATCCAAAACGAGCAAACTCCATATGCATGCAAAAGCATGGGAAAGTCATCACAGATTTGTTTATAGCTGAGAAGACTTATTTACAGCCATGCTGCCACAGCTCTCTATTCGCGGAGCATACTGCATGACTGGCAGTGCATGACTGGCAGTCGTGACGTCGGCGATGTTCTGGATGTGCTGCCATGCTCGCGCTCACGACATGAGCGATGTGGGCAGCAGGCCGCTGATGGCTGCTCCCAATGCGTACAGCGTGACTGGTGATCATGTTGCGGCCGATGGCCAGCTCTTTTTATTCGAGGTAGCGGTTACAACTCCCACATTCGTATTATCCGTAGTGGTGCAGGAGAGTGTTTGGAACACCAGAAATTCTGCACATTGTTGCACAATGTACTCCAGCCAGGGAATTTTGGGAATTCATATAAACCTTATTTGTATGATTGAGGTATAGGCCTTTTCAACCTGGGTGCCACCATGTTTCTAAATTTTCTTTCACACCTGGCATCGCCAAGCGTTCCTTTGGCATCTTCTTATTGTTCACTAAGCCACTATGTGCACGTGCCGCAGGCATGGTGGATTGGTAGCGCCCGGTGCAAAAGCAGTCCAGCGAGCAATATGATGGTGCCCAAGCTGGAAAGGTGTATGCTCAGCATGAAATGGCAAGTGGGGTTCACTTGGAGTTCTATATAGCCCCTTATAAGAAAATTTTAATTTAAAAACAAAATATCGGGTACATGGGCTTCAACCAATTAAATTTGATGGACAGGATATTGAAGTGGTTGAGCACCACAAGATTCTTGGCGTTACATTCTCCTCATTTTTAACATGGGATTTACACGTCGAGAAATTATGTAAGAAGCTTTCCTCTGCAACTGGGGCAATATCACGTACACGCGCCATTCTTCCGGTAAAAATAAAACTTCAAATATATTACGCTTTGTTTGCCTCACAAATTAATTACTGCAGCTTGGTGTGGCTAACAACAACTAAACAGAGCCTAAACAAAATTCTCATGCTACAAAAAAAGGCTGTTCGTCATATATTTTGTCTAGATTATCTATCTTCCACCCTACATTTTTTCCAGCAGTACAAAATTCTTCATGTAAACTGTGCATATATGAATGCAGACTCTTACGCTCACATTACTTTTCACCTGTCAGCTTTCGGTCACTTTTAGCAATTACCGGTCCATTGCAGCATCACACTAACATCCTAAACACACGCAGTAAAGACACACGGCTGGCTCGTACCCTTTTTCCACACCAATTACAACCTCCAGTCTTTACATCACAATCTTCCGTCCGTATTAAACAAATATCAACACATCAAATGTTTGACACCTGTTCAACTGCTACAGCTTTTTTCCAATTTATAATGAGTTTTTTTTTTTTTTTCGCTACAGTGTTTCTTAGTTATTCTTTTACAGTTTCCCTCCAATTGCTCATGGATATGCCTTCTCATTATTCATGCAGTTTGTGTCAATCTGTAACAAAAAATGCAGTCTTTGTGTACACATTTTCTATCGACCTACTTGAAAGTGTTTTTTATTTTTGTAAAGCTGAATATTTCATGTTAACCTTTTTTTCATCATTATTATTAGTGTTGTTATTATTTAGTGGCCTCGTCTATGCTGCCTTGTAAGGGTTGCCTGGGCCTCGTCAAGCTGTTTGATTACAGCTTTTAGCCCGGGTGACCCACCAGTCTTTCTGGTAAATAAAGATCAAGTTCAAGTATAGGAGCCGCCAAAGGGAATAGCCATTAATTTGTTATATTCATTTCCATGTAAACTGTTTTGTTGCAGTGAGGTTTGACTGTATGCAGATGAGACCACTTCTGGGCAGAGATTGTTTTTGAGGTACCTACTGTGTGAGCTTTTCATGGGGAGTGATCGCCATCAAAGCACTGGTTTGGCATTTTGTTAGGTGCCATTCTTACAACTGTCTTCCGGCAGACTACGAGATGCTGATGTGTGCACTGGTGGCATGCTTGCTGCTGGGTGGTTTGTTGACGTATTCATGTAGTGCTGCTCAGACTTTCCTGGCACTGATTATGCTGTTCTTGCTCAACTAACAGTTTAAGTGCATTTTTAATGTGTGTGTGAGGCTAACTTAAGAAACAGTAAGCAATTATTGATGCCCAGAAAACTTGAAGGTTCCTGGGGGCAGTTGCTAAATTTGGTCTTGGGAGTCCGCAAAATTTGGGGAATCTGTTCCAGTCCTGCGATTGGTTGGTTTGGGACACAGCAGAGCTTTGTCACCATGCCATGACTGAAATGCAGGGCAGTGACCTAGTATTGCCGGCTGCTCTTTTTTTAAGGAAAAATCAGCTTGGAAACCCGCTCTCATGGTGGGGAATTAGTGATGTGAAGTTGAAGAATATGGAAGTAGACCAACTACGATAATAATAGCAGCTGTGTACAAACACTGTTGAGACACATTACTGAAATTTATTTTTGGTTCGATATTTATCATTATGGCTGCCTGTGGAGAGGATTGTTTGTGGAACATTAACTGTCATATTTGTCTTCACTCAGCACTGTAAAAAACAAACAAATTTCAGAGTGCCTAATCTCTGTCTTAGGCTCTGCTTTCTGGTGTCTATGTTGGTGGTGTGGTGGCAGGTGCCGACACTGGTGGTGTTTGGCGAGCACGATCGGGGCACCAGTTCGGCCATGCTGCACCTGCTGCCCAACAGTGTGGCTGTCGAGGTCCCCCATGGCCGGCACCCGGCCTACCTGGACAACCCCAACCTGTGGCACCAGGCACTCTACAACTTCTTGCTGCGGCTGCGCCACGAGCTGAAGGTTACCACCACCGCCACTGGGGGCTCGTGAGCCCCCATCACATTTCAAGCTTTTCACGCACACATACACACACATGGCATCTGGGGGGGGGGGGGGATAGATGGCTAGAACTGTCGAAGCTTATGAAACGCGGGACGGGGTTCATTTGTAAACTAAGTTGGGTCGCAGGGGTTTTAGGGTGATAGGGTGGTGAAGGAAGCTGGGAAATGACCGTGAAGTAGCCGAAGCAAGCCACAGCCGTTGTGGGAAGCGTGTCATGGCGGGTGTGTAAGTAGTAAAAGAAGGCAGTTTTGGTGCACATTGAAAGTATTTTTCCTTATGCCATAAAAGAACCGCACCACAAACAAACAAAAAGGTTTTAGTGCCGGTGTGCCATTTCCAGCATTGTAGCCTGTTTAAACTGTTGGTGTGCGTAGAATGGTCCTGCCCATCGTGGTTTAGACATGTGAAATATTGTTGGTGCTGTTCACTCAGGTCGTTGGCAGGAGACAGCTGCTATGAATCCTACCATCTCAGAATTCAAATTCGGTTTCCTTGCTGCCTGGAGTGCTGGCGTTACTGCGTTGTGATCTTTCTTCATGGCCTTCTAAAGCCACGAGGTTGTTTGGTTCGGTCCAGGACAATCAGTGTGGATGCGAAGTGTGGTCTTTGCACATCTTGAGTGTGTGTGTTTGAAATGGTGCAATTTTATGTTGCGAGCATAAAGTATTGCTGGCTGTTGATAAATTACACAACCATGTGAGCCTCGGGGATTGAAAAGTCAGGCTCTTTACGGTCATTTATTTGCGTCGTCCACAAGCATTGTGGAGCGATGGCCCACATTTTTCAGCCTCGTCTGCTGTGAGGTGAAAGCCTGAGTGCTTTTGATGTTTTTTTTTGCATGTGTGCGTAGAGAAATTCCACGCTTTTGCAATGCCTGAGTTGAAACTACCTCTCTTTGAGACTGCTGAAGTTGCAGTAGGCCATAAATATATTTGCAGAGTAATGTTATCCAGAAAACTGTTAGTTTTTTTTAAATGTTTAAGTGCACAAAAGTGTGATTGTCAGGTTCTTGACAAAGCTGTCTCAAGTGGAAGTTCATGAACACTCCCCTCACATGTGCGTTGCATATAGTAGCCACTGTTGATGCATAGTGTTACCATTTCGTTGCTGCTGGCCATTCCAGGACTGTTGAACCTGTCTTTCTGGTGTTGCTAGATACTAAAAAGAAAAACGTGGCAACGCTGAATTAACCTTTGCAATACTGCTGCACACAAGTCACATGGTCTGTAAAGTAATTTTTGCTGCAAGCATGCCATTCAGAACACAACATATCGTGAAGCTTGTTGCTATAGCTGTTACAACAGTAGCTATCATTCACCAGTGGTTTTTTCATGCATTGCAGATTACATTCATTCCAGATGCTTACTTTTTTAGCTTTTTAACCTAACTACAGAATTTCGGCAGAACTGTCAAAGTACAGGCAGGCACATTCCTAGAGATGTTCATCTGATTTGCTTCAGGACCCTACCCATTGTGCAACACGTCGAAAAAATTGCAGGTTTCCCAGCAGTCTGTAATAAAAAAAAAAGTGAAATTGCAAGCTGTGCACACATGGAGAAAAGTTGCAACTACCAAACTGTCATTTTAACGCAAGGACATGGTCTGGAAAGGACATAGTTTGCCTTATTACAATGTGACCCTGCAGTTCTAGCTGGATAAGTAATCCTTCACAGAAAGTCATGTTCACGAGGTTCGGATTGACTGCAACAGCAGATAGTTGTATGCTGGTAGTTAGTTGTGTGGTTAACACTGGTATGGCTTTCCTTGGTTTGTGACCACCACTTTCAGCATCTCAGCTATTCTACTACTAAAGTAGCTTAGGAAATGGTGAACGGGCATTGAGGTTAGCAATGTAGCAGCTTTTTTATTAGTGCTTAGCATGAATAGTGCACAATTCTTGATCACACAGCTCCCCTAATGGCTGCTGCATGCACTGTGGGTTTCATGTCCACACTGGGTTGGGTAAAAATTCAGCATTTTCTTCGGTATATACCTCAAATGCTCAGGAATTTAAAAAAATAAGCCTAAAAATATTGGTACATTACAGTACGTAATGATTCTGCTTTAAAATGCTCTGCTGGTTTATTTTAGGTTCGTTAAACACAGGCGATGATGAAAGTCATGAAATTCCAGAACATCATTGCTGCTGGTCCCTACACTGCAGAAATATGAAAACAAAAAAACAGTTAGTGCATGGTTAAAACCAGCAAATTAGGGTAACCTCTGAACATCTCGGGGAATACCAAATTCCAAATCGTCACCTGCCGGTTTAGTGGGAAACCACTGAAATTTTAAATCCTCTATTAGTGGGATTACCTTTTGCAGTGCACGATTTTGCAACTGGCCTCCAGCACTTCTGGTAGCCGACATTCAGGCTTTGCTTCGCTTAAACGTGGCAGGCAACATGGTTTGTGCAATGTTGCAGGGATTTGATATTCTTCTGCGAGCTGAAACAAACTTTTGACATTTGTACGTTCTGTTTCATATACAACGTGCCAGCCACTCTAGGGTTACCCTAGGCGTTGCATTTTTACGTAGGCAGTAGTCTGCAAGCCGTGTCTTCTGTATCGTCAAGAGTGAAATGACTTATTCACCTACACGTGCTAGTGGAACCCACTTTGACCCAGTGTGCAGAGCTTTACTGCTGCATGCCTTATCATTGTTACTATACCATGCCTTGAGCTTAGTTCTTTTCAGGAAATAATGAAGCAATTATCGAAAATGGATCTTGCAGATAAGAGATCAACTACAAACAAGCTAGTCCTATCGCAGCAGTTGCTGGTTGACCAGTACACCATGTGAATTGTTAGGGGCCATTTATGGTAAGAGGAGTTACAGCTACAAAAACCAGGACAGGCCAATAAACACTAGACTGGTTCTGACTTCCAACTGGTTTATTTTATGTTTCAGCCACCTTTTATGTGTTTCGCCGGTCATGAGAAACCAAACAATGAAACTATCTGGTGCATGCACCTACACGAAAGACAGGGTCGATCCTCAAAGGCAGGATAAAACTGTGTGAGGAAAAAAGTCTGCAGTGAAAACGAACAGCTTTCGTAGATCTACCTGTACTGTATAAATTACATTGTACTCTGCTGTTTAGTTTCTTGTATGGTTGATGGGACGTGTATAAAAGAAGGCTGAAGCACGAAATAGATCAATTGGAAGTCTGCACTAGTCCTAGATGTTTGTTTCTTCACCTGTCTGATCTTTTTATGCAGCAAAGCTTCTTTTTCGTGGAGCTCCAATGAAAAGTTTTGCTTGCGAATGGCAAATTATTCTGCTGTGCGTGTTTGAATATGAGCGCATTCTCTCCAGGCGCATTTTTTTCTTTAACGGCTGATCAGTGAGAGTTTAACAGTTGTGATATCTTTTAAATCTTGCAGAGCACTCAAATATATGGTAGCTTTCTGCAGCCACATTATTGCTTTTTTTTTTTCCCGCGTGTCAAGGTGCGTGCCACTGTTGCGAGTGCAATCGTGGTGCAGTCAAGAGAGTTTTTGATGCACACTGTTCCAAGCCCACCTCTGCGCATTTACATCCCGAAATCGCACAAAGTATGTTTTCTTGGAAGAAGAGTTATTTTCATATATCTCTGCCTTCGTCAGCCTAAATGTACATGAAACTGATTTCAGAGTTGTTTTTGTTGCTGTTTCAAAGTGGTGAGTTTTGATGCCTCTTTATTTTTGTATCATTTTGATGTTGAAAATAAATTTTGTGCAAAACACTTCTGGTGCTCACAAGTTCACAACTGAGTCCGTGTGAGAAAACTGCATGCCTTCTTATGCCTCAGTACCGCGTGCCTACTGGATTTGGTTGCTGCTGTTCTTAATCTTCTGAGCCATGGTTGATGTGCTAAAAGGGACACAAAGTGGATATTAAAGGAAACTATACGCTATGCTAGTCTAATAGATTGTCCTTTGGGACACCACCGAAGTGTTTTCTGGTACAGAGCAGACTGTGCTCTTTAAAAATTGCGAATGCAGTTCCCGATTTCTTCACCTATTTACATCCACGTGCAATGCAGGATATTTTGCCACTTTGATGGCGTGTAGTCTTCCGAACTCTCGGCAAATCTGTGAAAGTGAACGGAAACAAAACCACTTGACCCACCCTTCAGAAGAGCCCTTAGTTACAGCAGTTGCCAATAGATGGCACCACTGCACTTGGAAAGAGCATTATTGGCCTCAATAGATGATGTTGAGGTTGCACTTGAGTTGCTGCGCATGACTGCTTCATGAGAAGTGAGCAACAGTTTATGTTCCAGTATCATGGCCGCACTCGCTGTGCTTGCTTGCCGTCACTGAACACTAATGCTGCACTTGAAAGCCAATAAACCGATTGTGGAAATGAAAAATTGGTTTTTTGGGGAAAGGAAATGGCGCAGTATCTGTCTCACATATGGGCCGGGCCACGCTGCAATAAGGGAAGGGATAAAGGAGGGACTGAAAGAAGAAAGGTGCCGTAGTGGAGGGCTCGGGAATAATTTGCACCGACATCACATCGCACAGCACACCGGCGCCTTAGCGTTTCGCCTCCATCGAAACGCAGCCGCCGTGGTCAGGTTCGAACTCTGGAAGTCCAGATCAGTAGCCGAGCGCCCAAACCACTGAGCCACCGCAGTGGCCGGGGAAGAATTCGCAGGGGCACCATTACAGGTCTTTCGTGTTTACGTAATTTTCTGACTTGTCCAAGCTCTGTTCTCAATAAAAATGACTTATTTGTTACCTTGGATATGCTCTTCTCTCGCAGTCCAACTTGGGTGGCCATTTAAACACGCACCCAGTACATTGGTCGTTCTTCCCGACAGGCTGCATTTGATAGTGCAGTGTTTCCGACTGTCTGAAGTTCTACGTGGTGTGCAGCAACTTCCTCTTTGAAGAGAAATCGGGAGCTCCACAGCAATTGGATCAGATGACATAGGCCTCGGAGGAGTACACTGATAATACAGCAAAAAATTGAAATCCACAAACGCAATCGTAATTCATGGCCATATTTTCTCTCTGCAAGTGCAACTTAGTCCATGGGACTATAAATCAATCGATCAATAATCAGTGAAGTACAACATTGTGCTATTGAGAAGGTAAATGCAGAGTACGGCTATGTGGCTGCAAGCATGGTGAAAGTAAAAACTGCAAGCATCACATCTCGGTCATAAAAAGGCCTACTAGAACTTCTGAAGCCCAATTAGAGTCGACTAGAATCGCAATGATTCCAAATGATCATTTTTGACGGGCATGACCGTCAAATCAACATTGGCTTGAAACCAGTTTAGTGTGCAGAGGCTTCATGCCAGCACCGAGAGCTTGCTTGGAGAATAAATGGCAGGTGCAAACCTCTGAAACTGCGTACGCTAGAAGGAGACTGCATGTAGCACTCGTGAGCACAATCAAGGCAATGGCCTCTCTGCAAACAGGCATTTATCAGTATGGACCCACTTTACAGTGCAGAGAATGCATGAGTGAAGTGTGCGATAAGTGGCCATTGTTGCCAAGGCCCTCCTTTGTCTAAATCAGCAGCTCTAAGCATTTCCATTGTTCTTTTGTTGCAGCTGATAGCGCCAAACATGAGGTTGCAAGATGTTGCCAGAACACGCACCAGATGCAGAACATCGCAAGACTGCGGCAAGTAGTTGCTGGCATCCAGGCTTACTGCACCCTATTCGGCTCCCCTGCAATGTACTAGCTTTACCTTATCATATAGACCTTGGTAAATTGCATTGATTGCAAAGCACCACTTCAATGCTTTGCTTTACGGAGGTTCCAAGACCAAACGAACCTCTTGGCCAGCAGGGCAGTAGCATGATATTTTGTTCGGGTGACTATAATACTTTCTGACAATTGTTTTATGGCAGTGCAAGCTCTGGCTTTTGCTTGCCTGCTTTGGCAACATCAAACCAGCTACCATGGGCAAGAGGCTACAGCTAGAGCATGTGAATGTAATATTGAACATAGATCAGTTCTCACTTTTAGGTTCATGTTTGGTTTCCATGAAATCATGACCAGTTTTGATGTACTACTACTGCACCTATAAGAGTCTTCTCTTGAAAGAACTTATGCTCACCCACTATGGTGAAAGGATCATGAGCAAAAATTTAAAAATGTATAGCTCCCTTTTATATTGCTAATTAGTCACCT